>QEPC01000081.1:2043627-2058981 GCA_003113815.1 Sphenodon punctatus
TCATCGGAGAGGAAGAAGGTGAGCCACGATTCAAAGTCTGGGAGGAAAGAGGAGAGGGAACCCGGGGGGCGGTAAATGACAGCAACACGAAGGTGTAGAGGGGAGTATAAGCGCACAGAGTGGGCCTCAAAGGAAGGGAAGGAGGGGGAGGGAGGATGGCACAATGCAGAGGAGGCTGATTGGCCGGTGATCCCAATTACCTGGGATCCCCCTTTTTATAAATAGGAACAATGATGCTAACAAGCCAGGAGGCCGGGAGTCTACCCTTCTCGTTTATATACGAAAACAAGGGAGCTAACAACCCTGCCCACCCTTTGGGTACTTGCCGGGCCTAAACACACAGTAGAATGGCCTGGGGGCAACCTTGATCTAAAGGTTTCTAAGTAGCTCTGTTTCACTAGGGTAATCTTTTATTTTTATATAGCGCCCCCCCCCAGGCGCTATTTTTATATAGCGCCCCTATTTATTTTTATATAGGGCCATGGCATTTGGAATGCTTCACATAGAACAACTTAACACAACTTTTTAATCCTCACAACAACCCTGTGAGGTAGGTTAGGCTGAGAGAATATTGTGACTGACCCAAGGACACTCATGGGACAGTTGCCTCCTGCGTTGCCATTCCCTTCCTCCCCGTAAAGAGTCCTCTATCATCCCCTTTCTCTGCACTGGTGTGCTCCAGGCTTGTGTCATGCAACACTAGGATGCAGCTACTATCCTTGCAGAGGTTTCTGATCTCTTCTGTGCCTATCTGAAAATGGGAGCTGCTGTCCTATCATGACATGATCAGCTTGTCCACCCCTCCACCCAACTCCCTCCAAGAAAAAAAGTTGGCTGAATTAGGTTGATTTTTCTTTCTAATTTGTACATTTACAAGTCTCTGTTTACTTGCAGTGGAAGCGGATGGGTTGCCTACCGCCAGTTCCCAGAAGTGACCCGATTGCAGGTGGTGAAGTCGGAATCACTCAGTGGCCTCATGTGGTTCTGGATACTGTGGAGCTTCTGGCATAATTCTGAGGCTGTTCTGGTAAAAGCAGTGATGGGTCACATGTGGGGAGGGGCAGATCTCCCAGAATTGCAGCCTGGAGACTTTTCTTCATCTCTAAACAATGAGAGGAGCTGAGCACAGCTGTCTGGATGGGAAGGCTCACTGGGGCAAACTACATTCCAGTCCTTTCTACTCCCTGCTGCCTAAAGCAGGAGTGAGGAACCTTAGACCTGGGGGACAAATGCAACTGTTTTTTATGTGGCCTCTCTTCAGTTCCTGGATCAGGCCCCAGGATCCAGTTCCTGCCTCCAAGCACTGAAAGACCGGGGAGGGAGCATTGGGGTATGTACACAAGGATGGGAGAGAGATTCATGATCTGGGGAGTGGATCCTCCTCTTTCTGAGCTCACCCCTTAAGTTCCTCTGCCCCCATCCTCTACGTGGCTCTTGCAGCTTTTACTAACTTTGAAAGTGGCCCCTGGGAGGGGAAAAGGTTCCTCATTCCTGGCCTTAAGTGTCATTTTGAAAGTGGCCCTGAAGCTCTTAATGTTGCTTGGGTACTACTGAAAATTCCACTGGGTGCTTCAGTCCTTTTGAGGGTGTTTTTTAGATGAGCATCTTCCCCACCTATCTTGCACGTTGCAGGGATGCGTTGGTGCCCTATGCAGCCCTGCAACATGCATGCTGGGTGGGGAGGTGCTTGTCTAAAAACACCCCGAGTCGCCCCATACCTTCCCCATAATTGGAATAGGTGGAAAATAAGATACCACTGTGCCATTGAAACCTGTAAATTGTCTCTTCATTTCAGTGCAACTTCCTCTCACTGCTGGCAAATTCCTGAGGGAAACAATTGTCTCCTGTTCCTTTGTCTTGTACTGGGCTTGGTGTAATATTAGCATGTAGCAAATCACAGAGCACCACAACCTATGTTTCAAGAGCTTGGTAACTCCGCCATTGGGGCCACAAGAGCAGGAAGAAGAATGGTAGAGGTGTCTAACTGGCCAAAGCTATTGCCTGGCTTACAGAATGATCTTCTGACAGGCCCAAGTACCATTCACTGCATCACTTTAGTACGTGTGCTATCTAGCTGAAGGGTCACTGGTTCCAGCTGAAGGTTCTCACTGGTTCTGGTGCTTGAACCATGGCAATTCATTTGCCAGTGTTAGCTGACTCAATGGCAATCTGACTGCTGTCACTAAAGCCAAGATAATAAATGGGTAACTCAAGGCATCGAGTTTTTGTTTTAAAGGTCTTGGTGTAAAGGTGGGTAAGGGAAACCCGAACCCTTCTATTCAGATTTGCATTCTCTTTGAAAAGCTGTTGGATCTGTACAGGGAAAGCTATTGCTTCAGTGAGACAATTAGCATGCTGCCTGGAGAGACTGGAGAAGGAAGGTGGGCGCTCTGCTTACAGCAGAGACTGCCAAGCTTAAAGCCCAGTGGGTGGATGTGATCCTGGAAAGGTGAATGGTGCTTAGCTAGAATACTTAGTGGAGAAGATGCTGCATTTCCGAGACCTGGCTGGAAGCATTACCACTAGGATAGAAAGGGGGGTACTGGGAAACGATATAGGGAGGAAATAAAGTAGAATGGTTTGATTGGGAGTGTAGGGCAAGCCGAAAGGAGGTCTGGAAGATCCAGCGATATTATTGATGGACAGGTCAGAACTTTGGTCATCAAATTCTATCCGAAGCCAGGCATTCTTATAAGCAACTTTTAACAGAGAAGAGAAAAATGTTTTTTAGGGTTCGCTGGAATGAGTTGGCGAAGGCTGTAGAAAATTCAGATACAGCTAAGTTTTGGAGTTTGATAAAAAGGCCTTTGAGTAAGTATGTGCAGCCTAGTATTAATTAGCTCAATCCCCGTATTGGAGTGGGAAATATATTTCGCCTCTTTATATGCGGGTTCTGTAGTTCGGCACCTGCTGGAGGGAATTGATGATTTAGGGCCAGAATGGCCAGTGGTTCAAGTAGAAGAGACTCTGGGGATTATTAACAAACGTAAGGTAAAGAGAGCCTCAGGAAATGATTTTATCATTCTGGAATTGTTAAAGAGATTCCCTGAATGGTGGGCACCTTTGTTTGCACATATTTTTACTCGAATTAACATGTCTGGGAAGCTTCCCCCTGCATGGAATCAAGCTGCTATTGTTCTCTTTTATTAAAAAGGTGACAAGGTTATTCTGTCAAATTACAGAGCTACCAGCCTACTACTGATCCCTAGCAAGATATATGCATGATATTTGTCAAGTAGGCTGGAAAAATGGATTAAGGATGAAAATATTCTCCACCCAATTCAATTTCAATTTATTAGCACTGGCTTCCGCCCTTGCCAAACATACAGATACAAAGCATATTTTATAAAAGAATAAAACAAGAGAAAAAAACAAACAAACGAATAGTCAGTATTAAACGTAAAATACAAGAATAAATAACTAGTAATAAAACCACAAACTAAGAAACATTTTCTTTATACATACTCCTAAGGTTAATCCTGAGGAGGGAAATCCACATTTCCTTTTGCCCTAGTGGCCAGCTTCCCTTGAATACAAGACCTTTTCTTAATTGCCAGATACGTAAAGGTAGCTAAAGCAACCACTGCTTCCTTCTGAGACAAGGTAAGCAAAACCCCATAGGCTTCCTTCCAATCAAAGGACCATCCCTCTGGTAATAAGGGGGTGAGCCGTACTGCCTGGAGGGCATCCAGGTATGGACATCGCAGTAAAAAATGTTCCACCGAGTCCACCTCTGCCCTATAACATGTACATAGTCTACAATCGTAAGGGGTCCCCTTGTATCTCCCCTCAATGACAGCCGACCGTACTAACTGCTATCGAAGCATTGTGTAAACTCTACGAAGCTTACAACTTCCTAACAAGTCCAGGTATGGTTCAAAACAAAAACCTGACTTAAATGATCCCAGCAAGGGTGCTACTTTCCAATTCCCCACTCTCGCTATAGCCTCCTGACTCTCCTATGTCCTGTATCCTTCCCAATAACTCGGATCGAATAGCCGCAAGAGATTTGCCCTTAAAATATTGAAAGGAAAACCCAGATTCCACGAGCAAGCAGCCGAGATAACTAAGCCAGGGATAAGCCCTAAGGCCCTGGTAGGAAAGTTCCTCCTTGAGACATTGGAGAGGCAAAGTCTCTGGCTGGGCCACTAACCTCACCCAGTATTTCTCATATGCCCTTTTGGCTAAAGATAAAAGAGAAGGCATTGCCAATTCAGCCCTTAGGACAGCCCCAGGTATCCCAGGTGCAGCCCCCAATAGATGCCTAAGAACAAGATTCTGCATCTTCTCAAGTGGGATAATGTCTACTGGCGGGATAAGTTCAATCCCGAACAATAGGGATGGAGGGATCTTAGCTGCGTAAACATTCAATAATTTTGATACCTGTACCCCTCTGGAAATCTTTACCGCCTTCAAAAGGGCACAAAGTGCTCACATAGCAGCATTCACCCTGTTATGTAAGTGGGCATTCCAGGTCCCCCTAGAGCTAAATGTCATGCCCAAATAGTTGAAGGAACTAACTGTATCCACTTGGCCTATACTAAAATTCCAACCCCGGGACAAAACTCTTTTACCAATTATCATGATCTTGGTCTTAGAAACATTCTAAATCAGATCATTCAGGGTACAGTACTGACAGAATTTTTCCACAGCCCTCCTAATACTCACTTCTGTTGGGGATAAGAAAACTACATCATCCGCAAACTGAAGGAGAGCCAGATGAGCATCACCCGCTTTTGGGCAGTTAGTATCCACACCCAACATAAATCCTGGGAGATCGGAAAGATAAAGATTAAAAAGGGGGGCAAGAACGCAACCCTGGTGGACCCCTCTCTTGATTGCTGTGGACCCACTCAGGGTCTGATCCCCAATCCTCACCCTTGCTACACGATTGTTGTAAAGGCCCAATATTACAGCCAAAAGGTTTGAATCTATACCCAGAGCCTTCAGTTTGGCCCACAAATGGGCCCTCGATACTGTATCGAAGGCCTTGGAAAGATCGGCAAAGGCCAAAAATACTTTCCCTTCCTAATTTTGTGAACCTTATGGATAACATGCTGTAAGATGAAACAGCAATCCATTGTAGACCTGCGGGGCCGAAACCCAAACTGCTCATTGGGGATAATCGCCCTGTCCTCTGTCCATTTCTCCAATCTGAAGACCTTGGCAAAGAGCTTCCCTACTACTGACAAAAGACTAATATAGGCCTATAACAGGCTGGGTCCCGAAAGTCCCCCCTTTTAATATAGGGACAATAGTGCTCTGTTGCCAAGATCGTGGCACCCCCCCCCCACTTAATACTTGAAACAGATTAAATTAAATGTGGGCCCACTAGGCCGGTGCTGCCTGCAATATTTCTGCAGTGAGGTGGTCAGGACCTTGTTGGATTTAAGGCCCATAATCATCCCCAATAATTTTATCCCTGTGAAATCATCCCCTCACTCCTCCACAGGGGGTCCCACTATGCCTCCTATAAAAAGGTCTTCCAACCCCACTTCCTGCTCTGAATATAATTCCCCCCCCAAAAGTCTCCCATTGGGCATTCGTAGGGACCAAACCGCCCGTGCCCCGCCTTGGTTTGAGGATCCTATTCAGGGATGCCCAAAAACGGCCCAAGTTACTCGTGGAAATATCCACCGCCATCTTAGCCCACTGCGCACTATAATACATGGCCCGAGTAGTTTTGATCAACCTCGCGTAGCAGGCCCTCGTGTATAAATTCAGCTCTTGCTACTTCCATAGGATCCCGGACCCATTTTTTCTTCAGTCGCACCATCTGACGCTTAGTATCCCTACATTTTGGACTATACCACTGATTGTGGGTTATATGGTCTCTCCTTCTCCTGTTAACAACTGGCAGGGATTGGTGGAGGAGTCCCAGAAATTCCTCATAGGCTGGGAGTAAAACAATCGGGTCCTTAGAGTAAACTAAACTATTAGTAAGGGGGACAGCCCTCTCCGAAATACTTAGGTCTCACACCTTTTGAATCCGTGCTACTGGGGAAAGTCTTTTGAATGCACGGGGGCACGCCCTAGTGTCCTCTGCAGGGGCCCCAGCTCCCTGAGCTATCATACACACTATCAAGGCCACATGGTCGCTTTCTGGTCGTATTTTCAACTCTACCCCCTTATAATACCTCAGGGCCTCTGCCTGAACCAGAATCAAATCGACCTTGCTTTTCCCTTGAGTGCCTAAAAAAGTATAACCCCCCAAAGAATCACGCAAGGCATCCTCATTGAGGATTCTCAAGTCAAAGCGTTGGATTAGCTGCAACAGATGATAGACTGGTTGCTGCTCATAGGGTACCTCCCTAGTCCCCCCATCATCTGATTCGAGCGTTCCATCAACACCCTTTACCAGATGGACATTCCAATCACCTACCAATAGCAATAAAGCCTGAGGGTACAAGCCCTCAGCCAACAAAATATCCTGTAGCATCTGCCAAACCTCTACCCGATAGTATTTGGATGAAGACGGGGGGATATAGACATTAAAAATTGCTCAAATCTGTTCTCCCCGCATTGTAATAACCCTGCTTGGTATTCAGGCCGTAGGGAATATTCTCCACCCAGAACAAAATGGCTTTTGTGAAGGATACTCTTACCTTTGATCATTGCTTTATTTTTTCCTTTATGACCCAAAAATGCCAAAAAGGGTAAGATGCTATATGCTGCATTTATTGACCTAAAGATGGCCTTGGATATGATTCCCAGAGACCGATTGTGGGAGAAATTGGAAAATTTGGGCATAGCCCCCCGCCTGCTCTTTTTGATTAGAGCCCTTCATAGGGATTCCTCTTTTTGTATTAGATTGGACAGTGATGGGGCCTTGTCAGATTTGGTGCCCATGGCAAAAGGGGTACAACAAGGGTGTATTCTGGCCCCAACATTGTTCAATCTATATTTGAATGATCTGGTTGAACATGTCGTGAAGAATCATTTTCGTCTCCCAAGAATTGCCGAGAGATATGTGAGGGGTCTTCTTTATGCAGATGATGCAGTTCTATTAGCTTCAACTAAAGTGGGGTTAAGAAGACAATTGGAAGCTTTTTCAGAATATTGGAAGATAAACCAACTTAAAATCAATTATGATAAAACTAAAATTATGCTCTTCTCAAAATTCAGGAAAGTCAGTAAATGGGTTTTGGATGCCCATAAAATTGAGCAAATAAAGGTGTTTGAATACCTGGGTTTGGTTTTCCAGGAGAATAGTAGTTGGATGGTACAAAATCAAACCGTGTCAGCACAGGTAGCAACGGAGGAAAAGACACTTTACAGTTTTTTCAGATTAACTGGGGGTGGTTTGATAAAACCAGTGCTGAAGGTTTTTGAGGCCAAGTGTCTGGTGAAAATGTTGTTTGGCGCACGTTTATGGGCCTGGGGGAAGATATCAAAGCTGGAATCTGTGCAAGCTAGTTTTCTTAGGTCAATTATGGCCACTCCCAGGTGTGTTCCAAATTCTGTTTTGCAATTGGAATGCAACATAAGGTCAGTTGAAACCAAGATTTCAATTCAGGCTGTAGGTTCCTGGCTTAGATTAATCTTTGAGCAGGTTGCCTTTCTCTCCCAATTGGTGCTGTGTGACAAGATAAAGAGCCAATGGGTAGAGATGATTGAGTGGCAAGTAAACTCATGTTTTTTTTCTAGGCAAGTATTATTATGCTTGGGTCAGAAGACTGCTTTTAAATTAATCAATGTATTTTGGATATTTATGTCCAAGATACACTGGCAGATATAAAGACAAGAAATTTGATACAGCTGTATATTTCTTCAAGGTATGAAGTGGGCAGATATCCGTCTTATTTCAGCAGACTGGAATCTGCAGCAGAACTGAGTCTTGACTTGGGCTCATTTAAACTGTTTCCCTTCAGCGGTCCTTGAGGGCCGTTAAAAAAAGATACCTTTTGATCAGAGGAAATGTTCCTGTGGGCAGGGAGTTGTGGAAACTTTAGAGCATATTTTATTTTATTGCTCACACTATCATGACCTTAGGGCTAAGTATCTTGGCCCAATTATAAGTAGAGTGCCTTTTATCATGCAGGCAGAAAAAGCTAAAATGTTATTGGCAGATACAAGTGAAAGTACGATGTTTGTGGCTGTAAAACTTTTGGCTGCGGTGGCAAGGAGTAAACTGCTGTTTAAACAGAAGTAATTGGGTTTGATTTTTGTGTCTATTGATGATTGATATGTCTCTGTATTGTATGTCTTGCTATGACCTTTGTGTTAAGCAATACAGTTTTTGATGGTGATACCACTAGGATGTGTTGTAACAACAAAAATGTGTCCTGATTTCCTCTTGAAGCTGAGAATTTCTCCCCTCCTGTTGTGCAGGGTCACTTTCCTTATCCAGATTCTTCTGAATGGACTGATGAGGAGCTGGGAATCCCTCCTGATGAATATGATGAATAGACTTTTATCTTCAGCTGTGAACTAGGTAAGTCTTTGAACAGATTTCTGGGTAAGATGGGCTTTGCCTGGACACAGGAGCGTGTGAATTTTACCTTGCTGCAATTACAGCACTTTCTGTGGGATTTGGCACCAAATCAGTTGGTTACAGAAACTGCTTCTGGCTGCACAAATTGCAGCTTGAAGTGAGGAGCATAGAACTAACCAGTGGGATGTCAGCATTGCAAATGGCTGGCATTATCTTCTAGGCCCATGGAGCTACCTGTCGCATCTGCCCACAACCACCTGCTGAGAGGACTGTGTAGTATTGGGTTTGAGAGGGGATAATCAAAACTGATGGAATAGCATGTAGAAGAAGCACAGTTGTATTTAAAAATGTGTTTAACTTGCATAATTCTGCTTGTAGAAGCTGTGTATTATTCCTCTCTCCAGCCACCACAGCCCACCCCATGCCAAATCTCCCCTGACAGTAGGGTAGGGATATAAGGAGCTGCCCGAGTCAGACCAATGGTCCATCTTAGCCCAGTATTGTCACCACCTGACATGGCAGCAGGGCTTTAGATCGAGCTCTCTGGCAGAGACCTTGCTCAGGGGTGCTACCTGATTTCTTCCAGAATCCCCGGCAGAGTGTGCTACTAGAGATCCTGAATCAGAGATGCCGGGGATTGAACCTGAGACCCTTGTACATGCAAAGCATGCGCTCTACCACCTGAGCCACGGCCCACCCCAGTGTGTGAAGTCCTGCCAGTTCTCGCTCTGGGAGTCTTGGGTGGGCTGTAGAGGGAGTGAGCTCCAGCTCACCTGAGACTCCCAGAGTTGTAAATGACAGGATTACACACACTAAGAGCTCTGCCCACCACTTCTGGTGTGGGAGCTGGTGGCTGGAGATGGGGAAACATGGTGCTCGCTTGGGTGGGTTTCTCTATTTCCTTAAGTTCTGCTTAAGTAGAACTTACGATAAGTTGAACTTTTGTGACTGGAGAAATTAATATTAAGCAGACTCCACTGTAGTAGAGCGCTGTGGTGAGAAAGTGACTCTTGGCAACACAAGCGTAAGTAAGTAATTTGGGATTTTCTGGCTGTAAACCTGTACCTATGTGGAAGGGATATTACCAACCTTAGCCTCAGCATTTTTCCTTTCCTCTCTTGCAGACCCCATGAGGTGATCTCTGGAAGCTGCTTTGTCTTGCATATGTTTTGGGATAAATCCAGTTCTAAATAAAGCTAGAGTACTGATTACAAGGTTGTGCTTCCTTCAAAGAGCTATTGTACTTATTGTGGAATGATCTGTCAAATGACCAGCTCCCTCTAGAGTAAGGAGGGAGTATACTACCTAAACCAGCTCCATGCACTAGGGCTCCAGCTCAGGGAGTGGATTATGCCATTTCAGTTAAGATTTGTCCATACGATCAGTGTGATGACCTGGATTTGGATGCACCAGGAGGTGGGCCGAGCAGCTTTGCCACAAGTGCAAAAGGGACTGGGAAATGGAGCAATTTCAGAATTTGCTTGGAAACTTAACACTGAACTATTGCTCCAGAAGAGGCATCACTACTGAATTGGGTTAGGATACCAGGGGAAAGGTCTGTGGGGAGAAGGGAAATGGGTGGTTCTTTGTAGCATTAAAACAGTGAATGGATCAGGTATTTTGGTGCCATATACCAGCCAACCCAGACTAGCACTTCCTCTTCCCCTGCCCATAAATAGGTGTGAGAACAAGTCTGATTTCTGCCCCACCCTCCTTTCCTGCTTTCATTGAACTTGGGAGTAGTAAGAGTAAAGGACTGTATGGCCCTCGCCAAGGGCTTCAACTGCATTGACGCCGAGGTGAAAATTCCCAACTCTCACTGGTGGTGCTTGGAGCACAATCCAGGCAGTTGTGTTGTGCGCTACAGCTCTAGCCTCCGCCCCAGGAGAGAGAGCTCGGTGCCCAGCTGAGTTTCTAACGTAGAGCTCTGTTGGCACGGGACCCAGCCCTGAATACGGGGGCCCCAACCATCAGCCTTTCTGGCCAACGCCCCCAGGGAGGTGCCATCGGATTCAGCTGCCCACTTCTCTATGATGTCATCAGCAATTAAGTCCTCTTAGGCTCCTGTCAAGCCCAGTACACTTCACCCGCCCCAGAGAGGTTATCCCCATGTCAAGGCAGATTCCCCTGCTGGTCCCTGGAACCAGGCAGATCCCTCTAAAAGAAAGAGGCACAGAGGACCTTCAGCCCCGAATTACCATCCTGCTCGCCTCCCTGTGAGGAGTGTCAGTGGCATGGATGGGGTCAGACCCACTGTTGTGCCACTGGCTGAAATGCGGGAAGTGCTGGGCCTGCTAGCACCATTAATTTGTAAGTCCATTTTTGGGTGCTCAGGCAGCTGGCCCCATTGCCCCCTGCAGCTGAGCAGCCTGAGAGTACATAAAATAAATTCTCAACTCCTGCTCCAGCTGCCCATACTCCACTGGTGCTGCTGAGGGCGTGAATGCAGCAGTCTGCTGCTTTACATCTTGGCACAGCCATGGACTATGGAGATGAGACGGAGCCTCTTGAAGGGCTCTTGGCTCCTCTCGCCAATGAAGGGGACATCTTGCAGCATAGATTTGATGCTGTCCTAGAGCAGGACTGGACTAAGTCTGTAGAGGAGGAGGAGCAGCTGCTGCGCCCCTGACAGCCCTGTCTCCTCCCACCTCCACGGGGGAACCAGCTGCTCTCACTGGCTGATAAACCCTGCTCTCACCAGGGGGAAGAACCCCCTCTACTCCCCTTTTCTCCATCCCAATATAAACCCTAAACAAATAAAACTATCCCAAACAACAACAAAAACCCCACCCCAAATCAAGCCACTAAACCTTTGCCAATTCTCCCTTGTTCCCCCCTAGAAACGGGGGGGGGACACCACACTCTCCCCAGGGAAACAAGTCTTTCTGCTATCACCCAAGGGCCCAACCCCCCTACTACTGAGCAAAGCTATCGTTTCTCACGCCTCAAGATGTCAACAGAATCTCCATGGCCCCTCCCAAACATTCCAGACCTACTAGTCCTCCATGCAGGGACAACATGGCACCCAACCTTACCGTCCCGCCACCGCACAGCTTGGAAGCTGTGCTTCTAAATTTCATGGAGTGTTCACACAGTGCAATAAATCCTACTTCTTAGTAGGAAATCATCCACTCATGGGTCATAGAGGACTCTGTGGCAGAGGTTTTTCTGCATGGTGCTTGGGTAAGAGTGACTCTCTTACTGGAGCCATGGTTCTGGTTATTTTAGACTACTTGGTTTCTCTTTTAGAGACTGGTGCACCTTAATATGGTGAATATTAAGGTTCATTTAGCTGCAATAAATGCCTTTTTTGGGCTCCTGTGAATGGTGCTTCATTAGTCTTTTGAGTGTATGGTTACCCATTTTCTGAAGGGGGGCAATTAGATCCTTTCCCCCTTCCAAGGTATTATGTCCCAGTTGGGACCTGAATGTTGCATTACAAGCTATGATGAAAGAGCCATTTGAGCCTATGGACTCAATTCCTATAGATTTGCTTTCATTTAAGACTGTTTCTCTGGTAGCCAGTACTTCAGCAAGACGGATCAGTGAGATTCAGGCACTAGCTTCTAGTTCGCCTTGCACTGTTTTTCCTCCTCAGGCTGTTGCGTTAAGCCCAGACCCAGCCTTTTTACCCAAGGTTGTTTTTTGACTTTAATTTACAGCAGTTCATTTCTCTTCCTGCTTCCCCCCCCTCATTCCTCACAGTGTGAAGAGGCTTTACATAAAACTTGATGTTTGTGAGGCTTTTCTATATTATCTTGACTTGTAAGCCTTTTATGAGTTCTGATGCCCGTTTTGTTTGGATCAGGACAAAAGAGAGATCAAGCTTCAAAGCAAACCTATCTAGGTGGAATAAAGCAGTGTATTTTAAACTCTTATGTATCTGGATTACCAACCCCCTCAGTGGTCAGGGCACATTCTACAAGAGCCATAGCTTTCATTGATGGCTCTTTGTAACATTGCTCTATGCAATATACATAAAGCAGCTACATGGAGTTTTTCCTCTACTTATATTAAATTTTATGCTTTGGACCTTGTCACTTAAACAAAAGCAAATTTTGACAGGTCTATTTTAAATTCCCTGTTTTCTTGATTCCAATAAGCAGCATATTGATTTTTCTGCAACCCACCTCCATTATTAGCTTTCAAGCCTACTTACAGTAGGACTACACTAAGAGGTAACAAAGAAGAAATACAAGGCCTCATACATATTGTAACATTTGTTCTTCAAGGTGTATCCTCTGAGTGTAGTCTGAGATCCCTCCCTCCTCCTCTCTTGCAGATCCTTAAAACTAAGTAAGAAGTGTGCGGGATTCGTTCTCATGCCTATTTATGGGCAGGGGAAGAGGTGAGGAACATGGCAGCAGGGATGGGTGTAGCACTTTTTGAAATTGCTTCCTGTTTTCTCAAAGTTGGCCACTAGATGGTGCCAAAATAGCTACAGTGGGACTACACAGAGGATACAACTCCAAGAAGAAACATTACCAGTAAGCAACTTGTACTTCATGCAAATGATGTTCCTCATTTCAGAGAGCAGGGTTATGTTTATGCTCCAATTAAACATCTGTAAGCAAATTCAGAACCATATTTTGGGAAGGTTACTGAACAGGTGGTTGCCTAACAGCTCCAGGCTCATCTCGCTGTCAAATTCCTCGACCCCTTTTCAGTCAGGCTTTCATCCTGGGTATGGTATGGAGACTGCGCTTGTGTTCTTGGTCGATGTCCTGTGTGTGGAGATTGACAAGTGGAATTCTACTCTAGATCTTTCAGCGGCCTTTGATACAGTTGACCACAAGGTGCTGACACAACATGGATACCTATTCCATTATTTTAAAAAACCGCTCTGGTTTACAGAGAGGAGCCTAGGACTGGGAGAGCAGGGGCTGAGGGGCAATGGGAGAGTTAAGGAGAAACTCAGGACTGGAAAAAGTTGGGGCAGAGCTGGGCGGAGCAAGGGCTGCAGGTGTGGATTGGGTCAGGGGTGGTGGAGTAGGGGGGTAGGAGAAGACTGAAGGGCAGCAGCAGAGCTAGGGGGAGCAGGGGCTGTGGGTGGGGATGGCAGGACAGCAGCAAAGCTGGAGAGATCATGGCTGCGGGTGGGGCGTGAGGGGCAGCAGCAGAGGTGGGTGGAGTCCAGGGCTGGGAGAGCAAGGGCTGAATGGGGGGATTAATCCACAGCACCTGCTCTCCCAACCCTGGGCTCTCCCCAGCTCTGCCACTGCCCCCTTACCCCGCCCCCCATGCCCCAGCTTCATTAGTGCCCCCAGTTTGCAGAGGAAGAGGATTGGGTCTGAAAGACCAATGCAAGATGTGGGGGGATGGAGCCTACGCTGGAATAAAGCACAATACGTGAGACCTTACAACGTCTTTACTGCTTACATTGCAAAGTAGGAGGCTTAACTTGCTATTTCCATGCTTTTTAATGCATTGAATTTGCAAGAACCTTAACTGTTACTGTAAGCCGGAGGTTTTTTTAAATGGAATTTCCAAAGGATATTCAAATAAAAGATTAATAATTTGATCTAATTATATATGTATTTAATTGCAGACCTCCCCCCCATGCACCATCTCAAGCTCCTGCAATCCTGCTCCCGTCTTCTCCCAAACATTCTCCCTTAGCTCCCCATATCCTACCCCATCCCCTCCCAGCCAGCCCTCAGACTCCCTCCGCTCCCTCCATCCTGTCCCTCATCCCCTCCCACATATACTACCCCGGCCATAGACACACACACTGTGGGACACACAAAGAAGGAGGGACACAGACACACAAATGCACCCACACACATGGGAGGACACTCATGGGGACAAACACACCCAGGTCACGCACATGGGGGGACACATACACAGATGTAGACAGAGGCTGGGATGCACACCCAGAGAGGACACACACATGGGGTGAACACATAGTGAGACATGGGGACGCACAATCTCTCACACACTGGGGGGACAGAGGGGGACACACATGGACACACACGGGGGGCCCACCTACACTGGGACATGGCAGGGACACACAAGAGGAATAAGGACACATATGGGCACACAAACATGCACATGGGAGGAGACAGAGGGACAGACACACAGGACACATACGGGGGACACAAGCATGTGGGGGACTTAAACACACAGACAGACAGAGGGAGGACACACAAACACACGAGTGACACAGGGAGACACACAAGGGGGTGTGCGCACACATAGTAAGATACGGACACACACAGGAAACATACTGGGACACAGACACAAAGGGGGGATACACACGCACACAGTAGGACATGAACCCACACACTCAAGGGGGGTCACCCACCCACAGAGGGGGGAAATACAGAGGGACACCCACGGTGGTGGTAGGACACATACATAGGGCAGGACAGATATACGGGGGATACACACAGAGGGAGAACATAGACACACATACACGGGGGAGAGGGGGAAGACAGACACACAAACACACAGAGACATGGACACAGACACATGGGGAGACAAACACACAGAGGGGAACACACATGCAGAAGGACATTCTCACACACAGGGCGGGACACACACACAATGGGGAAACATGCACATGGGGACACACACAGAGGGACACAAAAACACATGGCATGTGGACACGCACACAAACATGGGGGACACACACAGAAGGGAACACACACGGGGTGTCTTTAGACATAATGTTGTTCAGTGTTCTGTAACACACAGTGTCCTACCGTTACAGTGCTTAGATATACCGTCAACACAGTGTTCACCCCAAACACTGGAAGTGAACAACTGCCAGGTCTTGACAGTTTAATCAGTGTTTGGGGTGAACACTGTGTTGAGCGTATGTCTAAACACTGTAATGGTAGGACACTGTTACAGAACACAGAACAGCGTTATGTCTAAAGACACCTGGGAGTCCACACACGGGGCGGGGGGGGGGGGGG
>QEPC01000081.1:2058993-2071007 GCA_003113815.1 Sphenodon punctatus
GGGGGGGGGGGGGGGGGGGACAACAACATCCTCCCCCCACACAGACGGGACACACACAAAGGGAGACATGGACACAGACACGGGGACACAAGGTGATGAACACACAGGACAACACACACAGGGAGAACACACGCACACACACAGGGACAGAGAGAGAAGGACACACACAGAGAACGGGGAGAGAGAGAGAGACAGACAGACGAGAGGGGGGGACAGAGGGAGAGAGAGAGAAGGGGACACACACTGACACACTTAGCCCCATCCACTTGCCTGTTGCCGTAACCTTCCCTGCTGCTATTTAAAGCCCCGGGACTGCTGCACGTGTGTGTATGCTGAGGGCCACCATGTTTCCTAGTGTGACATGCTGGGAAATGTAGTCCCAGCAAGCCATGCTAGGAAACGTAAGTGCAGCTTTGTGTTCTCCCACAGACTACAATGGGAATTTAAATGTTAATTTTAAAAGTAATGTGTGACTTTTAAAAACTGCCAGGTTGGTCAAATTGAGATGTTTGCAAAAAACCCCAACCCCCCCATTTCTTAGGCTGCATTCTCACCTGTGGTGGTGGCAGCGGGAGGGGCGTGGAAGACGCGGCAGCGCGGAGGAGCCAGTGGCCAGGAAAAGAGCTGGTGCGAATGGGGATCTGCTGCGGCTTCTCGTGCGCATGTCAGGATGCTCTTTTCCCAGTTTCCGTATTGCCGCGTCTCCCTCGCCCCTCAAGCTGCTGCCACCACTGCCGCAGGTAAGAATGCAGCTTCAGCCTCCAACATTTCAGCTGTTGGATCTCATCATTTTAAGTCCGCTTTTCTGAAATTTGAGCAGATTAAACCTCTCACCCAAGCAACTCTCCATGCAAAATTTCACCACGATAGTGTAAATTATCTCCATTTTATAAGGAATAGAATGTTTGGGCTTTATAATGGAGCGTGCGAGATACCTTAACTATCCAGGCACTCCCGTGCCTTGATAATTCCTTCAAAACAAGATGAAGTGACAGAAGAAACCAACGGCCTGCCTTCACATGTGTTGCAAAGAAAGCAATATAGAGGACTCTGAAAAGTTGATTGCCATCATCATCATAGCTGCTTAGAAATATTTTTTTTTTTTGCCAAGCACAGGGACCAGGACAGGTACTGGTTGCGAGGTGGGTGGGTGTGAGACCACTCAAGTGGTTTCACTTCTTCCTGTTGGGGAGATCCCAGAGCGGTGATGGGCGATTTGCTCATTGTCCTCTTGGGACCTAACCCTGTGGAGTCCCACAGGGTTCTATTCTGTCTCCCCTCTTGTTCAACGTGTATATGATGCCACTGGGCGAGGTCATTTGGAGGTTTGGGGTGAAGTGCCATCAGTACGCTGATGATACTCAAACTCTACCTCTCCTTTTCATCCGACCCAGACTCTGCAGTCTCGGTGCTTACCTGATGCCTGGCTGCTGTTGGGGACTGGATGATGAACTGATTGAAGCTGAATCCAGTGGTGATGATGGTTGGCTGGCCTTGTGACCTGGAGGGGATTGGAACTCCTGTTATTGACAGAGTCCAGCCTCCTCTGGTCAATCAGGTTCGCAACCTTGGAGTGCTTCTCCCCTTGCTGTGCCTGAATTGTCAGGTTGCGGTGGTGGCCAGGAGCACTTTTCACCAACTCCATCTGTGGAGGAGGCTGCGATATTTTCTTTCCAATTCAGATCTGGCCACCGTCATTCATGCTTTCATCACCTTGAGGCTAGATTACTGCAACACACTCTACATGGGGCTGCCCTCGATGACTGTTCGGAAGCTACAGCTGGTGTAGAATGTGGTGGCTCACCTCCTTTCAGGGATGCGTTGCCGGGAGCATATTACATCGGTGCTCTGAAATATGCACTGGCTCCATATGGCTTTCTGGGCACAATTCAAGGTACTGGTTTTGACTGGGCCCCACATATCTTAAAGATTGCCTGTCCTTCCATGTCCCATTGCGACCCCTGCGATTGACCAGGACTCCTCCCTGTGGGTACCATCTGTTAGCCTTGTCTACCCCACCCCCTCACATCCTTCCCTCCTGCCTCTCTCTCTCTAGGAAATCTCCGCCCTGCTTTCTTCATCCAACCCCTCCACCTGCCCCCTTGACCCAATCCCCAACAGCCTCCTGACCTCTATTGCTCCCACTGTCGCCCCCCCACTTCTACAGGTCATCAATCTCTCCCTTTCCACAGGCTCCTTCCCCTCTGCCTTCAAGCATGCCACTGTCTCCCCCATCCTCAAAAAGCCCACCCTGGACCCATCTGACCCCTCTAGTTACCGGCCAGTCTCCCTCCTTCCCTTTGCCTCAAAGCTTCTGGAACGTGTCGTCTACTCCCGCTGCCTGGACCTCCTCTCTGCCAACTCCTCCCTGGACCCTCTCCAATCCGGCTTCCGCCCCCTCCACTCTACTGAAACTGCCCTGGCCAAGATCACCAATGATCTACTTGTCGCTAAATCTAAGCGCCTCTACTCCATTCTTGTCCTCCTTGACCTCTCTGCTGCCTTTGACACTGTCGACCACTTGCTTCTATTGGACTCGCTTTACTCTTTGGGCTTCCGTGGCTCTGTCCTTGACTGGTTCTCCTCCTACCTCTCTGACCGCTCCTTTAAAGTCTCGCTCCCCGAGTCAAACTCCTCCTCCCTCCCCCTTTCGGTTGGGGTCCCCCAAGGCTCTGTCCTTGGCCCTCTCCTCTTCTCTATTTACACCCTGTCCCTTGGCAAAATTATTGCCTCCCACGGATTCCAATATCATCTCTACGCTGATGACACCCAACTCTATCTTTCTACCCCCTCTCTCTCCTCTTCTGTCCACTCACGCCTCGTCAACTGCCTCTCTGATATCTCCGCCTGGATGTCCCGACGTCAACTCAAGCTCAACATGGCCAAGACCGAACTCCTCATTTTTCCTCCCTCCTCTTCCTCTCCCTCTAACCTGCCCATCTGCATCGATGGAGTCACCATCCATCCTGTTCTCCAAGCCCGTAGCTTGGGCTTCATCTTTGACACGCACCTCTCTTTTAAACCTTACATTGACTCTGTTGCCAAATCCTGCCGATTCGCCCTCCATAACATTGCTCGGATCCGCCCCTTTCTCTCTACCTCCTCGGCCAAAACCCTTGTTCATGCCATGGTTATCTCTCGCCTCGATTACTGCAACCTCCTCCTTGCTGGCCTCCCTCGCTCTCACCTGTCCCCCCTTATCGCAATCCAAAACTCTGCTGCCAAGGTCATTCACTCTGCCCGTCGCTTCGACCATGTGCAGCCTCTCCTCTTCTCTCTTCGCTGGCTCCCCCTTCCTGAACGTATCCTGTTTAAACTCCTGGTATTCACGGTCAAGACACTCCACAACCAAGCTCCTCCCTACTTCTCAGACTTAATCTCCCTACACACTCCTGCCCGTGCTCTCCACTTTTCCTCTGTCTCCTCCCTCACTCTCCCTCGTTTCTCCTGCTCACCTAACCGCCTTCGACCCTTCTCCCTCGCTGCCCCCCATGCCTGGAACTCCCTCCTTGCTCACATCCACCTTGCCCCCTCCCTCCGCTCCTTCAAATCCCTCCTCAAGACCCACTTTTTCCTCGCCGCCTTTCCCAATTCGTTCCTGTAAACCTACTGTCAGCCCTCCTCGGCAGACTGCTGTAACCAACCTGATTGTAACCAAACTAAGCACACGCACCAGAGACTTCGCATCCGCTTGAATGTTTGTTAGTCTTCTCCCCTGTCTCCCCCTTCTTGTCTTTTAGATTGTAAGCAACAGGCAGGGACCGCGTCTATTTCTATGTTTTGTACAACACCAGGTCACACGTCTGGCGCTATATAAATATTTATAATAATAAATAATAATAATACAACAAGGGGACGTGGGGCGGGAGGGCATTCTCAGTTACTTCCCCGATGCTTTGAATTCCCTTCCTCCAGAGGTTCGCTTGAGCCCAAGCATCTTCCAGAGGTGGTGTAAAACTTTTTAATTTGGAAAGGCATTTGGTGGGCAGGGAATAGGGACAGGGTCTGGAGGGTGGTTTTGGGGTAGAGATGTGAGAGGAGATTGGGTGGGGAGGTGGCTTTGGGTGTGTTTTGTAGGGTTTTTAGGAGTTTTTATTGGTTTTAAATGTTTTTATGGATTGTAAGACACCCTGAGCCTCAGGGAAGGGCTGACTAGTAATTGAAATAAATAAATAAATAAATAAATAAACATTAAGAATAAGGAACTCTCCCAACCTCTTCTCCATGCAATCAATCTTTATTATAGCAGTATTCTCATATTCACATCAAGTACATAGAACTTTTTGCCTTTTATATAATACAGAGTTCTTTAAATAACTTTACACAGAAATAGTTCTTCAATCTGAATTTCAGCTATCAAATTTTTTATGTTTTCTTTAAGTCTCCATGCTCTCTAACCAAAGTGGACAATATTTCCCATTGTACAAATTTACATGAGAAAAAACTCCAAAGTACAAATGAAGGGACTTAAGCAGGATGGGGTAACAAAAGTAGAGGGGAGGGAAACAAGCAAGAAAAATAATCTGCATAGCAATTACAGTGGACACTGGGGAGGGAAAGAAAGGGGAGTTGCCACGGTCCATGGAACAGAAAACTGAAAATAAACATTTTCTTATGAGTTAAAAAATAAATACAAGTTTTTAAACAATTACTCCATTGTAGTCTTTAAAAGCAGCTATGGAAATCTAACACAATTGTTTTCTGAAGAAACCAGAATGGACCTCCTAAGTTGCAGACTCAAGAAGACCTTCACAAACATCTGGTGGCAAAATACAGCTTAATGGAATGTCGTGTGTTAGCGCGAAGTTTATATTGTTGGGATATACATTTCATTGCACTAAGTAAAAAATAAAATAAAAATCCCAAACCTAGATATAGTTTCCCTTTCCTCTCCTTATTGGAGTAGTCTCCTCCCATTACAAGGTAACGTCATCTCCTTTTGCTTCATAACTTTTGAAAAGAGGCAGCACCTTTACTCTTCCCATGGGGTCCAAGAATTCAGTGCTAATTTTTAAATGAGCTTTTCAATGGTATTTGAATAGCATCCTTTCTGGTGGGTGGGGGAGGAAACCAGTGCACTTTTGCTAACCTAAGATAAGCCACATACTCTTAAGTGAGGAAGGGACAAATTGTGCAACTAATGCACAAGAGACTGCAAACATGGATACCTATTCCTTCAAAACAAGGTGTAGTGGCAGGAGAAACCAATGGCCAGCCTTCACATGTGTTACAAGGGAAAGCAAGACAGAGGACTTAGGCCGCTTTTAGACAAGCGGGGTGCGCTCACGAGACTTTTAAAAGTACCGTGGGAGGCGATTAGACAAGACTTCTCACGTGTTATCGCCACTCGCGCATTCTTTTAAAACCATGGATTAAATACCTCTACGATTGAGGTATTTCATCCATGGTATTAAAAGAATGCATGAGCAGCGATAACACGTGAGAAGTCTTTTCTAATCGCTGCCTCTGGTACTTTTAAAAGTCACGTGAGCGCACCCCGCTTGTCTAAAAGCAGCTTTAGTGAAAAGTTAATTGCTTAGGAATATTTTATTTTTTTGCCCAGCACAAGGACTGACTAGCCAAGACAGGTGCTGATTGTGAGGCATCTTCCCACTGGACAGGCCAGTGACTGGACAGGAAGAGTTCTGGAGGCACTCTAGCCTAACTTCACATCCCTGACATCCCAAGTACAGGACGGCATCACTTCCAAAGCAGCCTCCCGGTTTGCGCAAGTAGGGACAGAACTTGTCCCTTTTAATCCACACTCAATGGAGATTGCAATTTTATTCTGAATTACAACTGAGGCTTTGTTCACAAGAGCAGGTGAAAAGAGGGTATAAAGGAGGAACAGGTTCAGGGCTCTTCCCTTCCCCCTCAACCTCCAATGTTGAGCACACCTGCAACCTGACAAGCTGCACTCCCCGAAATAACCATGTTTGTCTGGATAGGTAATAGGCACCCATTTTGCCTGGCTCCAATCCCTTGGTTAATGTGAACAAAAGCACGGTAATGGGCTACTGCCTCTTTTCACTGGCTCATGCCCCTTAAATAAACACGGCTGAAGAGGACACCGTGAAGAGAAGTTTGCCATGCAGGTTGATCAATGCCAGGTTTCAGGCATTGGAGAAGGAGGGAAACAAAAGGTTCACAAAGGAATGAGGTGCATGTCTTTTTTAAAAAACCGTTCACAGCTTTGAATTAAAAAAAAAAGCACATTTATTGCACTTACATTTTATTTTAGATATAGTTATTTAAATTATACCCCACTCCCCAAAAACCCTTTCCCCCACAATATCCCATCCCACCCCACCCCCTTGTGTTTGGTCCATTTCTCTCCCCCTCACACACTCCGGGAGTGAGCCTCTTTTCTTGTTGCTATGTCCTAAAGTTCTAAGAACTCCCAAAACACACACAAAACAAACACACTGGGTTCAAACAGGGTGAGCTCACAAATGCAACACAAAATGATATTTGTCAAAACAAAACCACTTATTTAAAACCCAAACAAAATTGTACATACTCCTGCTTAGCACCTTGCTAACTCAGAAGTAAATGTCACACAGGATTATTCTAAGCCGCAATGCTAGGTGTGATAAACTATGAAGTGGGGATGGGATGGGATAGTTATGTATTGAGGAGAGTGGGCGGGTTAGACACATACTAAAGCTTTGACACTGCAAAACAAATGCCTTGGTAGTTTAAAACATTCCCATACACTGTCAGCCCTCTTTCCACCTAGCAAAATAGGCTTGTTTTTAAAAATACATACAAATGAGAAAGATACTCTTTCCTTGAGTCATTTTATTGCAGGGTTTGGGGGAGTGCCCCCCCGCCCATGAAAGGAGGATTCTAGACATTTTGTAGATCTTTTATGGTAAACATTTTAAAAAGTGTTACACCCGGATTTATAAAGGGATCTCAAAATGGTTAAAACCAGCTTTGATATTCTGTGTGAACTGTGCATTAAATTGCACTTATTTACAGAATTCTTAGTTGCGTCTAAACTTTTGCACCAAAAGGCAGCGGGGAAAGGTTTAGGAAAACAGCAGTAAGAACAAAGACCATTCCCTTTTCCTTATGGGCAGACAGATGAAATGCAACACTGATAATGAAGAGTATCTGAACACTCACTAGCCTGGCTGTTGCCAACAAACTATATACTCTGGCTCTTCCAATGTGAAGGTGCAATTATTTATACAATATCTGGTCAGCAAAACGATTGCTGGGATTGTAGACATTTAGCAGTGTCAATAAAGAGGCCTGAGGAAGAGCGAAAGCAACTTGCTAGTATCCATCCAACAGGCTAGGAAAGTAACTACATGCCATTATGCCTGTTCATGAATGTAAACACAATCCGCCTCTCCTATTCTAAATTTCACTTCTCATACACTAGTACCCAGAAAAAAACTTTGTCTAGTTACAATAAAGCCTTCAAAGGTGCTTTGGAGGTACACAACTCTGAACATTAGTCCTCTTTAGAACTTTATTCCACATTTCCCTTAACAAGACCTGCTCCTCAGAAGGGGCCGACTCTCTTCATTTAAGAAGTACAACTTGTTCTATTTTCAACTGAGCAGCTTCAAGCTGAAGAGTTGCTCATACATGGATTATGCGTCAACTGGTCTTTATTCTGGACATAAGCACCAGAAATTTCTGCAATTCTTTTCTTAAGTTCACAAACTCTGAAAAACTGACAACTTTTGGGCAAAGACGGTATTTGCATTTAAATATGAAAATAGTGCACTGGAGTTGAACCAAAGCCATTGCTCTAGTTACAAAGCACCTAGATATATAGGTTTTGTTTCTATTTTTTAAGTCATGAAGGCACAAGATCATTTGGCAAATTGCAAAGGAAATTTTCTGGGGAGTCTCACATACACAATTGTGTTTGTTGAGGACTTCCTTTTATAAACAAAAGGAAGCATAAACTAGCGTTTCCTTCCTTAGTATGCTCACTGAAAACTCTCTAGCTTGCAAAATCCTGTGTATGCACACACACTTAGGATTGTTACTATTTTCAACTCATCGTGCCAACTTACTAGCTTCTCTATTAATATCTTGGGAAACTAAAGGCAAAAGCTGCCTTTTCCTTCCTTCAAATGTCGCTGCTCTCTTTTTGCTGGGTTGGCTTACCAGAGAAGGACTAATGAAACAGTCAAGATGACTTTTTAAATTGATGTGCTTGTGCCAAAACAAACAGGATTCATTAAAGCCATACCATTAGCAAAGCTGTAGTAAAATTAATGTCTTTGATAATCAAAACTGCAAAACAAATACCAAGCCACAGAGACAAAAGACAAAGCATTGCCATGACAGTCAATGTATGCAGCTAACTGGTTTCAAGCTGAGGCCTGAGTGTACCTGAAAGGTTCCACTATCATGTTACCTTCGGGTGACATTTTTCAATGGACGGAAAAAGACTTCTCTACAGTACTCTGAATAGCTGTGCTACACATGCTGCACTCACAGTAAAAAAAGGGATACTCCTTCAACACCTGCACTCTGCAATGGTGTGAAACGCTGGTGTCTCGTAGCTCTGAATTCAGCCCTCTGCTATAAAGGGGTCTCAAAGAATTACAAGCGATATTAGTAAGGTTTTTAGGGCATGATCTGTCTTTAGTTTTTTTGCCTGGATGCCACCAGACTAACATCACTAGATAAAGTAACGTAGAAATCCTGCTTGTTTCTAATTCTCAGTGTTTGTTTTTTTACCACAGAGGCATTTGCATAAAGACAGGCTCCTCTTTAAGAGTTTGCACATGCTCAGGAACCCATATTCATTGCGTTTTCCCCATTGTTGCCAATGGAGAAAACGCTGTGAACATCATACTTATTCTTTTTAGCTCCCATCTTCAAAGCACAAACCCTCTGTAACTTCAGTGTGGCCTTTGGGATTAGGCTGTCCATGTCAGAATAAAATCAGACAGGGTCTTTATGGGAAAGAAAGTTCCAACTAACTTTGAAAGAAGCCACATAAAAAAAGGCAATGGCAGAATTTGGTCCTTTATAAGTCAGGCATTACCAGTAATTTCTAATCAGCTAGGAGAAAGGACTAGAATTTAAAGCAAAGAAAAAGCAAGCAAGGCAGATTAACCCAGTGGCCTGAAAATGTTTTAAACTAGGGTGAGGAACCTTTTCCCTCCCAGGGGCCAATTTGAAAATTAGTACAAGCTTCAAGGGCCATGTAGAAGTAGGAAGTGGAGGTGCTTAAGGGGTGCACCCAGGGAAAGGAGGGACCAGGTCATGGACTTCTGCCATGGATCTATCCCCTATCTTCGTGCGCAAGCCCTACTTCCTTATCCTGAGCTGAGTTTTTCAGGGGTTGGAGGAAGGAACTGGATTTAAGGGCCAGATCCAGGAACTGGAAAGGGGCCATGTAAAAACTTGCTGGGGACCACATTTGGCCCCTGGGCCTGAGTTTTCCCATCCCTGTTTTAAACCATGAAAATAGCAGGCTTCTGCTAAACCTCCTAACATTCAGGACTTAACTGAGGTTGTTAACAAGTTAGGGCCACACATTTACTCTATTTGCCATCTATTCCACCCTGGAAAAAACAGACTGTTGTGAGAAATCCTCCAACGCCAAGAGGAAGGACCAGTAGATTTCCCATAATCTCTACCCTTTGTGGTCTTATCTGGGGAAGTTGCAGTTAAAAATCTTTGCAAAGAGCATAAAGGGAAGATGCTCAACTTGTGGTGGGTCTGAACATTTCCATTAGATGCCACAGGGAAGATGAAAGCAGCACTCATGCCCAGATTCAGTTTGAATCCATAACAGGCAGAGATAGTTCTTAACATTTTCAACTTGTCAGGGATGCAGAGCCCGAGGCTCATGGCTCAAATATGGCCTGCAGGAGGTTTTTTTAAAGAAGTTAATTTGTCCTGTTCCAGTTCCTGGATCTTACCCATGGATCCAACCCCCTACCCTTAAGCACTGAAAGACTGAACTCGGGGGAAGGAGCAGAGATGAGAGCTTGCACTCAAGGGCAGAGGATGGATCCAAGGTCAGGAAACACCCCCCTTCTTTCCCCCATTCTGAGCACTTCCCTTAAAGCACCCTCCTCCCTCCCTGACACAACTCCTATCTGGCCCATGGAGCTTGTATTAATCTTCAGAGTAGCTCATGGGAGGCATTCCCCTTCCCTTGACAATGTGCTGGACCCATGGACACCACAGAGGATCTGAAACTGCTTGGTGCGACCCAAGGGACTGAGACTGTTTGTGTGTCCTTTGCCATTTGGAGACATTCAGTTCTTGTCCCTGCTACAGTACTGCTGTGGAGTGCCTGTCTGCAGGTTACCTTTAAAAAAGATCCTGTTTTTATGCAAATGTAATTTCTGAAGGAAGAAAAAGAAAACAGAATTATTTACAAACCAAACATTCTCAATGTTTTGCATGAGGATTGAGCTGGCTTTGTACAAACAGACATATACACATACATCATTACAGCTACCTTCAGAGCAAGGGTGGGGGAAACTTGGAAGGTAACAGAAATGAAACCTGAAAGCCTCATCTAAATAGCAACTAAAAAGATAACCAAGGAGTGTGTGTTGCTTTTAAAGTGCTTTGCATGGACAAAGAGAAATTTTCCTTGCATTTTTCCTATGGGATCCAAAAAGCACGCTGTAGACTAATGAGGAATGAAGCATTAAAAAAAAAAACCTCTTTCAAGCGAAGTATTTCCTTATTCTTACATTTTAACGGAAAGGCCTTTCTGCTAGCATGAGAAAGAGGGAACTAGGATTTCCAAGATAAACTTTGAAATTATCATTGCCAACCCATCCTGCACACACTTACTCTGGCTAGATCTTCCTTTTGAGACATCTGTCATTTCCAGCATGCCTTACATTTTCAAGCAAGAGTTCCACCTGTGAGTACAAAGAATGGAGGGGGGAAATGAACAGCAGCAACAGCTTCATTTTCTTGGTGTTCATCTTTGCAAAAATTCTCACTGCTTTGCTGATAGCTTCGTTCTAAGCCTCCTTCCGCCTCTGGTTACCAACTTCCTCATGCAGTTCTGTCTATGGCTGCCTTGCCAATAGGTGCACCGCAATCTCTCTGGATTATGCACTACTGCTGGCCTCGCCTGCTTTTCCAAACTGGAAAGTGGATACTACTAGAGAGTATTTTAATTTCTGTCAATTTCAGGAAGGAAAAAGCCTAACCACATCTGCAGTCCCCACAACAGAGAAGAAAAAAGTTGTGCTTTTTCGGTTTTGTTTTTAAATGCATCCTGTACAATATTAATGTACCAACATGAATTGCTTCATTCTCACATAGACTTCAAGTCACTCACTATTGCGGTCTTGCTAATGGCTGTGGAATTAATATGAATACACAGTATTTCAGTTATATTTCTCACTCCAGAATCATCAGGTCCCCAGACCCCAGTAAATATTTATTGACTAGTGTAAAAGATTCCTGCAAAACTGTAGAATCCATGGTTTTGAAAAAGCCTGTTCCCAGGACTGATATATGCATTTTCACCTAAACCCAGGATCATCTGTCTTTATACAGGAAAAGCCCGACTCTTCCAGCTAGGCAGAAGCCGTGTGTTCAGTCAATGCAGACATCTGGCATGAACACTGCATTTATACATGCAACCCTTTCATAGGAGTGTCATGATTTTAAGCAGCCAAAAAAAGAGCTGTCAGTGAGTGGGGTCACTTTGCCAGCCACATGCTGAGTGGGACAGGGCCGATATGAATAAAAACTCTGAAGGCTTCTACATCAGCTTGAATTTCCTTCTAATGTGGTCTGACTTGCCTCTGTACAAATGATTTATAGTTAGTAACACACAATAGAGAATTCTGCAAACAGATCACATCACAAGATATTCCACTAGAGGTAAACAATGTGCTGAACTTTATGATTATTTTACCCTGGCTGGGTAAACCACTGAAAAGCTTCTAACCATGTGGGACACCAGGTTTGGAGGATAGGTGAGAAGGGAAACGAATGCATCCACTGCCACCTTTATTCTTGGCTGGAAAATGTGCGTGGGGGGGGGGGGG
>QEPC01000081.1:2071646-2091321 GCA_003113815.1 Sphenodon punctatus
GGGGGGGGGGGGGACCCACTGCAGCATCCCCTTTTCCTCCAGATTAATCTTTCCACAAGCCACCACCCTCCCCTCCCCAAATAGCCAATTTGACCAAGTTTGTTTTAAATAAAGATATATTATCAATGATGCAGGAAGGTTGAAAATGTTTGACATTTGCATTAAAATGAAAAGGGGATACTGCATTTGTTCCATAAATCAGTAAGCACACCGGGGGTGGGGGGGAATCAGAACGGAGGATGATTGTTTTGATTAGCATTGTCTCATCAGATGTTCAGCCTCTGATGATTCGTTGTTAGAGGGAGAAAGCAGACTCTCAGACCATCCAAAGCAAGTCTCTTAAGCTGCAGCAGCAGTTCCATCTCATCATGCTTGAGCACCGAAAAGTCAAAATGGATGCCCTCTCCTCTCTCCTGGGAAAGTAGCCAGCAGTCCAGGCAGCCACTGTGGGTCTCTGAACGCATGTGGTGTTTGTGTTGATGGAGGAACACTGGCAGCAGAGAATTCTGGTTCCTAAAAGGATCTCTCCCCCCACCTCCCCTTGTGTTGGACCAGCTGTTCCATTCTGCTCTGCTCTAAGCTTAAGGGTATCTTTTTCTAAATTGCTTTAGTTTTGGAGGAGCAGAATAGAGTTTGGATGTTAAGAAACTGTGGGAACACAAGACTTAAAATAATAGAGTGGGTGCTGCCATGTTGCTGTGGCTACTTGAACGCTGCAAATTCTCCTGTAGAGGGAGGACAAGAGCGGAGTTTAAAAAGGTGATCTCAGTTATCAGCTATACATCAACGTTATTCAGTGTAGCTTAACTCTAGGCTGGATACATCAGGTGTTACAAAAATACAATAGTTATAAAGTACAGAAAGATCCTACTTGTAGCAACAGTAGATCAAGTGTACTCCTAGCATATTTTAGACAGAAGCCTTCTTAAAAGCAAGCCATGCCCATTTTGCTCAAGGCGAAGGACTGAAAGTCCACAGGGAGAAAAGTTTCTCATCGTGTTTCTTCACATAAAGTGTGTCATTAAAATCTGCATTGCTACAATTCCTATTATCAGACTCCACCTTGCTGAAAGGTAACATTTGTAATAGCAGTGTCTTTTGAGTGCTCAGCGTAAGTCAATTTTTACCTTGCTTCCAAACTAGTTTAATAATCAGAGCTGCTTTGTTTATACATGAAAGTTCTTCTGATTATTAAAAACTAGGATCAACCACATCAGAAGTTAGATGACAGGTCAATACAGCTGCCTGGTATGATAAAAATCTGAGCTGAGACAGATCCGTTCATTCCAGGCCAGAAAGTCAAGTATCCCCATGCGAAGGGAAGCACAAGGATGAGTAGCGAGCAGTTGTGAAACAACCTCTTAGGCCCTACCAGTTCCATTAGAAAAATCTCAAAGCAAGTGGCATTCATGTTTTAGAATCATGCCTTTCTGTGAAGGAGGCAAGCATCGACTTTTCACTGATGAGGAGACTGAGGCAGATAGACTAAGGTCACATTTACATGAGATGTTTCTTCCACGTTTCGTGTGGGTGATTGACTATTGCACCTTCTCCGGCTAGATCACCATTCCCATGTTGTATCCCCTAGGTTCAAGTTCTGCCAAGCTTATTGCCATACCCCTCCTAGTCCCTGGTTAGGGTTAGAATTAGAGCCACGGCACTGAACTTCGAAGGGCTGCAGGGCTTCTGGGGACCATACCATGGAAATAGGATGCATGGCCTGTCCCCATAACCCATGTCTCTACAGTGATGGGTGGAGCAAAAGTGGGAAATGTCTAGTCTGATGCAACACAAAATGCACAAGAATGAAAATATACGATTGTTAAACCTGTGTCTGTGTGGCAACACCTGTGGGTTAGTTGTGCATTACATATAAGGCATCACATGTTCACACACTTGAGTTGGGGTGGAGGGGTGAACAGGGCCAACAGATAAATGTAGTTTTTTCTCATGTTCTTATGCTTTGAGAGACTTTCCCATGGTCACACAGGAAGCCTATGGCAGAGCTGAGAACAAACCTAAGTCTCCTTCTCCATGTCTTGTGCTTCAGCCATAAACCCCTCTTTCCCATTTACCAATGAATTTAGCACACTGGGGGGTAGAGAAGGGAGAACCCACTAACCAGATGGGCTTCTGGACTGGCAAAAGAACTGGTTTACAGTCTCTATTATGGCTTTTCGTTGGAACTCTTCTTCAGGAAGATACCTGCCCAGAGGAACTTGCAGAGCCCCGATCTTAAAATAGGTGACAGGGGAAATAGCTAGAAGACATTTTGTGCAGTGATCTATTACAAAATCTGTTTCCTATGTTGGTGCCTTACTACCTTCTCAAATTCATTATCTTTAGATTGTAAGCTCTCGGGCAGGGACCGTGTCTATCTTATTTTTTGTAAAGCGCCAGGTACATCGCTGGCACTATATAAATGCTGCTAATAATAATAATATATGCAAATAGCATTTTTATAAGATTATAGTTGAATTCAGAATCACACTCTCTCTCTCAGCGTAGTCAGACTGGTCATCTAGGTCCAGGGCTCTCAAACTGAGAGGTGCAGAAGGTATTTTGGGGCAAGACAGATTCCAGATGTCAAGCACCCAGCTCTGCACACACTGAGCTAGGAGGAATCTCAAAAAGTGGTAAGGGGGAGAGAAAAGGAGGGAACAAGATGTATGTGTGTGCACGCACATGGGGGGAGAGGCTCAACTGCCACATACAGGCAAAGAGGAGGGGGTCTTCAAAAAAGTTTGAGAACCAATGGGCTAGGAAAAGGAAGGAATCAATGAGATGACCAGCAGTCTCCCCAGAGGGATAGCCTCTACAGACACTGGAGCACTTAGGGGAGTCAGAGCTGGGGAACAGCACTGTGCAAGACTAGTAGTGCTATAGAAGTGATAACTAGTAGTAGGGTCTGGACTGGGAGGAGCATGGCACAGGAGGGTGGGGTGCATGCACATTAAAGGCTCCTCAATGAGGACAGTAGGATAGAGCATCCAATCCTGAGCTGAAAGGCTCAGAGCATAGCAGTACACTCACCTACGGTGTCAAGTGTAACTTTTTTGTGATGTAATTTTGTAAGTATTGATTGAATCAGCATTTATGCTATCACAATTACAAACATATGGACAATATATTTTGCAATATTTAAGGGGCGAGGTTGCACCATCTCTTCCTCCTTTGAGTTCAAAAATAACTCCTTCAGTAACACTGTGTCATCCTTCCTTTGGCAAAATTCTATTTTGCTGTGTAGAAGCTAGTATGGCCTCTATCTTTTTCTGCATATCAGCATTAGAGGACACTGGACTAGTGATAAGCTCTCAGTGAAATTCATCCCTGTGCAGAAGACCATCACAGATCCCAAACAATTCATTTTAACCTTCTTCTGAGGGCTAGTGTTACACAGGCCAACACCTTCTGGCTCTCCTGCAGATGGATGACTAACTCTGAGAACAGCCTGCAAGTCTCATACCAAAGTAATGGTAATTCTCCACATCCCTTCCAGCAGCACAGCTGCATATTAAATCTGGAGGTTGATGGAGCACAGAAAGACTGGAGGATTTCAAACAAAATAACCACATTTAAAATGAGTCGAACTTGACACCTGGTACTTGCAAAAGTCTCACAAAATTTGAAAGTAAGAGTACAGACACTGATAGCTTGGTATTCCAGAGGTGTGGAAGTGAAGGACAGTCTTGTGAACTTTAGTGTTTTATCCACACGCTCAGTTTACTGTGTTAATACCTTATTAACCCTATAGATAAAACACTTGCTCTCAATATTTGACATCATCCTTCTCTCTCTCTCTCTTGCACATTCTACAAAGCTCTGCCTCATTTATCACAGCAACTCCTAGTAAAACTAATGACTTCCAAGTTTTGTACTTTATGAGAAAGGGAGAAAGGTCACAATATAGCCTCTTGGAGGCTAATTTTTGAAGAATGACATTCATGCTTAATCACTCTTTTAAAATTTGTTCCATTTAATTTACCTTTCAGTCCACTTCCCCACAGTGCTGATTAAAGATTAATTTATAAACAAGAGATTGCTCCCTCATTACTCATCTTGTCCCTGTGACCATTTCTGTTAATCTTTCAGAGTTTTAATTGTTGCTAAGGGATGTCAAGAGATAAAATATGAACAATTAATATGAAAGGGCAGAAGGAGCGCAGCTATTTCATCTACGGCAAGAGGCATATCAGATGCAAAAAGGTCAATGCTCTCAGCCATTTCTCTCAAGTCTGTCCAAAAGAGACACCTTAGTGAGGTGGCAATTGGATGAAGCAGATCTGAGCCAACGCTTAACTTACAAGGCCTATTCTGATCTCTAGTCATAAATCTTAACTGTCCAGGTGAACATTTAGTATAACATGCTGACCGTGAGGGTGCAAGGAATCAGATAATTTTTCTAAATTTTATAAGCTATAGGACAAGAGGCTACTTTGCAACAGTAACCTTTATTCTCTAGTTCTATTACTTCTACAAAGCCACACTGCAGGAGTCATGTGGCCACAGAGCCTTTCTGAGTAGTAGTCAGCAGTTACTGAGGCGCAAGTGAGGATTCCTTATGCCAATATCCCATTCACGGAGGATAATAAAACTCTCCCCCCGCCCCACCCGTCAAGTTACATATAAATCTATAAGGCAGATCAAGAAAATGTGAGAAATGTCTTGCTAAAAATGCAAAATCTAATAATTACTTTTTAAGTATATCAGAGCCACGAAGCTTGCAAGCACGTTAGTCAGGCCATGCAAACTTTAAGGGGCAAAAGAGGCACTCAAGGGGTGTTTTCACACAGCATGCTTTAACCCTGCCTAGATTGAGGCCCTCACCCCTGGCAGAATTTGGTCTAGGCGTCAAACAAAAGGCCGGGGCGAGGGTGTGTGTCTGCATGGCCCCGCCCCCACATTGCTCAGAGTGGCCCATCCCCTTCCCCGACGCGGGCAGCCTATGAGGCTGCCATGACTACCTGGAAGCGTCATGGACCGAGACTGGGATAAGAGTAAGTGGGCCATCAAACGTGACAGCCCACTTTATCCCGGTCTGGCCTCTGTTGGCCGGACTTTGGCGGCACTTAACCTGGGCTGCTCCTTGGCAAAGGTCCCAAGAAACAGCCTGGGCTAAGTGCCACCATGGCCTGTGCAAATCCTGGTTCCAGCCCGGGCCAACATCTGGCGGCTGCATTCAGCCATGAAGACAGCACAGATGTCTACGCTTGGTAAATCATGGAACTCCGTGCTATCGTCACATCTGAAAACAAAACACCCAAGTAAGATAAGGCCATTGCAGAGAAGTTAAGTGAATTCTCTGCAGCAATCTTCAGTGCAGAGGATGTTGGGGAGGTACCCACACCACAGCTGTTCTTTTTAAGGGGCAAGTCTGAAGAACTGTCAAAAATGTATATGGAATTAGAAGAAGCTTTATAGCAAACAGATACACAGTAACAAGTCACCAGGACCAGATAGCATCCACCCAAAAATAGGGAAGGAATTTAAAGATGAAATCACAGACCTGCTAACTGTGGTATGTAAACGACGACAAAAAACAGCCTCTCCCCCAGAGGACTGGAATGTTGCCAACAATGTCAATTTAAAAATTCTCCAGAGTTGAACCTGGAAACTACTGACTGATGAACCCAACATCAGTACCAGGCAAACTGGTAGAGGCCACGGTAAAGAACAGCATTTATTAGGCATACAGACTGATGTAATACAATGGGGAAGAGTTAAGAAGGTTTCTGTAAAGCGCAGTGTCATGCCTCATCAATCTATTAGGAATTCTTTGAAGGTGTCAACAAGCATGCGGAGTAGAGTGACTCAGCTGATACAGTACACTTGGATTCTCAGAAAGCCTTTGACAAGGTCCCTAAAAAACCACCGCCACCACAAACCCAACTCTTAGGACACTTCCCTTTAGTTTTCTTTTCATAGATCAGTAACTGGTTAAGCAAGCGATTCCTGTAATAAATGGACAATTGTTACAGTGAGTAGAACAGGGGGTGTGCAGGGATCTATACTGGGACCAGTGCTGTTTTACATGTTTATTTATAGAATGGAAAAGGGAATGACTAGGGAGGTGGCAAAATATGTAGACGTTATAGTATTATTCAAAGTAGTTAAATCCAAGCCGACTGCAAAGAATTACAGGAAGTTCACACAAAGAGGGTGGGTGGACAATAAAATGGCAGATGAAATTCAGCATTGATAAGTACAAAGCAATGCACATTGGAAAAAATAATCCTAACTATACCTAGGTGACAGTGGGTTCTACATTAATACCACTCAGGAAAAAGATCTTTTAGTCATTGTGGATATTTCAATCAAAACGCCAGCTTGGTGCTCAGCAGCAGTGAAAAAGGCAACCAGAATGTTAGGAATTATTAGCAAAGGGATAAAAAATGGAAAACATGATCAAAAAAGAACCCAGAATGTGCCCACCCCTTTAAAAAAAGTCTTTGGACTCATGACTAGGTACTCCACTCTTACAGAAGTGGAAGCAGGTAGAAAATACTACCCCCTTCCCTTGGGAGACCCAACCAGAGCTCGTATCCACTAGTGAGAAATCTGCCAAAGTAAATAGCTTAATATTTATCAGGAGACACAACGTAAGTGAGAATCTCAGAACAGAAAACTTGACAAGGCAGACACTGGCATTATTGTATAAATTCCTGCCAGCAGAGGTCAACAAAGCAGCAGATAAGGACTAGTCTGTGGTTTACCTGTTCCAGATAAATAAACCCAACAGAGAAAAATAGAAAAGGAGTTATTTTTTTATCTTAGCAGGCCACTAGGCTTCTCGTTTGCCTTACTAGATATTTGCATCTAACTCATAAATGATATACACAAGCGAGAAGTTCTCTCCACAGAAAGGAGATGACTTCAGCAACATTACCACCAGAAAATCATGCAACAGCAGCAAGCCATTTACTTTCAGAGGAATTCATGAAGAAATTTTGATTTCCTACCTTTAAACAACTTTTAAAGTTTACCACTCTGCTTTTACAAGATTTGTTTGCCCATTATGGGTATTAATGTTTTATTGCCTAGCAGACACATTTTTGGTTATGTGGTCAAGAGTGATCACAATTCTTGTGTTATAGTCCCATCTTGTAGGGTATGATACAACAATGGTGTTAAACAGTAAGTCTGGTATTCCAATGCAAATGTAGACATCTAGAGCTTGTTCTACATTACTGTGGAATCAAAGATTTGTAAATGTTATTAAACAAGAGTTGATCAAAACACTAAATTAAAAAGACAAAATTCAAAGTGTACTCTAGCTCTAGTGAAAAACCAACCAGTAGTAGTTCAAAAATAAGCCACTCACTGCCAAGGTTCTCCTTTGCATTCTGTGTTGTGTTTGCGAACTTTTGCGGATAAAAACAAGTCTGCCCTGGAAGCTAAGGTCCTCCCCCACACCCATCTTCACACATTGTCAGCACCGCCACTATCTTGGAAATCTAAACCCGTTGCTCCTGGATAATTAAAATGGAAAAAAATTCAAACAGCTTGAGAGGTTTTAATTTAAAACAGCCCCATTGTCCACCTTTAGAGTGTGTGAATCAATCAACAAAGTAAGCAAAGATGGCACAGAAAGCAAAGTAAGTTCCGGCTATGTCTGCTATGTCTCAAGTGTCCCAATCCATTTTAAGTGACTTCTCCTCTTTTCCACTGAATGACCTTTAAGTTGATTTGTGCTAGCAGTTCTCAGGGTGTCCACTGGCAGCAAGAGACCTCACACCAGGAACATAGAATGTCCAGTGTTAAGAACCGAGATCTCATTCCATTACTGCATCTTAGAAAGAATAACTGGTTGGAACTGGGAACATGCGCACGTACACACACACACATGCACACACAAAAGCACATGCTTTCAGCTTCTTTTCAGTGTACTGGAAACCCACCGTATCCCCCTGCCTGGATGGGTGTTTTTGGAGAAGCACAAGCATACAGACTGAAATCTTCTGTCTGGAAGCCAGCCCGGTTTAAGGAGGGCTCAGATGCACTGCGGTGAATTTTTGGCAACGACCGGGCCAGAAGCTCAATAGAGGCGAGAATCTAAAACAAAGAGAAAAACAAGAGGAAGATAAAACCTGGTGCAGTAGATCAGTAACAGCACCACAAAGTGAAAATGAAAACAAGGATTAGCTGTAAATGATAAAAATTCAATTAATCCACTATTTATTTATTTTTAAAGTTTTAATATTTTACATGCCATGATTTACAACGTTCCTGCAGAAACCTGAATTTTTTTAGAAGCAACTGTGGCACATAATGCTCTTCCATGACAACACGACTGCCTTTTGTTTGACTCCTTATTCATGTGCCAGTAGCCACGGGGTCACTGGGAATAAACACAACTTCAGGTGTTTTAAGACAAGCACCTCCCAATGCTGCCCTGCAACATGCATGATGGGTGGGTGACTGGTGGGGAGGCGCTTGTCTAAAAACACCCTTTGAAAGCAGTTTGTTTAAAGTACTGCTGCAAAGCCAGCAGAGAGCGGTCACATGTTACTTTTAAATGCTGAACTAATACATTAAAATTAAAACATAAAATTAATATATATATATATATATATATATAAAATAATAGTATCCATTTCTAGCCATACAATAATTTAGAGTGAAGTCAAGTTTTGTCTAAATTATTTGGCACGAAGATTTCAGAGAATACACTGCAGGTATTACAATTAATGCAACATCCATCTGCGGTGTGCCTTAATCGTAATCCAGTACATAGATGCTCTCCAGCCCAGCCACATTATTATTATTATTATTATTATTAGTAGTAGTAGTAGTAGTATATTTCTTTATTTTTTCCACCCTATCCCAAGGGCTCAGGGCAGACTAGAACATACAAAATCATAAATAATAAATCGTAAGATGCATCTGTTTGGTCAGGTATTTAACAGGGACGGTTAGGATCTGGAGGGTTTTAGGAGTATTTTATGACGTTGGGGTTTTTTATTTTCCATATTTTAACTATGATATCTAGCCACCCTGAGCCTTCAGAATTAGGATGGGATAGAAATCTAAATAAACAAACAAACTCAGTACCTGGCACTGTACAATCATTAATTAGAGACAGGTCCCTGCCCCAAGGGACTTACAATCTAGGAAAGACAAGGGAGGGGCAAACATTGGCAGAGACAGGGATACATTCACATGAAAGACATTTCGTTGTACTGAAAATGCACTTTGCTAACTATAAAATCTCAGCATGTGCTAATTACACAGTCTTACTCACTTCTGACAACAGGTGTAAATTGGTGTCCCAGTTCAAAGAATCTGGAGCTTGTCAACAAGTTCATACTAGGATAAATGGTGGTTGGTTTGTTTTTTCATTTTTTACTTAAGTACTTAGCATGTGCTAAGTACATGCTAAAACCATAGGATATTATTATTTATATAGAGCCAGCAATGTACCTGGTCCTGCACAATCATAACAGGACAGGTTGTATTTTGGCATGTATTAACTGGGCAATGTAATTCATGACTTGGCAGGGCCAGGCACATTGCTGGTGCTATATAATTAACCACTACCAGGCTTCCCTACATAGGATTCACCACTACAAATTAATCACATGTTGAAATGTAAGTTGCCATGTCCACCTGAGCGTGTCAGTTTAAAACTTTGTAACGGAAATGCTTTTCTCCTCCATGGACAGGCCATATCTCTGCGTTTGACTGCGCAAATCTCAGTTACTTCCTCAATCCAAAGTAGGAACATTTCTTACCTGTGGAAAGAGGGGTCGCTCATCCCTCTTCTTTTTCAAGCACTCCGCCATTAGCCTCTTCATGGCTTTGGGGCAGTTACTTCGCACTTTACTGAGATCTGGAGATAGGTATCCTCTCCCCACCATAAAAATTATCTTTGTTTTGAAGAGAGAGAGGAAAAGGCGAAATTCAAACAAAATACTAGAAAGCGTAATTACACACTAAACGGTCTCTTTTTTTTGCAGGAATTCACAAACCTGAGTGGCTCTTTGTGGACACAAAGCAGTACCTGCTATAGCACACTGCATGCTACTTTTGACATCAATTCAGTAGATAAGAGATTGCACTTTTCCCTTCCCTGCCCCCTGATTAAAAGGAATTTAGGAGTCAGAGAAACAATTTATTTACATTTCTACCCCACCCCACTTGGGGCGGATCACAGTTTAACACCAATATAAAACAGTAAAATCAAATAAAATCAAAAATTGGGACGCCTAGAAGACTGTTGGTGGATCAGGCTGGCTGGAAGGGGTGGCTTGGAGGCCAGACTTGCTCAACCCACATAAGGTTACGCTGTGCATACTTGCCCCAGAATCAGGACCTTTGTAAGTTTCTTGCTACTCAGGAATTGGCAGTTGTCCAGGGACCTAAATGTAGGTTCTGGCTATAAGAAAATGGGAATATTTTGTGTACTGGGTTCCACAACTAATTTCTATTCCACACCAGTGTTCCCTATAGGCTCTGGGTGGTAACCCGGCTACACAGAACATACTCCAAAAGCCTCCACAATCCTAGACACTGGAGAAACAGATGCGGATACAAGCCATAAGCTATGTCCCAACAAATGACATGGCCCAAATCTTGGAAGTTTACACTGCAAGTAATGACACAAACATCCCATCTGTAAACTATGCTAGAAAGTTATAAAGTAAGTGAGGATGCTGAACATTGTTATGTTGAATATTCTACTCTATGGATAATGCATTAATTCATTTTGAACAGCTAATCAGTAATTTACTCCCACGGCATGCACACTTTGGAAAAACATATATCCTACCAAAGCAGGCCCTAGCAGATGTAGAGATCCTGCATTTCAGTTAACTTGTATATATAACTTTCATGCATTAAGTTATTATTAGAAGTACTAAATGTACTGGTCACCTTTCCACAACTAGAGTTCTTTTCATGCATCATTTCTCTTTCAAGGCAATCGGGGAGAAAGTGGAAGGGTGCAGATGTACAGAAGTGGAACATCTTTTTGCCAAACTGCCAAAAACTAAACTAGGTTACTATAAAGCAGGAATCTATTGCTGCTAATAGGGGAAACACAGGGAACACTGGTCCCGTAAGTATCAAGTTCTCTCTTTAATCAGATGCTTGACACACCATTTTCAGAACATGAAAACCCACAGTTGGGGTAAAAGAAAGTAATTTTTAAAAGTAAAATGACACTGTACAGCTGAAGCAGGACTATGCAAATGAGAAAAGGCAGTGAAAATCAGAAGACCCATTTTATAGACCTAGATTATTCTTCCTCTCAGTTACCATCACTGGCTTATAGGATCCAAATGAATAAAGCAAGCACAATCTAAGCTACAATAGAAAAACTGAAAGCTTCCTAAAAACCAGTCTTTGCATTACCTGGTCCCTGTTGTTGATGTTCGAATAGGGTAACTGCCCAGTCATTAGTTCGTATAGAACGATCCCAAATGCATATACATCCGATTGAAAACTATACGGGTTTTTATCCTTCATCCTAATTACCTCCGGTGCCTGTACCACAAAAAAAGAGGATTATTGCTTTATTTCCATGTCAGGCTTCTGTCTTCCTACCATCTCACCAAACAGCCCTACACAGGTAATCTTTCTATTTCAGGCTTCCACTCCACATAACCCTTCCTTCTGTATGGCTCCTCAGTACTTATTACGCAATTTCTCTCCAAAATAGCTACTGTCCCAAAACAATTGTAAAAATCTTGGTTGCAGTTCTCAAACCACTTAATCCAGAGTCATCCCAAAATAATGTGGACCTGAATTGCAAAATCTATTTGCTACCACCTGGGTGGGTTATTAATGTAATGTGACAAGAACAGTGATCAATTAAGCTGTGAAGCAATGTTGAAACTGGAATTACAACAGTGCTGAACACCATGAACCACCATCAAAGGCTTCAGAAGAGAAGGAAACTATACTAAATGAGTTCCTTAAATATCTTTCTTCAGAAGCAGTAATGTGTATGGGCAACCTGTACGGCAACCTCTTCCCAGAGTGCACCTGAAGTAGTTAAGAATTAAGCTGACTGGGTATTTTCCATCAGAAGGGCCTCTCTAATTTCGGGGAGTAGCCAAAGCATCTCACAGGCACCATGAAACAGTATTTCCCAACTTTATTCACCTGGGAAACAGCAGCACTGAACATGACATGCTGGGCTACTGTTTTCTAAAAGGCAAACATTGCAAAATTGTCAAATTGGGGAGAAGTAAAAGTGAGGGGGGGAAATTCCCCCCAAAGTTTTAACACTTTCCCATGAAATTTCCAGTTGGAAAACAGCAGCATAGCATCTCATGGACTAATGGGACTCAACTGACCAAAAAATGGGAAAGAGTCAGAAGACGGGAAAGTTCCCCTCATTTAAAATATATATATATATATATATAAAAAGAAAATGTATCCCATATTTACACAAGTTCCATTCACTTTGATGGGGCTTTCCTTATTTAAAGGGCTAGTACCAGCTCCAAACAGCTGCTGAACCATGTCCCAAGCAACTGACAGAAGTAGTTCTGGAAACCGTGAGGAGCAACGTTCCTTTTCCTGATTTCTGACTCTCTCTCAACTTTTGTCAGTTGGCGAGCTGTAATTCAGTCTCTCTTGCACTCTGCTGCTGTATTTCAAATGGTGAAGGTGGTGAGGCAGCCTCTGTGCGAACCCGGACAGCTTGAGACAGGCAGTCCTGAGGTGCCAGATGTGATCCACCTTTGCAGTCAACTCCTGAACCCAGAGCACAGATAAAATAATAAACTGTAGAATCTGCCCTGGATAACTGGGAATTGCCTATATTTTGAAAGTACACGAGTTGATGTTTCAGTGGCCATCAGCAGCAAAAAGAGGGAGAGAAAAAATACACCATTTTCTGTTTATTTACCATCCAGAGAATGGATCCAGACAACTGTTCAAACTGATGGGACCCACTCCATCGCGATTTCACTGTGGCTAGACCAAAATCACCTATTTTTACTGTGAGGTCTTCATGAAGAAATATATCTGAGAAGGAAGAAAATGTAAAGGAAAAAAAAGGAAAAAGCAACAGAAAGTCTCTAAGCTTCTTACCAGCAGAGTGTATTAGGGAATCCTCTGCCTCCATAGCAAATGTACAAGTTTGTACAATCCAGAGACAATCTTATTAAGTTACCTAGACCTCTATGAGGGTCGATTCCAAGCAGCCAGGATTTGTGAAGTTCTGTCCTCTAGTGCTAGTTCAGTACTCAGATTCAGCTAGAGCTGGCTCTGGTCTGCAGGCTGTAACTTTGTCTTTAAAAGGCTCCTAGAAGTTTGTGGAGGTTCTTCTATATGCTCATATAAAACGAAGGTTTGTCTAGTGTGCATAATGTTCCATCAAAACTCTGTTTCCTGTTGTGAGCATTCTCCAAGACACATTGGATATTTCTCATTGGCTGCTGGCACAATCATTCACTCCCACCTAATGGCAACTCTCCTTCAGCACTTCTGCAAAAGTTCACACAAGAGCTGCTTCCCACTCTAGGAAGTTCTGTCCAAAGAAAGGTTTGTTTTTTATGCATCATGGTCGCACATTTTAAAAAAGGATACTATTACTCTTGAGGTCTCTGTGGATGATTGACTTGGCATGCAAGTAACTGAAAGGCAACAAAAGTTTAGGATGGGTAAGCGAGAGGACATTTAATTCAACGGCAGCTCCGAGTACGCTATCTACTGAAACAAACTGCAGATGTGTTAAGAATATATGCATAACCAAAGGAATAAAACTTCTGCTTGATAGTCCTTGCATACCAGATGGATTTTTCTTCATACAAATAATATTTCCAGTGTCAAATCTGATGTTACTGAAGAACAAAGGGTGTTAATGAGACAGTAGCCCCCTGAAGTCTGGGTTCGGTCTTTATCGGATTCAGGTTTATCGTGATGAGCCTTGTACATGGCCAGAAGTTTTTCCCTGACAGGCTCCAAACTCCATCCCCTCATACACACCCAACCCCATATCCTACCTAGGCATGACACACAGCCAAGGCAAACCATGGGAAGAAGAAGCCACACCAGCTGTTTCTTTCTTCCGGGCTATTATGACTTCGGGAGGTGGTCCAGCGCCTGCTATCCCCATCCACCCATGGCGTTTAAGACCTGGATTTATACTTGGCAGCACTTTGCGGCTGGAAATAATCTTTTGCTAAGCACATAATGCTGAGTTTATTAAGCAAACTGCATACTTTATTGAGAGCCTATAGTAAAATTGAAAGCAAAAGTACAATTGAAATAGAAAACAATCTTTGCATGATATCAATCCATGGCTCACAGTGACATACAGACAGAAAGCAGCACACAGCTTTACTGGGGTCTTGCCACCCTTCAGTCAGTTCACATTCCTTGTACTGCGAGTCACTTGTTTCCCCAAAGAGATTCATCTCTGCCATCCAATCGAGGCACTCCTGGTGGCCCTGTGGGTATCCACTTAAATCAGCGACTGCCCCACTTCTGGCAGTGCACAAACATCCAGAAATGTTGTGGTCTTGTTTGCATCCCACCCTCATCTCTCCTGGGCTCCCACTCTTCTATTCTGCTGAACTTGGAACTGCAGCAGGGTTGTGCAGTGTCTGCACTCCATCATGCATACATAGAACCCCTTTGTGTGCTTGTGCCACCCTAGGAGCGCATAGACTGCTTTGGAGGATGGGTCTGACAGTTCTCTGTACTTCAGGCCTCACCCAAATGTCAACAAAGTCCAGGGTACCCATCACCCCCCAACATCTCTGGGACCCACACCACAGGAGGCCACAGCACCCAGACAGACAAAAGCCAAAGCCATTTGGCTTTCCCAGGCAAACCACACACAGCAATAGCTTTCTATGATGTTATTTATTTATTTTAAATATCTTATTACCCCACCCCTCCTGCCACAGGCAGCTCGGGGTGGCTCACAATCAATAAAATCCACAACAATAAAAAGACAACAACATAAGGAGGATAAAAGTATCCCACCCCGCTAACCCACTTAACCAACTCCCCCACCAAATGCCTGGCGGAACAGCCAGGTCTTACAACCTCTTCAAAAAGAGGGGAGATCCGGGGCCAGCCGAGTCTCCACCGTGAGTTTCACAGCTGGGGTGCTGCCACTGAGAATGCCCTCCCCTGTGTAGTCCCCTGAAAAACCGGGGGGATCTCGAGCAGGGCGCCCCTGGATGACCGCAGGGGCCGCTCCAGAATCCGGGGGATGAGGTGGTCCTGCAGATAGGTAGGGCCTAGGCCGTTTTAGGGCTTTATAGGCCAAGACCAACACCTTGAATTGGGCCTGGAAAACCATCGGCAGCCAGTGCAGAGAACGGAGCACCGGTGTAATATGCTCCCGGCGGCTCAGTCCCACCAGGAGACGAGCCCCCGCATTCTGCAACAGCTGCAGTTTCGAGCTGTCACTATGGGTAGCCCCACATAGAGCTCATTACAGTAGTCCAATCTGGAGGTGACGAAAGCATGGATGACAGTGGCCAGGCCCGAGTCTGCAACATACGGCCAAAGCCGTCGCACCGGATGTAATTGGCGAAAGGCACTCCTCACCACAGCGTCCACCTGGACATCCAGGCGAAGCTGCAAGTCGAGGAGCACCCCCCGACTCCACACCTGGGAGACTAATGGAGGGCAAACCCCATTAATGATGCGGGCCGCCATTTCCATTGCCCTCCCCACCAACATCACCTCTGTCTTTTCAGGATTCAGCCTCAGTCGATTAGCCCTCATCCAGTCCCCCACAGCCATCAAACACCGAGTAAGCACCAAGACTGCCGGGCCTGGATCTGTGGAAAGAGGTAGAGCTGGGTGTCATCAGCATATTGATGGCACCGCACGTCAAACTCCCTGATCACCTTGCCGATTGGTTTTATGTTGAACAGGAGAGGGGACAAAACAAAACCCTGCGGGACTCCACACGAGAGATCCCGGTATGATGAAAGATAATCCCCAAGCACCACTCGCTGAGTTCTCCCAGTCAGAAATGAGCGGAAACATTCAAGAACAGTTCCACCCACCCCTGCACAATCCCACAGGCACGTCACCAACATCTCATGATCAACAGTATCAAATGCAATTGACAGATCTAATAGAATCAACACGGTCGAACAACTCCGATTCCATTCACGACGTAGATTATCAACCAAAGCCACAAGCGCAGTCTCGATGCCATACCCTGGCCAAAACCCTGACAGAGGAATCCAGAAAACCAATATTATCAAGATGTCTCTGGAGCTGCCAAGCCAGCACCCATTCAATAACCTTCCCTAAAACAGGACGGGATTCCATTCATGATGTAGATTATCAACCAAAGCCACAAGCGCAGTCTCAATGCCATACCCCAGCCGAAACCCTGAAAGAGGAATCCAGAAAACCAGTATGATCAAGAGGTCTCTGGAGCTGCCGAGCCACCATCCATTTCAATAACCTTCCCTAAAAAGGGACAGTTAGAGACAGGCCAATAACTGGCGAGGGAGTCAATGTCAAGAGATGGTTTCTTGAGCAGAGGCTGCACCACCTCCTCGAGACAGCCCGGCACTCTGCCCTCCCGAAGGGAGGCGTTGACCACGACAGCCAGCAATGTCCCCAATGTCCCCTACCTCTCTGCACTTATCGCCCTATGGCCCCGACCTCTCTGCACTTGGCCCCAATGGCCAAGTGCAGAGAGGTAGGGGCCATAGGGCGCCTACAATGGCTCCTACCCTACCTCCGCCCCAATGGCCCCTACATCTCTGCACTTATCGCCCTCCATACTCCAGCCCGTGCACTTCGCTCCTCCTCTGTCCCTTCTCTCACCCTTCCACGCCTTCCCTGCTCCCCTAAGAGCCTTCGTCCCTTCTCACTTGCTGCCCCCCATGCCTGGAACTCCCTCCCTGTCCACATCCGCCTTGCCCCCTCCCTTCATACCTTCAAATCTCTCCTTAAAACTCACCTCTTTCGCTCTGCTCTGTCTGACTCTTTATCCTGCTGAGCCACTATTTCCTATACCTACGGTCTGTTTACCCCTATCCTTGCCACATGGACCTGCCTGCTGTCATTCTCATCGTAACCAAGCCAAGTACGTGCACCTGAGACCTACCTCGAATCTTCATGAATGTTAGACCCCTTGTCTCTCCCTCTGTTCCCCTTCCTATGTCTCTCCCCCAGCTCCAGTCTCTCAGATTGTAAGCCTTTACTTTGTAAAGTGCCAGGTACACTGCTGGCCAAATATAAATGTTTGATGATGATGATGATGATGATGATAATAATAATAATAATAATTCACAAGAGGTGGCTCTGACCGCCCCCAAAACATCCAACACATCAGTGGGTGTCACCAACTGAAATTGATCCCATAAAACCGGACAAGGCAAGACCAGGCATAACCTCCAGTTCCCCCTCTGTAATAAGTGCGGAATCGAAGTTGTGGTGAATATGAGCAATTTTATCCACAAAATAATCCACAAACATGTTACAGCATGCTACAGAGGACTCCACTTGAAGGTTGAGGGAGGCTGGACTGACCAGCCCCTGCACCATCCAAGCTCCGTTGGATGGGATTTTGCGGCTGCTATGAGAGCAGCAAAAAACTCCTTTTTTGCTGCCTCCATAGCCACGGCATAGGCTCGTAAACTGGCTCTATGGTGCAATCTGTCAGCTTCAGCACACGAAAGACGCCGCCATCACTCCAACCGCCGCCCTTCTCACTTCAGCAGCCGCAGTTCCTCAGAAAACCAAGGAGGCCTGCCGTGCTGTCGCCTAGGCAGCGGACGCCTAGGAGCCGTTTGATCGATGGCTTTCGTCAGCAAGGTGTTCCACAACACAACGAGGTCATAAATAAGATGGTCATCAAGGTCCGAGGGAAACTCCCTCAGAGCAGTCCGGAATCATTCTGGTTCCATCAAACTGCGGGCTGAACCATTCGTATTGGTTCCAAGCCCCTCCGGGGGCAGACGTACACTGGGAGAGAGGCCTGCAGGAGATAACGGTCTGTCCATGACAAGGGCACAGTTGATATCTCCCCCACCAACAGACCCCCTGCCTCAAGGCTGATGCAAAACACAAGGTCTGATGCATCGGGCCACTAACCATCTGGGACAGTCCCATGGTTGCCATGGTGGCCATGAACTCATGCTCTGCACCCCTAAGATCGGCGTCAGCGTGAACATTGAAGTCCCCCAAGACTATCATCTTCGGGGACTGCAACACCACCTCCAATCCCTCATGCTAGTTGCAAGCAAAACTTATTTTCAGAAGGTGAGAAAACAGGAGTTTTCTTACCTTCTTTTAACCAATTGGCAGCTTTTAGCCAATGGGCAATTGCTTTTAACCAATGGGCAGCTCTGCTCTCAAATACATTCTGAGCACAGTGATCTTCACTGCCTTACAGATCTGTTGACCTGGCCATTGCTTAACATTCCCCTCCCCCGACACAGCATAAGTTTTGCAAAAACATTTTCAACCAATAGCTGGCCTGTAGCCAACAGCAGCTCACGCTTGGCATGCAGCCAGTCCTGTAAGGACACATGACCAATAGTGGCCAACAGCTGCTCATGTGCAGCACGCAGCCAATCCTAGCTAGGCAGCCGCCCAGCTCTTTAAGCTGTTCAAAACATTTGGCGTGTGGTCTGCAGAGCTCATGGATGCCAGAACCACAGCCACGGAGACCCATGCTGAAAACTTCCTTGTGCTCCTTATTGTGCTCCAGATCTGCGAGCAAGCCAACAGACAAGCCTTCTGCTGTTGTTGACGCAATGTGATGTTAAGGCACAGAAAGGCTCTTGTTTGCTCTCTGGTTAGGATAGAGGAGTGCACTACACTGAGAAGGTGGCTCCTGGATTGGTGCCATGCACTTGTCTACCTCTGGGAAGAACGAACCGTGCTGGGGAAGATTTAAGCTGATGTTCAAACAAAAAGGTACCTGTCAGGAGACATGGCTTCAATCACTGATGCCATGAGCAGGGCTGTACCCACCAAGAGGCTCGTCTGGGTGAAGGAGAAAAGCACAGACAGGTGGGAGAACATGCTGTCCTTGTGGGGAGACACTGAATGGGATGCAAACTTCAGGATGCCCTGTTAGGACTCAACTGAAGAAACAGAACATGGTGATGCAGTCAGCCATGCCCAGGGAGAAGCACATTGCCATCTGGAAGCTTGCCACTCCAGACTTCTGCCGTTCTGTCACCCGACAATTTGGTGATGGAACCTCCACGGTGGGCACCATACTAGTGGAAGTTTGCACAGTCTGTGGATGTGCTGCTGGACTGGGTGGTGCAGCTGGCTGACCCCGCAGAGGTAATTGAGCACTTTTGGCAGGAGGGATTCCTGAAGTGTATTGAGGCGATTGATGGGAGCCATATCATCATAATCTGCCCACCACAAAGCAAGGACAACTACCTGAACTGGAAGGGGTTTTTCTTTGTGGTTCTCCACGCCGTAGTGGACCACCATGTCCAGTTTATGGATGTACTGGCCAGGTGGTCTGGGAAGAACTACAAGCCTGCATCTTCCATCAGTCCCCCTTCTTTGGCTGCATGTATTTATATTTTATTTATTTATTTTGTAGATTTTTATCCCGCCCCATCCTGCAACGCAGCTCGGGGCGGCTAACAACAGTCATAAAACAGTTAAGAACAATTTAAAATATAAATATAAAATATCTCAATAAAACAGGGTAAAAAGGACAGTGATAAATAAATAAACGGGCGGGGGATTAAAAACTACCCCCCCC
>QEPC01000081.1:2094671-2112014 GCA_003113815.1 Sphenodon punctatus
GGGGGGGGAGGGGACAGGACAGCCCACGTGGCTGTCCTCTGCGTTCCCCCCCTGGCCCCCAACCTTGCTAAGCTGTTTCTGTTCCCCGCAGGTGTTGCAGCGGGGCAGGAAGCGGCGGCGGCGGCAGCCCCAACACGGACCCAGCGGCAGCGGCGGCGGCGATGGTCGGGCAGGCGGAGCTCCAGAGCCCCCCGCAGCAGCAGCAACAGGTAAGTGTGGTCAGTTTCCCTGCAAGCCTCTGCGGCTCTGCCGCTGTCCTTGGGGCTTTGAGCCCCCGCTACATCCGGGTACACTGGAGACTTTGGACTCTCCACTGAAACATGCACTGAAGGGGTACTCATGAGACCTGATCTCTTTGTATCCATGCCTCAATTCCTTGGTCCACTGCTGGCACTGGTTCATGCCCCCGGCGTAGCCTAGCTGTGCAATTTGAACCGAGAACCTAACACCGCTTCATTCCTGTATCACTTCACCAGGGCATAATGGATGTTTTGCATGGAGCGATGAAGGTCTTGGTTTCTTCGTTGGTCCAGAATGCAGAGTTGGTGGGTGGATCTGTAGGCAAATGGCTACAACTGAATGGTGGAGGTAGCAGTGCTGGTTGTTGCCTGACTATTAGTATTAGACATGATTCCAGCAATGGTAATCCTTCACAAGTCATTCCTTAGAATATAGCAACTGGGAAAGGGCAATTGGGTTTCTTACCTTGTGAATTGCCCTTCTATGTCCCTCGAGGGAGGTCATTCAGATGAAGGGAGCGATCTCCCTCTGGCCACTGGGAGGCAGCAAAGCAACTTTTAACTGAGCATGCATAGGGGATCGCGCCCTCGCTTTCCCAGGTGTACCACAGCCGAGGGAACGTAACTACTATCTGGAAAAAGAAGAACAATAAAACCTCTTCCCCCTATGAGGGATCAACAAAGGAACTACCCCTGACTAGGAAAACAATTTAGGTCCGACGGTGCCCAGGTATGATACCCGGGTGGGCCAAATGACCTCTCTTGAGGGACATAGAAGGGCAATTCACAAGATAAGAAACCCAATTGCCCTTTCGTCCAGTCATTCGGACGAAGGGATATAACAAAGCAGTGTAGAATTCAGTACGGGAGGGAACAGGGTGCCTATGGAGATTTCAGGACCCCCTGCAGCACTTGTCGCCCAAAGGCGGCTTCAGCTGATTTGAACAGATCTATCTTACAGTGTTTGGTGAAAGTGTGTATACTTTTCCATGTGGCTGCCTTGCAGATTTCACCAATTGGGGCTCAGGATCTGAAGGCCCAGTTAGCAGAGGCCCCCTGGGTAGAATGAGCTGGTCGGGGGTAATAGATCTACTGCCCTGTATGCGTCCTTGATACAGGCCGAGATCCATTTGGCAATGACCGCTTTGGAGGCCTTGGCACCCCTAGAGCGCGGATGGTAGTTAACCAGAAGACAGGAAGTTCGTCTAAAAGCCTGAGTGCACTGCATATAAATGTTGACCACGTGGCGAACGTCTAGGGTATGCCATAGTCTCTCCAGTTTGTGCTGGGGCTTGGGGCAGAAGGATGGAAGGACCATCTCCTGTGAAAGGTAGAATATAGAAGATACCTTTGGAAGGAAGGTAGGATCCAAACGGAGTACTACCGATTCCTTCCGGAAGGTGAATAGGGCCGGATCGATGGAGAGGGCCTCAATCTCGGATACCCTTCTGGCTGAGGTGATGGCAATGAGGAATGCCACCTTGATTGATAGAAAGTACAAGGAAACCTCCCAGAGTGGTTCGAAGGGGGGACTCGTTAGGGCTCGGAACACCACACTGAGGCTTCAGTTAGGAAATCTATGGACAACAGGGAGGGATATGCGGTGTGTGGTCCTCAGGAATTGCCTGATATGTGGGTGGGCCACTAGGCGTTGTCCTGAAGAAGCTACTAGGGTGCTGTCTAGGGCTACTAGCTGTCTGGTCACGGTATTAGGGTCAGAAACCCCTGTCTAAACCTTCCTGGAGGAACTGGAGGACCTGCGATACTGAAGGGGAACGAGGAGGAACCTGATGGGACTGGCACCATTTGACAAATATCCCCCAGGAGCACTGGTAAACGCGCCTGGTGGATTTGCGTCTAGATGCCAAAAGCGTCTGTACGATGGGGGCAGAATACCCTAGCTTCAGGAGGGCTGCAGTTTCAATAGCCAGGCTGTCAGTTTCAGGAAGCTCGGTTGGTTGTAAAACAGGGGTCCCTGGGCTAGTAGGTCTGGGGTCACCGGGAGCTCTATCGAGTCCCCTGTGGTTAGAGTGATCAGATCGGGAAACCACGGTCTCCGGGGTTAAAAGGGGGCTACTATGATGATTGTGGCTCGAAGCTTTTTGGCCCTGCAAATTGTTCGGCTCAGCAATGGAAACGGTGGGAAGGCGTACAGTAGGCCCTGGGGCCATGGTTGAATGAGCGCATCGTGGGCCTCTGCTTTGAGGTGAGGCCACCTGCTGAAAAACCTCTCCGTGTTGGTCGCGGAAGCAAACAGGTCCAGCACTGGGATGCCGAATGTGCGGACAATCAGACTGAAGACCGCTGCACCGAGGGCCCATTCGCCGGGGTCTACTGTCTGCCTGCTCAGCCAGTCCGCCTCTACATTCTCCGTCCCCCTGATGCGATATGCCATGAGTGAGAGGAGGTGTGTCTCTGCTCATAGGTGCAGCCGTGACGCTTCCCTGTGGAGGGTCTGTGACCTTGAGCCTCCCTGGTTGTTGACATAAGCTAAGGCGGTGGTGATGTCCGTGAGAATTCGGAAGCGTTTCCCTCATACACGCTGGATGAAATGAAGCAGGGTGAGTTGAACAGCTTTGAGCTTGAGTCAGTTATTATTATTATTAATTATTATTATTATTAACAAACATTTAATATAGCACCAGCAGTGTACCTGGCACTTTACAAAGTAATAAAATAGACATGGTCCCTGCCCCTAGGGCTTACAATCTGAGAGACAGGAGCTGGGGAAGAGACTTAGGAAGGGAAACAGAGGAAGAGACAAGGAGTCTTACATTCATGAAGATGCGAGGTCTCAGGTGCACGTACTTGGCTTGGTTACGATGAGAATGACAGCAGGCAGGTCCATGTGGCAAGGATAAGGGTAAACAGACTGTAGGTATAGGAAATAGTGGCTCAGCAGGATAAAGAGTCAGACAGCGCAGAGAGAAAGAGGTGAGTTTTAAGGAGAGATTTGAAGGTATGAAGGGAGGGGGCAAGGCGGATGTGGACAGGGAGGGAGTTCCAGGCATGGGGGGCAGCAAGTGAGAAGGGACGAAGGCGCTTAGGGGAGCAGGGAAGGTGTGGAAGGGTGAGAGAAGGGACAGAGGAGGAGCGAAGTGCACGGGCTGGAGTATGGAGGGCGATAAGTTTAGAGAGGTAGGGGGGAGCGAGGTTGTGAAGAGCTTTGTAGGTGAAGACTAGGAGCTTGTGCAGGATTCATTCAGGAAGGGGAAGCCAGCGAAGTGAAGAGAGATGGGGCTGCACATGGTTGAAGCGACGGGCGAGGTAGATGACCCTGGCAGCAGAGTTTTGGACGGAGATGAGGGGAGAAAGGTGAGACCGGGGAAGGCCAGAAAGAAGGAGGTTATAGTAATTGAGGCGAGAGATGACCAGAGCATGAACAAGAGTTTTGGCAGACGAGACAGAGAGAAAAGGGAGAATCTTAGCAATGTTATGGAGGGAGAAGCGACAGGATTTAGCAACAGAGTCAATGTAGGATTTAAAAGACAGGGGTGAGTCAAAGATGAAGCCTAGGCTACGGGCTTGGAGGACAGGCAGGATGGTGACTCCATCAATAATTATTGACAGTGAGGAAGGAGAGGAAGGATGAGGGGGGGAGATAAGGAGTTCAGTTTTAGCCAGTTGATGCGGTGTCTGCAATCTCGTGCAGACCAGAGTCCCTGTGCAGTTTCTGTGAGTAGATGGGGCCCCCCCATCCTGACAGGCTTGCGTCCGTTGGTATTGTCAGCTTGTCGGGTTCTTTCAGGGAACTCCTAGGTCGAACCTGTGTGGGTTCTCCCACCATGAGTGATCGTAGGGTCTCTTGGGTGACTACTATGGCAGCAGGCGAGCTGTTGATGATGGCTATTTGCCATGGCCTGAGCAGGGCCTGAAGGGGTCGGGAATGGAAGCGGCCCCATTGCAGGTGGCGGGTTCATGAGACCATCAACCCTAGTAGGGATGCTAGCGTCAGTAGTGGGGAACGAGGTTGAGCTCATACCCTTTTGATTAGATGTCTGATTTTGTGTTGTCTCTGTGGAGGGATAAACACCCTGTCCTGTGCTGAGGGCCCGATACTGCCAGTGTTGAACCTCGTAGCAGAATCGGAGCCATCGCCTGTGGGCCAGCAGGATGGGTACATGGAGATAGGCATCCTTGAGGTCCAAGGATGACATCCAGTCGTCCCTGGCTAGGGCCAGCGAGATAGAGGCCAGAGTCTCCATCTTGAAGTGTTGTTTTCAAAGTGATCTGTTCAGGCGCTTCAAGTCGAGGACCCCCCTCTAGTCCCCCATTTTCTTCTGTACCAGAAAGATGATGGAATATAACCCTGTCCCTTTTTCATGCCATGGCACTCTCTCTATGGCTCCCATGTGCTGGAGCCTGGTTAGCTCCATAAGCATCGCCTCGTGTTTGGAGGGGATGCTAGGAAGAGTTCCTTTGGGATGTATCTGAATTCTATGGAGTATCCCCTCGCCACTGTTTGAATGACCCCGGCATCCGTGGTTGATTGTACCCCACCTGGGTGCGAATTGTAGGAGCCGAGCGCAGAGTCAGGCAGAGGAGGGGCAGAAAGGTCCGGAGTAGTCGTGACTCCTACTTGCGTGGGGGGGATCCGGAACGACGGGGGTAATGCTGGCGCGATGAGGATCTGTTGGCCCTTGCACCGCGACCCCTCTGATTCCTGCTGCGAGTCAGAGTTCCAGGTGGTGCCTGAGAATTGGTTACATCTGGGTCCCTGGTTGAAACGGTCAAAGGGGCAAAAAACCCTCTTAAATGTTTGAACCTGGTTCAGGGTGTGTTTTCTGTCCTTATTGGACGCCTCGGCCAGCGCCTTCTCCAAGGCAGAACCGAATAGCTTTCCTCCTTTGAAGGTGCTATTTACCAGGAGGTTTTTTGCATATGGATCCGCCCACCAGAAGTGGAGTCACAACCTGCACCTGGCTGCCACTGCCTTGGCCGCCCAGGTGAGCATATCCATAGATGAGTCCATTAGGAATGCATGGGCTAAGGTGACATTGGTGGCAAGCTTACGGGACAGGGAGGCAGAGATATCGGGGTTCTTACCCAGCTTGAACCACTTCATAATGGCCCTAGATACGTATGAGGAGGTGGTGGCCATATGTAGGATGTGGGACAGAGCCTCGTAGCTTTTCTTTAGACCCACCTCAACCTCCCTGTTGGTTGAGTTTTTGGGTAAGAGGTCACTTTCAGCCGGGAATACCGACTGGCGGGCGAGGGAGGCGGCTGCAGCATCCACCTGAGGCAATCCGAAAATTGAGTCACTATACTTCAAGGAATAAAGTGTCTGCTGGGCTTTGGACAACTTAGAGGATTTGGAGGGTAGCTTCTATTGTGCCCTTATTATTTTTTCAAATGCTCTGTCTAAAGAGGCCCCCTTAGAGCTGGGGTCCAACTTAGGGATGTAATCTCTATCCGAATCGTCGTCCTCATCGGAGAAAGAATCAAAATCTTTTTTCTTCGGGGTCTTGGGTGTGATTTTAAGCACCCTCTCCGCTCTCCTGATTAATTTTGGGCCTTGGTCATGTGGAAACTCCCTGCCCAGTTCCTTATGGCCCTTGGAGAGGAAATCTTCCCACCCCTGCGTCTCGCCTTCAGAAAAGTGATGGGAGTGGATGGAAGAAGTAGCTGCCTGCTTCTCCTCTGAGGAGGACTCCTGTAAGGAGTGTGCTCGGGCTGGCTTAGTGGCTCTGCTGCACTTCTTGGGAGGTGGGGTGGGGGGTGAGTCTGCGCAAGACTCATCCTGGGGTAGCTCGCCCTCCTCACTGAGAAGGGAATCCAACTCGCTTTCCTCTAAAGAGGAGCCGAGGAGATCTTTGAGGGATTTTTTTGGTGGGGGCTTGCGTTGACTCTTATGCTTGCCCTTAGCTTTGGAAGTGCCCTTAAAGGAGGCCTTGGGGCGGGGGGAGGAGGGACGGGATCGCTTGCGAGTGCGCCGTGCCCTGTTCTGGTTGCTCTCAATCTGGACCAAAACTCCCATCATAGATCTAAGGGCATCCAGTTGCACCTGCTAGAAATCCATGGACTGGGCCCCTCTTACTTGTGAGGAGGCAGCTGAGGCTAACTCCTCCTCCTCTTCCATTCTGGTGCTCTCCTCATGCAGCATGCACGCCTCGGTCTGGATCTGGGCGGGGGAGTGCACATGGTTTCACTTTCCCTGTGGCTGATGTTGCGGGGCCCTCTTTCCTGGCTGCGGTGCATGCAGCTGCGGTCTGGCATTTAGCGGTTTCAGCCATAGCAGGCAGCCCGAGCGGGAGGTGTACCCAGTGGGTCGAACCCCGCGCCTGCTCTACCCCGGTTCGTGCTCGAGAGCCGGCACCAGAGGGATGGGAGAAGTTGGGGCTGCTCTGGTCGCGGTGGCACTTTCGAGCGCAAGGTGGCTTGGGACAAAGTCCCTGTACCCAAAACTGGAGGAGCCCCCCCACATAGGGAGTTGGGGGCTCGAATGTCGCCGTGGGTGCGGAGCACCCTGTTGGAGCTCCTGACGGTCCGGAGGCAGACTTTCAACTGGGAAAGCGAGGGCGCGATCCCCAATGCATGCCCAGTTGAAAGTTGCTTTGCTGCCTCCTAGTGGCCAGAGGGAGATCGCTCCCTTTGTTCGAATGACTGGACGAGAGGGCATAGAAGTAGCAAGTATCAGGCATGTAGTGCCAATCAAGATGAGCTTTGAGAACATGCCTGAAAATGGCGCAGTAGGCTTTTATGGCAGACGTGCGTGTGAGCGAGAGTGGAGAGAGGGGCAGGAAGCGGTCACTCCTTGGATTACTCTAGGCTTTTTGCCCGCGACTTTATGATGCCGGCGGATCTGTATGCATGGAGGTGCTGCACGCATCCTAATTGACAAGATGTGGACATGTGGGTGCACAATAAACCGCATTTGCCTGCATGGCAGGCTCCATGTGCGAGGGCTGCATGTCTGGTGGGTGGCTGAGTACATGGCCGGTGGGGACAAACATCTAATAAATGGGCAGGTGGACACCCACCTGATGTGGGCTACCATCATGTTTGTTAACACACAGAATAACCAGCTACTCTTCATAGTCCTGATTTTTCAGTTTGGTTTCACTCTACATTCAGTGGTACGATCAGGAAATTTCAATCCTTGCTTTTGAAATGCCCCACCATAGAATCAGAGTTGGAAGGTACCTCAAACATCACGTAGTCCAACCCCTGCTTTGATACAGGATGACCACAGCTACAAAATCTCCATCAGATGGCTGTCCAACCTCTGTTTGAAAACTTCCAGTCATGGAGAGCCTACATCCTTCCTAGGCAACTTGTTCCATTGCCACACACAGCTCTTACTGTTGCAAGGTTTTTTCATGATATTTAACCAAAATCTGCCTTCCTGTAATTTGAACCCATTATTTCTAATCTATGCTGGCTGCTATCAATGACTAATAGCTTCAGATGTTCCAGCATTCTTTCAAATGAACCCCATGCAATTTAACATGGTTCTTTATTTACCATCATTAGTATATCCAATGGCCTTGGTACAGTGCAACTTAATTATAAAATGCTTCATTATAATATAGTGCAAGGCATGGCTCTTAATGCTTGTCATCAAAAACGCATTACACATTTTTTTCCAGTTAAAGACAACAGGGCCACCATTCAACACACCCAAAAATGCAAGATACAGCCTCATTGTAACACTAATCTGTTTATAACGCAGTGTGAGGCATGGCTCCTAAATACTGCATTATAATGAGGTTGCACTGTATTTGGTATTTCCTCCAACTAGAGGATGATTTTACTGTCAGTTTGGTTTGCTGAATCATAAAATGTGGTGTGATCCTGCAAACCTGAGCTCAAGTGTTGATACAGTTAGTTGTATTATTCAAAACCTGAATTACATTACTTCATTCAGATGCTCAATATTTCTGTAAGAAGCTGGCACTGTCATTAAATCATTAGGAAACATCTCTTTTGTCAGGTGGGTGATGTCATCAATGTCAAGCTTACAGAATTCCTGACGACTGTGCGCTGGAGTGAAGTTTTCCTCCCCCTGACTTGTGACAGTTTTGCATAATTTTTTAATATACAATATAAAGTGCTTAAATATGTTGGGATGGGGACCTTACAAATGCGATGTTAAACACAATTTATCCACAAGAAAGAAAGAAAGATTTACTTTCACTTACTAGTGAATTTTCTTTCTGATAGGCTCCCTGCTTGGCACTCCTCTCTGGGTAGTGTCCCGTTCCAGGCAATCAGAAGGCAGACCTCAAATTCAAATGTGTGGATGGACCAGGCAAGGAACACTCTCTGCAATCTCTAGTTTGATTTTTTCTCAAGCTGTGCTGTAGATATAGAAAGAAAGGAGACAAGGAGGGCCTAAGGCCCCAGTTAGTTTCAGCCTGGTGTCCCTACCCCATGCTGGCAGGCCCTTGGGTGGGAAAGAGTGCTGAGCAGGGAGCCTATAACAAAGAAAATTCACTGTTAAGTGCCCCAATTTTCTTTTCTCCCTGCAGCTCCCTGCTTGTCACTCATCTCTGGGATGTACCAAAGCAGCACCAGAAGGGTGGAAGAAAGGAAAACCGGGTCCAGACTATAAGTCCGCCTCTACGGCCTGGAGGACCCTGCAGCCAAACGCTGCATCCGCTGTGTCCAGTGTCTGTTATCTTGTAATGTCTGGTTAATGTGTGCAGTGACGATCAGGTGGCCACTCTTCATATTACTTCACACAATGCTCTGGAAGCGATAGCCCAAGACGTAGCCAATGACTGGAGGGCCCAGACCTTAGTGGAGTCCCATCTAGCCCTGTACAACTCCGTGATACAGTTCCGTATCCAGCGGGCAATGGACGAGCTTGAAACAGGGTGCCCATGTGCTGTGCTTCACTATAGGACAAAGAGTCTGGGCAATCTGCTTCCTGTGTATGTATGTCTCATGTAAAACTTGAGGGCGTGTCTGACATCCAGTGTGCGCCAGCCCACTTCCCTCAGGTGTGAAGCCCTGAGGTAAAAAGTCGGTAGCACTCTCTCTTGTGATATGTGAAACATGACCTTGGGGATGAAGGAGGGATCTAGTCTCAGTACCACCCTGTCTTCATGAAAAATACATAGCTCGGGGATATGGATGGAGCCCACAGCTCAGATACCGTGCATGCTGAGGTGATGGCCACCAAGGCCACCTTGATTGTCAGGAACTATAACGACACAGAGTGTAGGGTTTCAAAAGGGGGGGGGGTGCGTACGGGCCAACAGGACTGTGTTATGGTTTCAGAGTCGGGAACTAGCCTCTTCGCCGTTCTGAGGAAGCATCAAATGTGTGGATACTTGGTGAAGCTTGCCGGGGTGTCTACCCTCAAGGTAGCCCCTCGATATCTGCGAGTCTCAGACCCCTGTCAAGTCCATCTTACAGGAAATCTAACACCCCTGCCGTGTCTGGGATGCCCCGGTTCGAACCCCTTCCCTCTCACCATTGGATGAATTTCTTCCATGCGGTCGCATAAATGCTGTTCACAGTTCTTTTGCAGGAGGCTAACAATGTTCAGAGCACTCCTTCCAAATATCCTCTGGCTTCTAAGACCCACCACCTCTCAGTAGTCAAGCTGTCAGCTGTAAGCGCTGGGGGTCCAGATCAGTTAGAGATCCTTGCTTCAGCATATCCCAGCTGGAGTGACAGAGGTACTGGTGGCTGAGTCTGGAGTTCTAAGAGATCGTATCTGGGCCGGTACGGGATGATGAGGCCGAGTCTGGCCTGCTCCTCCCTTATCTTCTACACCACCCTGATGATGAAGAATGGCAGAAAAGCATACACCCCAGGCCCTGAGGCCATGGTTGCTGCAGGGCATCTATGGCCATCGCTTAGAGGTCTCTCCTGGTGAAGTAGGTCCATACCTTGTGGTTCTCTTGGAATGCGAAGAGGTTGATTACTGGGTTCCCCATCTTGCGTACCACAATGTGAAATTCTGATGGGTGTAGTACCTATTCCCCCAGGTCCAGATCTGTGAGGCTCAGAAAGCTGGCTTCGGTGTTGTCCACCAAGTGTATACTGCACTTATTAAGTGTATCCTTGCCTCCGCCCATTTGAAGATGGTGCACCTCCAGCTGGAGGGCCTTGGACCTTGAGCTTCCCTTGCGGTTGACATATGCCATAGCAGTCGTGTTGTCCATTTGGATGAGGATATGGAGGTTCCTGATCTCCTCTTTGAAAGCTGAGAGCACCAGTCACATCACCCTGAGTTCCAGGCGGTTTATGCTGTGCTGCAACTCCGCGATGGACCATTATGAAGCTGTAATCTTGCAGAACGGTGATGGCAACCTCCGCGTCCTGGTCCACTTTGCTCCTTGAGCAGGATCGGAGTAGAATGTCATCGATGCAAGAAGGTGTGCCATCAGTGGGGTGAGAACCTTGGTGAAAGTCCAGGGGGCTGTAGCCAAGCCAAAGGGCAAGGCCAAATACTACCAGTGCACTCCACTGTAACAGAATCGGAGCAGACTCCGGTAGCATGGTGCTATGGGGATGTAAAGGTAGGCGTCATTTAGGTTAACTGAGGACAGTCAATCACCCTTCCTCAAAGTCTGCAGAATAGACTTCAGGGTGTCCATTTTTAATCTCTTGTACCATGTAAACTTGTTCAGGTACTTCAGGCCCAGCACTGCCCTGGACTTGGTTTTTCTTGGGGATTAAGAACAGGATTGAGTATAGGCCAGACCCCTTCTATTCAGCAGACACAAGCTTGATCACCCTCAGTTTGTGCAGTCACTATCACGTCTGCCATCATCTGCTGTCTGTCCTCGCTCCTTGATGCAGGTGAAGTCACAAATCTGTCACTAGGCCAGATTGCCAGTTCTATCTCGTACCCCTCCTTAATGATGTTCTTCACCCAGTTGTCTATCATGGAGTGGGCCGATACCTGGGTGAAACCGGAGGGATCTGCTCAGTGGAGGTGCCCCGGGCATCACTGGGTGGACGTGTGCCTGGGCTGCTTGCCTCCATTTTTGCCCTTGGTGTTGTAACTGGACTTCCACAGAGCCTACCACCTGGGTCTCTGGTATTTCGTGTCCCTTGTTGGGACCCTCTGGCTTGCCATCTGTAACCCTCATAATATGATGTGTGGCATATCTTTTCCAAGGCAGTTACCAATGTTTTCCCCCCGCAGATTATTCCATCATCTTGTCGAGGGTGGGATCAAAGAGCTTTCCACCCATGAACAGTTTTGTGGTCAGTGTGGTCTTGGAGGCTGGGTCTACCTTCCACGTGCAGCGCCAGACCCTGCATCTTGCCGCTACGTTAGACGCAACTGCAAGGGAGCCTGCTCTCATCATGTTGATAGACGTGTCTGTGATGCATGCTGTTGCCACCGCTATCTTGTTAGTAGGGTATTGTGGGCCTCAAGAAATAGGTCTGTGCTTCTGGCATCTTTGGCCCATGCCAGAATTGTCTGGCTGAAGAAGGTTATGGCCATGGAAACCCTCACCTCATTGGATATGGACTTGAAGCTTTGTCTCTGCAAAGCCTCTACAGCTCTGTCTGTCTGGTCCCTCGTGTAAGAATCACCCCTAGGTGGGGCTGCCGAATCCATTGCCAAGGCTGCTGCTGCAGGGTCAGCTGAGGGGAATGCGAGGAGAGAGGCTTTGTCTGGAGTGAACAGGTAGAGGCTGTTGGACCATTTGCAGCACCCTGATCTTTTGACCTGTTGTTTCCATGCCGACTTGACAACAGCCTAGAATGTGGTGGACAGAGGGCAGTACGCTTCTTGTTTCTTTTGCTTGAGTAGGTACTTGTGCTTATCGCTCTGCTTCTCTGTCTGTTCTTTTTTGGCTGGAGGGTCGAGATCTAGGGCCTTGATGACTTTGGTGACCATTCTGGTCAGCTTGACCGAAGAACTTCTCCTATTGCCCTTCCTCCAAGGATTACTCGCCCTCCAAGACCCTCGCCCTCCTCTGGTGAGGATTCAGATTAAGCTGATGAGTCTAGCACTGCTGCACCTCAACTTCTTCAATCTGTTGCTGTGATCTACTGTCTTATCTCACTTGGAATTAAAGCCTCTGATCTCTAGAATTCTAAGTAGTTCTGTGTTGGACATTGTATTACTATGCTCTCCTTCTGACTCAAGATGTGAGGTATTGCAACGGTGCCTCATTGTCCACCCGTGCTGCTGCACTGCGTCTAGTTGGCTGCTTGCCCTTGTTAGCTTCCCTAGACCTGCCCTTGAAGATGCCTGCTGCTTCCTCACAGCTGGATTTGGGCGCTCTGTTCACCTGCTTATTCATCCTGTTAATCGTCTTGACTATCCAGGAAAGCATGGTTTCAGGCACAGAAATTTCCTTTGTGGGTGGGGAGGAGCCGATTCTGCCTCCTGCAATTCGGGCTCTGCAGTCTCTTCCATCTTCTGGGCATGCTGCTTCTTGCCTGCCGGTGGGTGCTTGTGCCCAACGTGTTGCACCCTTGAGTTTGTTTATTTTACGTGTTGCACCCTTGGTCTTCTTGAGTTTGTTTATTTTATTTATTTGTTCACATTTATACCCTGCCCCTCCTGAAACAGCTCGGGGCAGCTTACAGTCTGTCTCTCTCTCTCTCTCTCCACACGCACGCACGCACACACAACTATAAAATATTTTTTAAAAACTCATAAAATTACAATTAAAATAGGACCAGGGAACATAAAAATAAGTAATACAATAAATAAGGGTGGAGGGGGATAAAAAGCCCCTAACCCCCCCTCCCCAAAGGCCTGGGTGAACAGCCAGGTTTTACAAATTCGCTGGAATATTAAAAGGCTTGGGGCCAGGTGAGCTTCCTCCGGGAGTTCCAAAGGCGCGCTGCGGCCACCAAGAATGCCCTCTCCATTGTGGCCCCCTGCTTAAGACGGGGGACCTCCAGGAAGGCACCCCCGGCAGACCAAAGGAGCCGCTCTAGGGCACGGAGGATGAGGTGGTCCCTGAGGTACGAGGGGCCCAGACAGTGAAGGGCCTTAAAGGTCAATACCAAAACCTTGAACCTGGCTTGGCTCGCTATTGGCAACCTGTGCAGAGTCCGGAGCACAGGTATTAAGTGCTCCCGATGGCCCGTCCCCGAAAGGAGCCGGGCTGCCACATTCTACACTAGCTGCAGTCTCTGCACCAGGAACAAGGACAGCCCCACGTAGAGCGCATTGCAGTAGTCCAGCCTCGAGGTGACAAAGGCATGGATGAGGGAGGCCAGGTCCGGGCTGCAGACATATGGACGCAGCCTCTGCACCAGATACAACTGGCGGAAAGCGGCCTTCACCACTACCTCCACCTGTCGCTCCAGGCGGAGATCTGCGTCCAATATCACCCCCAGACTCCAAACCTGCTGAGCTATAGGAGGGCAAACCTCCCCGCCCCCAATCAGGGGGGCTGACACCTCCCTCGCTCTCCCCACCAACATCACCTCTATCTTATCGGGGTTGCGCTTCAGTTTGCTATGCCACATTCATTCCGCCACAATCTCCAGACACTGGGACAGCACCAAGACAGCAGGGTCTGGGTCAGTTGAAAAAGAGAGGTACAGCTGAGTATCATCAGCATATTGGTGACATCGCACCCCGAACCCTCTCATGACCTCCCCCAAGGGCTGCATATATACATTAAATAACAATGGAGACAGAATGGAACCCTGCGGAACGCCACAGGATAAAGCACGGGGGCAAGATGTATCAGCCCCCAACACCACCCGCTGGCTTCTCCCCGAGAGGAATGAGCGGAACCATTCAAGAACAGTCCCGTCCAAACCCCCCATGTCATGCAGTCATCTCAACAGCAGCCCATGGTCCACGGAGTTGGGGGTTCAAGGCTGCCACAAGTCTCTGCTCAGGTTCTTTCCCATCCATCCCTTCTGTGGATGACATGCTGGTTGAAAGACACATGATGTATTGAGCATCAGTCTTTTTTTTTTTTTTAAAATAGGCCTGGGTTCTGGGTGGTGTGCTGATCGCCAGTGGTGGTGCCTTCCAAGGCCTGAGTACCTAGGGCTAGGGTTCCGGTGCTCCTTGCATGCGCTACCTGTTCCTTAGGTATGAACCCCCTTAGTAGCCCAGTGGTTCTGGGGGAAGGAAGGGGGGTTGTATCAGTGAGGGAAGCTTCTTCCCCCTTTGTGCCATCTGCACGGTGAATTGCACAAGCCCCTGACTCCCTTAAGAGAGTGGTGATCCGAGGGAAAGTGTCAGGGGGAATACTGTCAGGGGGAATACTGGGTCAGGGGGAATACTGTCCCCAACATGGCAATCCGCAGGGGCTGCGCGTGCATTTGAGTGCCCTTTCACAAAAATGGCAACCTGCAGGGCCATGCATGCACCCAAGCACCCAAGATGGTACCCCCATGGTAGCCACGTGAATGGGGGTCCCTCACTGCCTCTGATCCGGCCGCCATTCCACTTAGCGCCCCGGCTGTATGAAGCCGCACTGGGGCACTCAGATTCTGAGAGCCCTGCACGCTTCACTTCGGGGGGTGGGGTTCAACTATGGTGGGCCATTCTGCCCTACGTGGCCGGGCAGGCTACCTCCTGCGGGTGGTGGGATATGGCAGGTGTAGATGGTTGCCAATGGTGCCGTCCTTGAGGGTGAGCAGTGCTGCAGTCCAGCAGGGATCCTCCTGCGGCAGTAGTAAGAGTCAGGATCTGGCCTGGGGTTGGTGTTTGGGGTGGCTAAAAAAAGGGTGAGGGGAGGCTGCCTGGAGTATTTCCCTTGCAGTCTGAGCCTGCTCTGTCCGTGCTGTGGCGCTGTAGTAGCTGCAGCTGTCCTGGAGACAAGGAAGACCCATCAGGCCCCGGATCCCCTTGTACAGGGATAGGAGTGGGATTTCCACCCTTCATGGGGTTAGGGGGATGGGTCGGGGACATCTACCTTCCTCTGGGGGAGCCCATACTCCTCCAGGCCCAATAGAGAAAACCCCAGGGACTCCAGATGGGGCTTTCCTTCTACTGCTGTCCCATACTCACCTCTCGGTCATTGGAAGTCCAGTCTACCCCAAGAACAGATAGGGGTGGGGGGCGTCACACAGCAGCCTCTGCTAATTGGTAGAACACACTAGAAGTGCCTTCTCTAGTCCCTGTGTGGAGAGCGAAGGAGTCCAGTCGGTCCTCCAGAGACCCCAGCAGAGGAAAGGAAGGGGGGCGAGGCTGCATTTTGCCCAAATCTACTCCTAGCTTAGGGAGGGGGAGGGAGAGCATGCTTCTGTGCCCCTTCTAGGTGATCCTAGCAAAATACTACTGGAGTTTTTCTACAGGGTTTGAGAAAATCCAGTCTGAAGGCAGAACTCAAACTAGAGATTGCAAGGAGTGTTCCTCGCCTAGTCTGCCTATATATTTGAATCTGAGGTCTGCCATCCAATTGGCTGGAACAGAACACTACCCCAGAGAGGAGTGCTGAGCAGGGAGCCACAGGGAGGAAAAAAAAATAAAAAATAAAGACTCTGCAAGACACTGATAAGGCCATGCTGACTTCATGTTTGAATTTTGGAAGCTAGCTACAAAGCTGTAAACTCAAATGTATCATTCTGTACAAAAAGACATTTCTATTCTAATCTGCAAACAATAGTAAATGTTTACATTTTCAAATCACTAAATAATCTGCAGCAGCCCTCAAGCTAATGTTTTACCTTTTATCTTACTTAGAACTCTTGTGTAAGAGCTTGGAATCAATAATTCTCAGGTTAAAGATCACACTGAGTCCCAATGACAGATTTGTTTCCTTACACCAGGCACTATACCCAAGAGCACACAATTAAACCCTGCAGACTTCTCTACTGGATATATAGTCTTGCTTCAGCTCTCAAATTCTTGCTTAAGCTCTCAAATTCTGTTTTACACGGCACCCAGTCACCTGTTGAAACTGAAATGTTGGCAATGGGTCTGTAAAATCTGGTTTTTAATCAAATGCTCTAGGTTAATAAAAGAAGTTGTTAATTTATTATTGCTCCACTCATCACTATAGGAGAAACCGGGATAACTCACCTGTAACCGTGGTTCTTCGAGATGGGCTCCATCACTCATACCATTGGGTTTTGCGCCTGCACGGTACCAGTCATCAGAAGCTTCTTCAAGAAGCTATCCGAGTGCCCTCAGAGTCCGTGCTTAGTTGGCCAACATTTTGGCAGACTTCTGGAGACAGGGAGGGGTGCGCATTACCTCAGTTCCTTCCAACCCCTACGTTTCAATTGTGCTTCAAGTACATGCAGAGGGGAAGGTGGGTGGGTGGTGTGAGTGACGGAGCCCATCTCGAAGAACCAAAGTTACAGATGAGTAACCCCAGTTTCTTCTTTGAGTGGGGCTCCATCACTCACACCATTGGGAGATTTAAAAAAGCAGTCGCCCCTGGGTGGGGCAGGAATCTACTTGGAGAGATTGAAGGACTGCTCTCCCAAAGTCAACGTCTGCACAAGCTGCAATGTCCAGAGCAGTGTTTGGCAAAGGTGTATGCAGAGCTCCATGTGGCAGCTTTGCAGATCTCTTGTATAGAGAATTTGCAATGCAAGGTAGCAGAGGTAGTCATGGCTCAAGCAGAATGTCCTTTAAGACCCTCTGGAGGTTGTTTGTTCGATAGTGTAGCAGAGGGAGATGCATTCCACTAACCAGGAAGAGATGGTCTGAGGTGAGACTTTGTTTCCCGATGATGGTCCTCCAGTGGTGACAAAGAGAGAATTAGATTTACGAAAAGGTTTGGTTCTTTCAATATAGGACAGGGGTCTTTTGACGTCTAGTGCATGAAGAGTAGATTCTCCCTGGGATGAGTGTGGTCTTTGAAAAAAATCTGGTAATAAGATGTCTTGAGATAGATGAAGGAGGTAGACGAAGAGTGACTTTATCTTTGTGGAAGATCAGAAATGATGAAAGTATTGACAAGGCTGCTATATCTTAGCAAATAACATTGCTAAGATTTGCCCTTTTCTCTCTGTCTCGTCTGCCAAAACTCTTGTTCATGCTCTGGTCATCTCTCGCCTCGATTACTGTAACCTCCTACTCACTGGCCTTCCCTGGTCTCACCTTTCTCCCCTCATCTCTGTCCAAAACTCTGCTGCCAGGGTCATCTACCTCGCCAGTCGCTTCGACCATGTGCAGCCCCTCCTCTCTTCGCTTCACTGGCTTCCCCTTCCTGAACGAATCCTGCACAAGCTCCTAGTCTTCACCTATAAA
>QEPC01000081.1:2113235-2133341 GCA_003113815.1 Sphenodon punctatus
GTGTCTATTTTATTACTTTGTAAAGTGCCATGTACACTGCTGGCGCTATATAAATGTTTGTTAATAATAATAATAATAATAATAATAATAACGTTGTTGACGTACAGTCATGGCCTGTAAGCGGGTAAACCATGGCTGCTTGGGCCAACTGGGAGCTATGAGACTGCAGCGGGACTTCTCCTTCTCCAGCTTCGTCAGGACTCGGTGATTAGGGAAAATGGAGGGAAAGCGTATAGTAGTCGACCTGTCCAGGGGATGAGGAATGTGTCACTCAGAGAGCCCTGCCCTTTCCCTAATCAAGGGCAGAATATAGGGCATTGTGGGGTGATGTGAATAGATCTATTTCTGGTTGACCCCATTTCGAAAATAGATCTAGAGCAACAGATCCGTTGAGCATGTTGCAGCGTGGGTGAGCTGCTCAGTATGTGGACAATCACGTTGGATTGATCTGCGAGGTGGGTCACGATGGGATGAACGTTGTGAAGAATGGACCACTTCCAGAGTTTCTTCACCTCTCTGTAAAGCCTGGATGAACGAGTGTCTGTTTGTTGATATACCACATTGCTGTGGTGCTGTCTGTGGCAATCTGAACATTCTTGCTTTTGATGAGAGGAAGGAATGCCTTCATGGCAAATAGAACTGCTCGTACTTCTGAAAGGTTGATATGTAAAGAACGTTCCCATTCGTTCCAAGTGCCGCTCACCTGTAACGTGTCGCAGTGAGCGCCCTTCCATACAGAAAACCATACATCTTGGTGGTCAGCAAGATGGGTGTTTTTAGACACACATTTCTCCTGGATGTTTGCTGTAACATCCAGAACTTTCTGTGTGTCTAAAAATCACTCATCCAGATCTTTGTACTTCTGTGTGAAATTTCTCCCAGAACCTTTGTGTGTAAAAGGTTCTCCTGGTAAACTGCTTTGCTCCAGGCAGCTGTGGTAACTTGGTTTCCATGGCAGCCTGTCACGTTTACAGCTGTGGCTACTTTAGGCTGCCTCAGGGCAGTGTTTGTGAAGAATGCATCCAGGAACTGCCTCAGGGCAGTGTGTGCGTGAAAAATGAATCCGGAACTTACTTGTGGACTTGTAAACCCAGAAGATTGAAACATCCAAAAATTTAACGTGTGTCTAAAAATGCCTGATGTCTGGGACTGGTTGAGAGAAAAGCATCCCTTCAAATAGGTTGTCATCTCTGGTCCATCAAGACAGGGTGTGCAATATTGAGGGAGGGAAAGTAACAAAGTAATCTATGTCATCCACTGATGGGGAAGATTTCCAGGCCAGTTAGTGTTGGAGGGGGCTCATCCTCAGTCTGGCATCTCTCACAACTGAGGTAGTCAAAGCCATATAGTCTAGTAGTCGTAGGAAAGTATGGATAGTTTGGGTATGGAGGGTAATGAGTGCGGTTTGAATGGTGAGGAATCGATCTTGTGGTAGAAAGGCTCTCTGAGTGAGTTGATCTCTGCACCTAACAATGAATAGATTGCAAAGGGGTTAAACTAGATTTCTTAAAATTGATCACAAATCCAAGTTGTTGCAGGATGTCAATGGTGAATTGGGTGTTTTCCTGCAACTGATGTTTTGACTGTGAAACCAGGAGTCAGTCATCCAGGTAAGGGAAGACTAAGAGGCCTTGTTTCCTCAGATATGCTGCCACTGCTGCCAGACACTCAGTGAACACCCTAGGGGCTGTAGAGAGTCAAAACGGCAAAACCTTGTATTAGTAGTGAGAATTTTCAAATGTGAATCTTAGATATTTCAGATGGGCAGGATGAATATGGATATGAAAATAAGCATCCTGTAAATCCAGAGCAGAGAACCAAGCTCCCTTGAATAGAAGTGGGAGTATTTTCTTCAGGGTGACCATTCTGAACTTAAAAGATCTTACAAACTTGTTCAGCATTCTAAGGTCCAGTATGGGCCTAAGACCCCCATCCTTCTTAGGGACCAGAAAATACCTGGAATTGAAGCCGCTTCCTTGGAAGTTTTCTGGCACCTCCTTAATAGCTCTTTTAGAGGAGGGCTAAAATCTCCTGTTCTAAAAATGTCTTGCGAGATGGATCCCTAAAGAGGGATCAGGAAGGGGATTTTAGATAATTGGATCATGTAACCGTGGGAGATGGCATCAAGAACCCAATTGTCACACGTAATAAGAAATCAAATCTTTAGACAGGAAGCCAATTTGTTTGGGGAAAAGATTTTGAAAGGACATGGTTTTGAGCTCTGGATACTCTGATTAAAAACAAGATCTCTGCTTGTTGGGAGCAGACGAAGAGATAGTCTGCTGGCAAGACTGTTGTTTAGGTCTATTATATTGCCTCTTTGCCCTAGACTGAGGCAGAGAGGAAAGGAAATACTTTCAGGATTGTTGGAGGTATTCCGATGCATATCTGGCAGACTTGTAGGAAGGAATACCTTTTTTTCATTTTGTACGCGAGGCCCAGCATGTATGCTGTTCTTTTAATGTCCTTCATTTTAGCTAGGACATCGTTGGTGTCTACAGAAAAAATCCCTTTTCACTGAATTTTAAGTTTTTGATCTTTGCATGAGCCTGGTATGGTAGAGCCGTAGGGCGAAGCCAGATGCGCAGTCTAGCCACCACACTATTAGCCACGGCTCTGGCTGCTGTGTCAGCAACATGTGTTGATGTCGTTAATTGCAATTAGGTTAGAGAGAGACCTTCAGATCTGATGGCCTCTGCTTTCTTTTTGTCATCAGGAGGCAAACGTGTCAGGAGCAGGCCCAAGGTGCGTTCCATAATAAATGTTGAAACGTAGACATAAGATGCATAATTTGATGGTGTGAAGATCGTTGTGGAAGAAGAGAACATCTTTCTTCCCAGGATGTCGATACGTTTGCTCTCTTTGTCCGAAGGAGTGGTCTCTGAAGTCCTTGATGACCTGTCAAGTTGATGCTTGGACCATCATCAAGTTTGGGGTGGGATGTTTAATGAACATAGAATGATCCTCTGCCAGCACCAGGTAGAAGGCACTAAAGTGTGAATCCACAGGGGAGGTAACTGACTGTCTTCCAATAAGCTTGGATTGCTTCATTGACTTTTTCAAGAGGGGAAGGGTTAATTTGAATGAAGCTCTCTTGGCGAGAATTTTATAAATAGGGTCTTCCTCCTCTTCTTCCACTGGAACCGTTTTGATGATCAAGACCTTTGACATTTTAGCAATTAGAACCTGGAACTCATGATCTTCCGAACAGACCACTTGAGCAGGGTCTGATATGTTATCGGATGGAGATGAGATGGAATCCTCTGATTTGTTGGATGGCATAGAAGGAGAAGTGTCCTTATTCGAAGTATCAGAAGATTCTGATTTTTTGCATTCATTAGACATATGGGATCCCTCCACATCAGACGCTGCTAAAGGACTGAGTGCGGGAAGCTGATGCATGAGATTCAGTATGAGAAGGAGCCCTCGTATCAGCGGATGGTGCAGGATTGGACACATCTGCAGCTAGTAATTGTAGAATGGGAGAAACAGATGAAGGCACAGGTACACTGGAAGTTGAACGTGATGGAGTAGGAGGTGGTGGAAGAGACATCTTGCGGAGGATGTGCCACAGTAGCTGTGGATGGAATACTTTGTTGCAGCATTTCCTTCAGAGTTTGTGTAATTTGTGTCAGAAGAGTCTGGGAGTCTCTGGGATGGAGACCTGTTGACATCCTCGGGGATGGTGGCAGAGCAAGAGTGGGTGGTCTGCCCAATGCTGCCGATGGTGCAGGGGACAGGGGTCTCGGGCCCCTAGAAACATATGCAAAATAATCATACCTCATTGAACAGGGTTGGTCCCATTGGTAGGGGTGGGCGTCTATTTCTATGTTCTGTACAGCACCAGGTCACACTACTGGCACTATATAAATGTTTATTATAATAATAACAACAACAACAACGAGGAGAAGGCAAGTATGGTGCATGTGGTCACTGGTAATATGAATGATGTGCTGCTGAACTTGATTCCATGTGGTAGATTTTTGAAGGTTGCGAAATCACACTCTTAAGTCTAGGTCGTGGAAATTCCAGAGGTGTGGAGGGACACAGAAAGTGAGGAGAACTGGGTTGCATTCAAACGTCAGTGTCAAGATATGCATCTGGTGAGAAACGTGGAGAACTCTCAGTTAATGCTCGCAGAGACATGGTGTGAGTCACCGGCACTGATGTAGGTGAAAGCTGACGTCGGGGTGAGTGTATCCCTACTATTTGTGGGGAGATTGGTGGAATCCAGTGTGTAGTCTTGGAGCATTTGGATCCAGATTCAGGATCAGAAGATTTGTCCCGCTTCTTTTTTGGAGATTTCCTTGAAGATTGCTTTTTAGCAGGTGAAGAGGCCACAGACTTTTTCTTCTTTTTAGGAGAAGAAGCTGTCGGTGCGGAGATGGGTCTCAATGTGGAGGTGTCCCCCTGTGCTGACGTGCGAGGAGGCGTGCTCAGTACGGAGGCTTCCCTCGGTGTCGAGATAGTGCCCAGTGCAGAGGCCACTGTAGATGTCTCCGTAGTTCCCTGTATGGGAGGTCCCGTTGGTACAGAGACTTCAGCCCATACGAGGGCTTCCCTCAGTACCGAGGTTTGGGCTGGTGCAGGGATGTCAGTCCGTGCAGACAGACCTCTCGGTTCCGACTGGTGCAGGAGCCACTCTCGGTGCGGGGACAGCCTCTTGTGTGGAGGACCGTTGCACTGAAGTTTATGGCTGAGGCAAAGGAGTTTTAACCCCTGTATAAGGAGGTGCGGAGGCTGTCCTTTTTGGCAACGCCAGAGCTGCGACAGAATGAGAGGGGAAGCCACTATGGGGTTGGAGCGCCCTTTCAGGGAGGTGGAATTGGAACCGCATTTTGAGATTTTCCAGCGAGGTGGAATTGGAGCCGCATTTTGAGATTTTCCATAGATTGTTTCTAGAGGCTACCACAGGCCTGACAGCCGTGTGTTTTGTGGGCTTCACTGAGACAGCAAAGACTTGTCACGAGTATCCGTGATTGGGATAGAGACAGGGCAATTCTTTCATTTCTTGAAGCATCTGGCATGTTGGAGCAGCAAAACCGCCCAATTTCCCACCCCTATCCTGAGTAGGGAAGCTTGGGGGGGGGGGGAGAAGAGACGTTCTTGTCAGGTAGAAGATTTCTCATTGACAAGGTACTGATGAAGCCGATTTGAGAAGATATATTTGAGGTAGAAAGTCTTCAAGAGAAGTACTACTACTAGAAGAAGGACTTCAACAGCCTTGCTCGGCGGTTGGAAGGAACTGAGGTAAAGCGTGCCCCGCCCTGTCTTATATAGTTTCTCCAAAGGTCCACCAAAATGGTGGCCAATCAGGCACTGGCTCCGAGGGTGCGCGGATAACTGCTTGGAGAAGCTTCTGACAGTCGGTACCATGCAAGCACAAAACCCAATGGTGAGAGTCACGGAGCCCCACTTGAAGAACTATACATTCCTTGACAGTATCTAATTGCACTTTAATTTTTGGTAAGTAGTTCTATTTTCTGCTGAAACAGAACTTCTTGCACCAATATTCTTTGATATCATCCCAATTCTAGTACATTGGGTGGTCTATTTTACAATTCTCCTAAGTAATTATAATTAACTCCTGTTTGAAAATGATGTGGTACGTCAGGACTCTGAACTTGATACAAAAACTAACTAGATTCTGCAACTGAGCTGCAGAGAAAGTGTTTCCTCCATCATGATAAAAAGAATTAAACATAGCTAAAATGAAAGCCCTCTGAGGCAAACAAGTGAAGAAATACTTACTCCATGCCTTGTGCAGTCTGCCGTGCAATATCAATAAGCTTGATCATTTCAAATTTGGTCTCAATGATGTGTAGATGGTGATATAAACTGGAGCCCTCACACCATTGTGTAACAATAGCCAGTTGTGGCTTTGTTGAATAACCCATGAAAAGTAAGATATTCACATGTCGTGTTTTCCTGAAGAAAATCAATGAAAGGATCTGATAGAACTAAAACCATGGAGATGTTGCAAAAATTTGATAATGTATTAATGTACAAACACAAGGTTTTCCTTAAGAAAATATCATGGCTTGATGGGGTACAGTTCCATAGCCTTCCTTAATTTCATGGAAGGATTTAAACACTTATTATAACCGGTCAAGAGCTGCTCATTATGCCAAATTTACAGCTGGAATGGAAAAGCTAGGAATGGGTCCAAATTACACTTTTGAAAAACACTAGTTATAATTTCTGCTTCTCGGCAGTATGATGGAAGGAATAAGCACAGTGTTCTGAACAGATACTAAACAGCCATTACTCTTAGGGCAATAACTGATAAGTGAAAATAATGCCATTGAAAATAATTCTTACCGGAGAACTCCTACTTCATTTTTGAAGGCTTGTAACTGCTGAGGTGTGGGTGCAGTAACATTCAACATTTTCACTGCCACATCACCTTAAGAACAGCAATTAAAAAAAACATTCAGGTGCACAGATCATTTAATGCTGATGTAACATGGAGCACAGAGAAAAAAATAAATATACCCTCTACTATGGGTTCGTGAAATTACATTAAAATGTGCAACTATCCCATAAAATTTTAACACACTATATCAGGAGTAGGGAACTCCAGGGGACAAAATATGACCCGTGGCTAGGGTTTGTTTTTTGTTTTTTTTCTGGGGGGGGGATGCGGGGGGACATTAGTTATCCCCTTTCCAATTCCTAGATCTAGTCCTATCCCCAAGCACTAAAAGACTGAACTCAGGGTAAGGGAGCAGAGATGATGGCATGCACCCAAGGATAGGGGAGAGATCCATGATCTAGACCCTCCCTCTTCCTGAGTGCACCCCTGCAGTATCCCCACTCCCAACTTCTGTGTGGCTGTTGGAGCTTGTACTAATTCTCAAAGTGGCCCCTGGGAGGGAAAAGGTTCCCCACCTTAGCGCTATAGCCTCTCTTATTCAGATTCCTTGAGAGACAAACCATTTGTCCAGATATGAGAAGTGTCCAGAAATGGGGACACTGTAATGAACAGCTGCTGGGCACTGTAAGTAATTCTCTGTTCTAGGGATGCTTTATATCCCCAGAAATCACAGTGACATAAATATGTCTAAAACAGAGAAGGACCCACATACAGGAGGTCCAAGTTACAGAAGTTACACTGTATATGAAACAGATTATTTTTACTTTACTCTGAAAGATGCTGTTACATTTTCAGAGACGCACCTGCTCTCAGTCCTTTGGAGATCTTCATTCACTGGTTAATTGAAATGCACCTTTAGCCCAATAATTACTTTATACATTAAAATCAGTAAAGATCAGTTTCTATGCTGGCTGAGGTTCCAACATCATACAGCATACTACTACATTTTAAAGTTTAAAATAAAAACAAAAACACCCAAAAAACTCTCCCTTGTGCTTAGGAAAAATGCTTTGCTATGGTGGTTACATACCGTGCCACTTTCCCTTATAGACTGTTCCAAATGATCCAGATCCTATTCTTTGTCCAACTGTGATCTGCCCATCAGGTATCTCCCAATCATCACTTGAGTCCCGGCGACCAAGAGTTTTCTTTAAAAAGAAAATTTGTCTGTAGTAATATCCACTTTATACGTTTTATGTTTTAATGTTTATTTGCTTATTGTACGGCACCCCGAGTTGCTGTGTCAGGAGAGGCGAGGTATTAAGATTTTTAAAATAAATAAAAATAGACCTCTCTCCTTTCTTGACAAATGCCACTTTGGTGTCTGTCTATACTCGAGAACCTTAATAGGGCCACTTATTCTGCAAACTTTATTTTCATTTGTTTTCTGGAGCACATACTTAATCTGCCATTTACAATTTAATTTTGACTCTTTGGTTTTCATGCTTTTTCAAGCTGAGTACATACTGCACCTCAGCACAGAAGAAAAGAAAATACTTTCCTATTCTGGATGGACTCATCAGAGGATCTGGTTTTGGCATTGCTCACTAACAACACTGAGAAATTACTAATGTTGAACAGAATTCACATGACTGGATAGGAACTGGAAAAAAATTTACTAGTGAAATTGTGAAGTGTCAACAGCTAGTAATTGCCTAAGGCGAACTTCAGGAATCAGGAAACCTATGTTGGTGAGTTATGGTAAGAACATGAAGAAAAGGAGACTAGCCAATACAGTTGAGACCAACAATTCTGGACACCTTGGGGGATGTCTAGAACATCCAGAACTGTGGGTGTCTTTCCCTCATTGGGGCTGCTGCAGGCAGGCAGGCAGGCTCTCCCCACCCATCCAGAGCAGTCAAGAAAAGCTGTGCAATCACTGGTTTCTAATGCATTCTTACATTAGCACAAGTAGTTTAATGTCATCTTGTTATCTTACTTTTGGGGTTAAGTGTGTAGTAAGTATCGACTTTACAAGAATAACACTGCATTGTCTCACAGAAGAAGCTACAAGAAGGAGGACATCTGATACAGAAATGAAAAATTTGTCTCTTACCATTCTATTTCTGTCTTCGGAGGAGGAGGATGACTTCCTCTCTCGCTGCGGTCCTGGGGACTTCTGTAACGCTTTCACACTGGTGAGGGACCCAGGCAAGGAGGCAGGAGGGGTGGCAGACAAACCCGCGGTTGAACCTACATTTGAGATGAAACAAAGGTTTTTTAAAAAACTTGAAAGACCTCTCTCACACAGATTCAGTTTATAAAACACTGAGTGTGGGATTTGGTGTTTAAGATGCAGTATTTCTAAACATAATGCCATTAATGTAAATGTTAAGATAAGGAAATATGTGGGCTTCAGGAATATCTTATTCATATCTGAATTTGTAGTGATGGTTTATTCAAAACACAGAAAAGAGCCAAATTTAATTTACAACAAGCATCACTATGAACCATAAAGTTTCTATGTCTCGTTGCTGAATTACTAGAAGGCCAGCTTCTCTTTAAACAAGACAAACACCAATAAAAATAATTTGGGAGAGCTGGCTTATCAGGTTTGCTGCCGCTAACCATCTGGGAATTTGACAATAGTTGCGGATGTCACCAATGGGGATTAAAATGGACCAAACATAAAAGCTGAGGATGTTTTCTAGTGCAGTCCCCAAGTGCCATCTTTCAAAGCTAGCTGGTAAAAGAGAGCACTTATTCTCAAGTAGCCTACTAAGGCGTAGTGGGTAGAAGGACTTTAAATTTGTCCTATTAAATATAAAAAGAGCAGTCCATCCATCTAGCATACACTTTAGAGAACCAAGCCAACACAAAAATGTCACTAAAAGACCAAATATACTGCCATTTTACAAGTGAACTCTACAAATGAGATACTGGATCTTAAAATATTCTTATTAGAAGGATGACATTGACACTCCCAAAACAACAGTCATAGAGCAAACAGGGCAACTCATTAGTTAATTTTCTGTTGAAACATTGTTGGTTATTGCAGGTCACCTTGCAAACCTACGACAAGAGTTCCCAATCTGTGGGAGTCAAAACTTCTGTGAACGGTGGTGGTGGTGATGTCACAGTACCATAAATATTGGATATAATTTGCATATCTTTGTTGCTCCATGGGGTCCCAGGATTCTATTTAAATCTCAAAATGGGATCTCTCAGACAAAGTTTAGGAACCACTGGTCTATGGTATTTCAGATGCTTTCTACTACAGCAGGAGTTCGGAATTGTACTACAAAGATATATTTATTATACACTCAATTCCTTCAGTAGCTGTATGCTGTTAAAAAAACGGCACCTACCCAAGCCAGTGCATATTACTAGTTTCAGTTAAGAATTGTTGATACAGCTCAGTGGTTCCTAATTTTCAAAGTATAAAATTTACAGGGCACCAATCAGTGCCTGCCCAACTCCCTTCAAATTAGGCTCGCTCTTATTTCTCTTTGTAAGACTGTGGAATTTAGAGCAGGCAGGCTATGATGATGATCAGGGCTCAGCATGGCGACTTTTCATTAAGGTTGATATTCCAGGCTTCCCAGCCACAAAGTCTGCGCCGCACCTGTGCGTGCCAGAAGTCTAAGTGTCTTAGAAATGCCTGGCTGAGATTGTCAGGTGTTTTTTTTTTTAAAAAAAACCACACAGCTCTAAGTAAAGGTGGCTTTTGTTTTTAACTAGTATTTTAAATCTCCTCCTCTGTTTTGATGTTCATATTTTAGCATTTATGCTTCTGGTAAAATTTTTCCAAATTACAAGTACTTCTAATTGTAAAGCTTTGAAAGGAGAGACTGAATTTACCTAAAATCTCATTCCATATTATGGATTTTAGCCATAATGCTAAAATCATCTAGATTTTAAATGCAAACCTCCTTTTGTTCTAAATTTTAAAACAGAAGATGCTGGAATATCTCCACCACTCATCCTTCACTGACAATACAATTCCAGTGCTGCGCAGCACTGCTAAAGTTAATCTGTTTGTAAGTCTATTAGAAGTCCCGATTTCTCAGTTACTATAGTTTAACTGCTTTTGATCCTATTAAGACAAATTTGCACACTGCCATCAACTGGGAATACAAGGCTTCATTTAAAGTAAAGAACTTGTTCCAGTTCACTTAGTTTTGTTACATCCATGAAAGCTGGGTTGTAAACCCCTCACTTTTAGAAGATACTTATATTTGGAACAGTTCTACAAGCATTTGGTTCATAGAATGAACTGCTCTTGCTATTCTGAAACAAAATCTTTGAAACAACCAAGATGAAAACATCTGAAAAATGTTCTCTAAATGCACAGGACTACTCAATACTGTATTTTAATAAATCTCTCTCTATAGTAATGCTCCAGACTATGGTTTAATACATGGCATCTTTAGTTATACAAAATGGTATTGGGCTCCCCTGAAATTCTGTGCAGTACAACAGTAGATCCATTAATAGACTCAGGCCTGAAGGACTCCGAGATCTGATAAACTGTCAAAACAGAAATATCTTATGTAGCATGTTTACTACACAAACCAGTACTGACTTCAGTGGGAGTTTGCAAAATATTGCAACACCACCACTAAGTGTTTTGATCTAGCCCAAATTACCTACAATCACAACTTGATATCAGTGGAACTTTTTCAAAACATATGAAATGGAGACAAAGTAATTCAGGTAATATCTTTTATTGGACCAACTATAGCTGAAAACATACAAAGCCAGTTGATGCTGCTTATGACCCCTCAAGCTCAAAGATCTAACAAGATATCAATGGAATTTTTTGTCATCGCATTTTACTAAAACACGGTTGTTTTTTATTTTAAAAACAGTTAGAACATTAGATTGATTTAAAATCACCAGCCAAGGAGATTCCAACTTAAGGATGTCCCTAATCCCTCAAAGACATGCAAAGCAGTACACACTGGAAGCAACTCCACTAAAGTCAATAGGACTGCTGAGTGCGTGATGTTCTGCATGGATACATCTCTTTGCAAGATTTTACCCTACAGCCTTACCTCATTCCATTGCAATCTGAGACTCTTGCAATAAACAATGTATGCAAAAGGCAGCACAGAAATCTTAACTCTACAATTCCTTACTTTAAAAGACTCAAGTCAGATATAACACATAGGTCTGCATGTGTATAAGGGTGAAAGTGAGTATGAGTGAAAAGCACATTCAAAGCATTCCAGCCAGGCCAAGCCAAACAACAAAAAAATGTAGGTGTTCCAGTAAACACACACACTTACATACACACGCTGTGAGGGTGAGGCACAAACAGCATCTGTGGTTTTATTTATTTTGAGTTTGGGTGAAAACGAGTAAGAAGAGCCCAACTACCTCTGAATACTGGGCCAGGCTCAAAATCAAACACTATTTCACTGGGGACAGAATGTAGGAGGGGACTGGGAGTCCGGGATTGGTATTTCCGAAGACAGCGCATCAGCTGGTTCAAGGGGGCTGTTAGAGAGAAAGAGACGGGCAGGCAGAGACAGGAAGACAGACACACAGAAGAAATGAAAAGTCGTCATGGGACATAACTAAGGTGCTTTGACTCCATAGATTGCGTCTGAAATTTGAAGAAAAGACTTTTTCCAATTATTAAACAGACTGAGAATGGGGCTTGCCAATTATTCTCAAATGCCAAGCAGACAGCTTATGACCAAAGTTTAAACTGACATGATAATGCACAACATTTAAATGTTGGACATAATGGGCAAAACTGTTGAGACCCACAGCTACCCAAACATACAAGATAGTCAAAATGGGCAACATATGAATTGGTGGTTTTAATTTTTTTATTTTTTTAAAAAGTTTTCTACATTTCATATTAGAGTCTTAAATCTTAGGAACACAAAACAGTTGATAGCTTACCAGTTAGTTGTAACCTTTACAGGGTGTAAACAAACAACATAACTCCCCATGAGCGGGTGTTTTCATGGCTGTCTATTAGGTGGTCAGGATCACCCAACATGCGGCCACCACCTAGCGAACTCACCTGCCACCTATGGTGTTGGTTCAGGGAATGTGGAGCCCTCTTGGTCAGCTAACATGGGCTAATGCTGGCTAATGTGTGTCCGCGTGTTGGTGTGCTGTCAATTAAGTTTTGGAGGAGTTGGTGTATGTTTGGGGTGGGGGTAAGCGACAGGATGTAGCTGCTGCTTCTGCTGCGATAGGAAGCAGGTGGCTGGAGAGCAGGAGGATTTGCCTGGCTCGGGTGTAAATCGATTGGCAAGTAAGTTCAGATTGGGTTTGTGCTTGGGAGATCTCTCTCTTTCTCTGCAGCAACATCTCCCCACCACCCTGCCTCTTACTTTCTGCCTTGAAGTGCTCACAGGGCTCACAAAAGAGAGCCCAGCATCCTTAGTTACTAGATTACTAGTGTCAGAGGGAGGGGAGCAAAAGTGAAGGTGCCTGGCTCCTTCACTTCCCTTCTGCACTTTATTGCCTCCTCCCCACCCAGTCCTGTTCATTTGTTAGGTTTGGCATTCACATCATGTGGGTGAGTACAACCCATACACTCAGTGTGGTTACTGTTACTGTGTTGTTTTTTGACACCCAGAGTTAACAGATCCAGTTGGGAGAACCAAGACCAACTGAAGACCTTAACTATTAAGGTAGAAAGCATCATGGTAACAAATACTTTGCTGGGGGGCAAAGCAGATCATGGAGGAGTCAAGTTGGCTGATTTTATAATACATGCTTGCCCACCTTACGTACGGAACCACTGCATCATCTCAAATGGCCAAATACAACAAAGCAGAAGCTTTCATAAGAACTGGAATATCAGTGCTTAGGACTCTTCCCAAAGAAGGCAGATTTCACAGCTGTAATTGTGGGCTTAAGTGTCATATGTGAAATAAAATTATTTCTGCCTTTTGCTACTAATTGGGCCTCAGCTAAAAGAATTATGACTGCCTGTAACAGTGCTGTGCACGGGCGCTCAAAAAGCCAGATGGGTTGAATTACTTGTTTCTCAGGTTCTCAAGGTCATGCAGTGCTGTGAAGCAGCATCTTAAGCTTGGGAAGGGGGAGAAGAGCGGAAGCTACTCATGCCACTTATGAAACAGCAACTTATGCAGTCAGTTCACAATCATGTTTATAAGCTCTAACAAAAGTCCCTGTTGAATTCTAAGTTGGAGGAGTGGTAGCCAAGATAAAGGACTTTGAGAATGGGGTGGAAGATTAAAATGGAGAGAGTCTCAAAGCTCCACACCTAACAAAGGAAGGCCCCTTCTACAGATATACAATTAATATTTTAAATTAAAACAATGGCTCCCACTTTGCAATCTATACTCCTTCCCTCTCCCCCTCGCCCACAATGACAGGTGAACTGAAACCTTTATTAGACAGATGCTAAATGTCATGGACAAGCAAATGCAGTTAAATTTCACTGTTCTGTTCACATTTCTCTCTGTGTCTGTGTACTGCAGAAAGCAGGAGGAGGAGGGGGGCAAAGCCATTATGTAATTTCGTTAGGAAAGAAATCCCAAAGATTTTATGACTACTTACCTCCTTCTCCTCGTAAACCCTGGTCTCTAATCAAGTCCTACAAACAAAGCAAAAGCACATATATCTTGTTCATGCATTATTTGTGTTACGTCTATCTCCATAGCACCTAGAAACCTCCACATTTGGGTCCTATCGTGCTAGATATTGTCCAAAAAGAAAACAAGAGCTTTATATGCAGTAGATAGTGTATTTACTGAAATTTTATAAGATGGTTTATTCTAATACAGCATATTTTCAGCACCAACTTGATTCATAGTTTAGAGATGGATACCTGCAACTATCGATTTAGACCAGTCAGCCTGCCTGCCTGAGAGGAGAAATTGAACCAAACTGGTAATCATCGTTCCAGTTAAGTTGTTTGCAACACAAAATGTCCTTGAATGTCACATAAGCAGCAGGAACATCAATTTCTTATATTGAGAAAATTGATTCCCATATCCTGCTTATTTTTCCTGTAGCATGGTGCCCAGTTTCTATATCATCTGCACTCAATTCTTTTCATAAGGTGTTGATTAATTTTATCAGTTTGCCTTATCTTACAATACAGTGTTCATTGGATACATTTACTATAAAATAGTAGGCAATTTTACAAAAAGCAGTAGACTAAGAAGGGCAATTGTCTGAAGAGAAAGCAGTCAAGCTCAATTCTCTTCTCTTATTAGTTTTAAGCAATGTACTTAAGTGTTTGAACCTGGGGTCCTGGTGGCATAGAGGGTGAATACAGTAGCTTTTCACCTCTTGTTCAGATGACAAATGAAAAGGAGCTCATCTATCTTATCATCAGGGTGCATTTTTTCTAAATCAAACACAAACTGGCACAATTCAATCGTCACTGAGATTACTGGAGTGGTAACTAAAAGGCCAGATTAAGATATATACTAGCAAAACTGTGGGAGATCATCTTGCAGAGACCTGCCAGCATTATGACTAGTTATAACAAATATTATTAATCTTTCAGTTTGACAAGCATTAAAATTCAGCCTCAGAAATTCAAGGGACATAGACAAAAGACAGCCATTTTAGCAATTTATTGGAGGTTCAGGGAGAATATTCATAGTGAAGTATATCCAGAAATATGCTGCTTTTGAGATTTAGAGCGGCAACAGCCGATATCCTCAAATTCAGCTTATTACAAATTCCACATCCTCGGATACCTCAAGCCCTAGTCTCTATTTCCATTATAAGCAATACATGACAGGGTAAAACACGAGCCCATAAAGGTTGGAGTTGAGATTGTTTGCAAGCACTACTATGCATAATCTGGGACTTGGCTAACTATTAGGGGACAGATCTTGAAAATAAACAATTGTTTGTGGTACGTGCTAATGTAAAAAAGAAGCAACAACATTGTCAAAGAGTTGTTTGATATTTTCCTAGCTATGTCTGGGAATAACTCTCTATGTAATTACTTTTGATCTATGGGGATTTAGGCAAATCACAAGGGATTTATTAAGAAGGAAAACACTAGTGTACATTTAGTATGTGCTAAGCAAAATGAACGAGGAAGAGGCTCAATTACAATGATGCTTATTAAAATATGATTGAAACTTACATCAATATTGACAGGCTCTATTGTATTTATGTGTACATTGGGTGCAGAAGACGAAAGGTCTCGTTGCCCAAACTGATTCCGATGGTCTTCATCTGCTGGTCGGAAGGACTGTGGAATTGGAATGGATTTTGAAGGAGAAGGGGTAGGGAGAATTGGTGGTCTGAGAAGGAAAGCCAAGGAGGAAAAAAAAAAGGGAAAAAAAAAAAAAAGAGGATTTAAGGCTACAAATTACTTCAAATATTTTATAGAGGGTATAGCAAAGCCTTTAATTTTTTCAACCATGGCATATACATAAAAATAATTTATTTTGTAAATACAAAAGCTTTCTCCAAAACAATTTAATACATTGCACTTCAAGAATTAATCTTGATTAATCCCTGCTGTGCGAATTTCACTGCACCTCATTACCTTGTTAACCTGCTGGTGCTGGGAAGTACTTTAGTGCAACACACACGGCTGACGATGAGATACTCTACGTCGTCTTTCAGTAAGATGAAGTTACTATACTCTTTTTTAAATGGTGGTCTGATCAGAATTATAGATGATGTATTATATCAATGCCTTAACTTTACTGTGACATATTTTAAAGTGCATACAAGGACCGAAAAGTAAAGAAACTGTCCTCTATAAACTGAATACTGGTTTGAAAAGCAACCAGCACCGCTGGAATTACTGGTATCAAAGGTATTAACTTTTAACCTCCCTCCCTTTAGTGAAGAATTACTTAGAAATACTAGCTAAAAATCACTAAGACTACAATTCTCAATCCACTACTGTTTCTGATTCTTAGCAAAGGAGTTGGGCCCCTGACTTTTCTTGGAAAACCAGCAGCTTATTTACTTTAAGGACATGAATTTCTCAACATCCTCCATGTCAAAGTTCTGGCTTTTGAGTCCAAGTCTCCATGAAAGTTGACAAAATAAGAAGAGGCCCCACTGTCTTGAGTGGAGTAGGCCTCTCTGGATGCCTAGAGACTTTCCTAAAGAACTTTTTTACACCTTTGAAAGCTTCCTCCCCCTAGGAAGTTAGCCAGAGGAGCACTAGAAATAACGAAAGCAACTGACTGGGTACATATTTGTTTGCTGGGTACAACAGCTGCAGATACAGATTCCCTCCCAGCAAAACCTCTTTAAAGGATGAAAAGAGTTGGATGTGGGCTGTAAAGCGAGCACCTCTCATTTACGACCATCTCTGGAGAGTCCTTAAGGCGACAGTTCTGAGAAGCTAGAAATTACCTGTGCTGAAAGTGGCATTGCTAGAATTGGGGCACTTTTTTGTGAAGGCAAGCAGGACGAGAAGTCCTGACAGATGATCAGTGTACTGTGGATCCTAAGACCAAATTCTGACGGCATGCCACACAGACCCGACCTACGTCCATACAGGGTTGCCATACCTCCCCTTTAATACAGGACGCTTATGAAAAAATACGTGGTGCAGAGCTGCATTGGTTTCAGTGCAGCCCTGCAATGGACACCCAGCCCATATCTGCACTGGACAGTGCTCTACTCTCTACAAGGGGCTAGCCAGCCAGTCTCCTCCGACAACCACATATAGTAAGGCACAAACATCAACCCACTTATTAACTGTACCCGGAGGACCCCTCTCCCTGTTAAGCAGTGATCTCTGATGGGAGGAGATAAGAGGACCATGGTCCCTTTTCTTGGGAGTGCTCTCTCTTTCCCTTGCATAAAGAATCTGGACATTGCACAATCCTCAAGCTTAGAACAGAGTTGCTGTAAAGAGCTGTTTACTGTGGCACAGATACAGCACATTGCGACTATGATGTAGTTCCAGGGATCATAAGGGAGCATCGGTTTGGGTGCCAATTTTTAAGAGTTTCAGCTACTCTGAAGTTTTGTAGGGATGGTTAACTCAGTTCCCAGATTAGAAGATTCCTTCTGTGTGTGAGAAGGAAAGTGTATTATTTTCTGGGATGACTGGGGAGTGCATGAGGTTGGACATATTTGTAAGCAGTGTCCGCCCAGTCCTTAGTAATTATCTTCCAGTTTTTTTGGACCATTAAATCAGACATCTAAAAACATTCATGGTCTGTGAGCCACACACAGCACATCGTTATTCCCTTGAGAAACTAATTTCTCTTTTCTTCTGTAAATTCTCCAAAACAGGTTGAATCTTGCCACAAATTTAGAAAGATCTTCTAAAATTACAACTATTGAAAGCCTTCCAGTTTTAATATGCACTATATACCTATACCTAAATGTACCATCATAAGTTTTATTGTGGTATTATTATTATTATAAGCATTTGTATAGCGCCAGTTGCATACCTGGTGCTTTACAGAGCAATAAGGTAGACGCGGTCCCTGCCTACAGCTTACAATCTAACAGACATGGAGGGGGGAGACAAGGAGAGGGGACATAGGGGGAGACAAGGGATCAGTAACATTCAAGCAGATGCGAAGTCTCAGGTGCATGTGCTTGGCTTGGTTGCAGTTAGGCAGGAGTCTGCGGGGAGGGCAGACAGTAAATATCGAGAGGAAAGTTTTAGCAAGCGTCGGGAAAGGCAGCGAGGAAGAGGTGGGTTTTGAGGAGGGATCTGAAGGTGCAGAGGGAGGGGGCGAGGCGGATGTGGGCAGGGAGGGAGTTCCAGGCATGGGGGGGCAGAAGGGAGAAGGGGCGAAGGCGGTTAAGGGAGCAGGGGAGACAAGGGAGAGCGAGGGAGGGGGCAGAGGATTTTAATGGGGCTTACTTCTTTAACTGTTTTGTTTGTCACTGGCCACCAAAAATAACTTCAACATACTTTTTACCTCCTATCACACATATATTGTAACAGGAATACACCAAGTCCCTGCAGGATTACACCCGTGAGACTGGGTAAATCCCTAAAGGCTTTTTTAAATGAGTGGGACCCCTCCTGCAGTTCAAACTCTGTGGCTCTGGAAAAACCCCTGCGGGGGGCCCTACACACACTTTCGCGAACTGGAAGTCACCCCGGAAAAATTAGAAACAGCGGTGCCGTGCAACACACAGGCATTTCGAGATGCAGCGTAGACAAGACCCCGATAATCGAGGTCTTATCTACGCCATGCCACAAAACACCCAGGAGTCACACGGCGCTGCCGTTTCCAATGGCACTCGGGCAACTTCCAGTTCACGGAAGCATGCCCAAAGCCCCCCTGCAGGGTTCCCCCAGAGCCACAGGCTTAATTCTGCGGGGGAAATCCCATTCATTTAAAAAGGCCCTAAGGGAGCAAAGAAAACAACACAAAAGAATTTACAAATCAGTTGTAGTGACTTAGACCTCAATTCTGCAAACATTTATGCACGTGCTTAACTTGAAAGCATATGCATTAGTGTTGCCAGGACACAGTCTAGTTGCACACATGTGGATTGAAACTAAAAGGCAATATCTAAACACCTGAAGGCAAACAATCCTGAAATGTTATCTCGTAAAACAGCAGGAGTAAAGTCATACCCAACAGAATCTGAGGGGGGTGCAGAGGGGTACGATCCAGATGCTGGGGTGCTCTCCCCTAAAGAGGCCTCCTCCTGCGGTATTGGGTGGTGTTCAAAGAACTTGGAGACAAACAGCAAACTATGAGGCAAGAACAAAAAGAAACCTAACTTGTGCAAAACCCAGAAGTTTCATAAGACAGTACACAGAGAAGGAAAACATCAAAGGTAACGTATCTTTTAAATAAGGAGAAAATATTGGAAGATTACCCTGCAATCTGTCACACGTCTAACTGATAGAGAGCAAGCATTGGTGGCTTAAACACTCTCTCACCTAACCGGATTATGAAACCTGTAAGTGCTAGAAATTGTAAAACTTTGGCTTCTGTGAAGTCTGAGCAGTGTGTAACTTATTCCTGCATGTTAAATCACAGTCACCTGCTTGAAAGATTGCAGTGGAATAATTTTTTAAAAAGAACATCTACATAGGGCTACTACCGAGATAAAACCATCATTATCCACACTTCTTAAATATCATTAAGAAGTGGTCAGGGACACAGAGATGAATGAAAGCATATGCAGAAAGTAAATGTATGTTTGAAAAACCTGCATAGGAAAACGCTGTAGCCTTTAAATGGGTTTTACTGGCCTCAGCTGAAACTGAGCTGGGCCTAGTACAAAGCACGACCATTACTGAATCAGGACAAACTTTGGTTAGGGGGCCCAATATGAAGCAAGGAAGGTACAAAAACAGAAGAGCTAAGGCATAGGCTTAAGTGTACTGAGGTCATCTGCTTGTTACCTTTTATCAAGGTAAACAAAAGCTACCAATCACATTGTTTTAAAGCATATGTATGTATGAAGGAGTCTTCCAATCAACAGATTCCAAACACACAAATGAGCTGACAGTGGGAAAAGGGTGATTGGTTCAGCTATTGGCGATGTCACCGGGGGTGGGTGGGTGGGGTGTCTATGGCCAAGGTAGATGGGGATTGGGACTGGGATGCAGTATTTTAGCCTACTCCCTATGCAATTCTGACCATTACATTTATTTTATTTATTTTATTTTACAGATTTATATCCCGCCCCCTCCTGCAATGCAGCTCGGGGCGGCTCACAACAATAATAAAACATTAAAATTCAATTTAAAATATAAATATAAAATACATCATATAAAACATGGCTAGCAAGACAAATAAATAAATGGGTGGGGGATTAAAAACATCCCTCCCCACCCTCCCTCCCAAAGGCCTGGGCAAACAGCCAGGTCT
>QEPC01000081.1:2137079-2152913 GCA_003113815.1 Sphenodon punctatus
GCGGCGGCGGCGGCCCCAGCAGCGGGACTTCAGCAGCGGCAAGGCGAGCGGAGCTCCAGAGCCCCCCCGCAGCAGCAACAAGCAGGTAGGTGGGCAGGTCAAGGTGTTCCCCCTGCAGGCTCCCAGGGACCTTGCTAGTGGATTTAATTTTTCAACCCAGCCTACAATAAAACTGCAATCTGATTAACAGCAGCTCCTCACTGATCCAAAGAGGGCTGTGTTTTGGACAGTTAAGTTTATCCAGTCAGTGTTAAGAAATCTACATCTGAACTTCAAGAGAGTCACTATCCACTCTTATAATCTCACAATCACAGGCACCTTACTCCCTTCCACTCCCCTTTCCAGGCACGCTCTCAATGACTTGCCCCATTATACCACACCCACTCCCTTACAAATGCATATTTCTTCCCACACCCCTCTCTCTGTGCTTACCCTCCCATGATGTAATGCTCCCCAGCCTCTGCATATAACCCTCGTGCCTCGCTTTGCTCAGCGTACAGCTTGGACTTCCGACTTGCCTGACGAAGGATCCTGTGAGGTCTGAAAGCTAGCAAACCTCCACCAACCTAAGTTGGTCCAATAAAAGGTATCTCTACACTACTTTGTCACTACGACCTATTTTTGGAACCAACACAACAAACACACTATCTCAATGAACTTTTCTGACAGAAGTGTGATATCTATAACTGGTGCAATGTTTGTTTTGCATGGTCAAGAAAATGCCAGCCCTTCTGTTCATCTTTTAAGTTTCACAATATGAGCAAAAGAACTGAACTGGTTATCTGAGCCAGCATTAAGAAAAAATCCTACACAGTCTCACTATAACAACTCCACTATTGTACGTCCCTAAGCTCTCCTCCTGCTCTCCTCAACTACATCTCTAAACAAGTTTTTATTTCATATAGAGAAAATAAAAGACTGAAGGTAAAACACACAAACATGAGTTGTGATTACTTACTCAAGCTGGTCATAGTTAACACACATCAACGGCACCTCCGTACTACAGCGCTGGTGAAATTTATATCCACAAGTCTGACACCGGAATCCCTGGAAAAGCAGCTTTCGACAAAAGTCGCAAAATGCTAAAGTGAAGAACGTTTTCCGTACCTGTAGTGTCAAAAATAAACATAATTACTTACACTAGTTCTGAAAGCCTATGATGACTTTTGCTCCCACGTTTAGATTCCCATAATAATGTTATCTCACCATGGAAGATACAATTTTTAACTCCTTTTGGAACCTAGAAATGCAGGGGAGTTTTAAACAGAATGATTTTGTAACATAGTTGGTTATCAAGATTTATGCTCTCTTTTCAACTGTTTATTAGGCACTATATGCAGTTAATATGGGATAAGGATTCAGACCAGCATTTTTTTTTGCTTAGGCACCTGTAGTTGAGACACCAAAAATTCATATTTGTGCACCTAAATAAAAGTGGCTTGACTTTCAGGGATGTAAGCATCTATAACTACCACTGATTTCAGCTCAGAGGCATTCCTGATAAATCAGACCTCCTCTATTTCAGAGCCTAAACATGGATTTAGGTGGCTAACAGACATTCAGGGGGCATTCACATAATACCTCCCATCAGGTGAAGCCAACGCAGAGCACAGCTCATGCTAGCTCCCAACAATACCGCCACCATCCACAGGGGGAAAGAGAGGCCAGGTGACTGTGTGTAAAGGGTTGAGGCACAAGCAAATCCACTTTGATCAACTAGGAGCATGGGGTTGATCAGCGTGAGTTTCCTTGCCTAGGATCAACCATCACCCCGCCCTCATGGGACAAGTCAACGCTGTGGGCTTCCCCTGCTTAAGAGTGGGGAAATGAGAGGCTGCATGAATACACCCTCAGGAAAATGGCTTTAAGTTTCTAGGAGCCTCTATAAGGTTTCCATTATCTGAATTAATAGGCAGGACTTTGTGAGCAGTAAGGATATGACTGCAGGGTTTAGAAACAAAGCTGAGCAATTTCTCTGCATAAAAAACAAAGCAACCCAATTAAAACCATCATGAATTTTGAAGACACTTAATATTAATTTGAAAGAGGAAAAAATGCTAAAATCTGCTCCACCTCTCAACAGTTCACATGACAAAGCCTATTTTAGGCTTTGGGGCAAAAAAGTTTTCAACTGGCTGATGTAAACTCACTGCTCAAGATCAAGGAGTCAGGAACCATCAAGTAATATTTGGACAGGTTAAACATGGAAACAAGATGTTTAAAGCTGTAAAAAGAAACTAGCTTTTAACCATTTGTTCTTCATTTAGTGTCCACTGTTTGTGCAATACACTCTAAGAAGCCTGAAAATAGGGTATTTCCACATTACCTTAGCCACTCATAGTCCTGTGTTGTGTGTGCACGTTTATAGACACAAGCATAGGATTGGTTATGTGCTAAACCCAAGTTTGGTCCACACACAGCATAACCATGTGTAAAACGTGGTCTCAAGGCTGCTACTGGACCAGGAGCTGTTCTATTACTAATTTTTATGTCTATAGCACCCCTCCGCCAGATGGTGCTTGGAGCACTCTAGAACATATAAGATACAATTTGATGAGAGCAGATGACCCTGCTTGCACTGAAGTGCTATCCCTGTCTGCCAGCAGCATCCCTGGAACGGGGTGCTGAAGGATCCCGGAGTCAGAGCCAGCCAAGCAGTGGAGGAACACATGAGTCTTTCATCAAGTCTGAACTTCCGCTACGGGAGTGTACGTTTGCCCTCCACATCCTTCCCACACATTGAGAATGTGTGGGAAGGAACTCCTATGCAAGTCGTCTTTCGTTTTTGCTTCTGACTTGCAGAATTCCATATGGAGTTAGAATGACATAGAAGGGTTCTCTCTAGAAGCTTTCACTTGTATAGCCCCCTTATTAGCCAGGTCATATTTGTGCACCAGTAACAGTGAAAATATCAGCATAGCTCTGGCAATAAGGACCATTCGTTAACTGCTGCAGACAGAGCAAGGAACCAAATAATATTTTTATAGCCATAATCATTCGTAAATAGTGAATTATTACCACTGCACTGCTATGCAATGGATACTGTGAAAACCCTCAATACATAAAACTTTATAGATGTTCTATAAGAATGTTAACACATTAAAAGACAGTCACATTTTGGTTATTCCATGATTAATTATCTCAACAATGAGAGAAAAAATTCGGTTCAATTCATTATTATTTTTTAATTAAAAACCTCTCAAATACAACAGCCTTCAGCATAACAGATCTGAATGACCATTTATTGATTTTTTTTTCCCCAAAGGAAAACCTTAAAGCTAATTCGATTTTAAAAAGGTAGAAAGGCAGATTTGACTTTAGGGGAATGTTGTAGAAAAGTACGTACAAAGTTGTGCGTTGTAAGCGGCACGTTCTCCAAGACTTCCACATGCAACTCTTCTCCTGTGAGCCAGGAAATGTCAGTGTCCCAGCCAATTGGTTTTTTCTCTCTACACAATGAACAAAAGCCCATTAGGGTTCAACTTACAAACCGTTACAGACCTTAATGCTGAAAAATGAAAAGTCATTACTGAGGGAGGTTTGGTCCCAATCCACTGTGAGAAAGTGCGGGAGTCATGAAGGAGGGGTGGTGGTGGGTGAAGCACAGCACATGCCTGTGCATGGAGTGGGGGCTGCCTGGATCAAACATGGGACTCCTGTGGGCTATCGCACATTTGTTTCTACCCAATCTTGCTGCATATGTGCAGTTGTCACAATCCACTGAGAGAAATTTCAGTGGCAAGAAATGAATTTGAGTTTACCCCCAAATAATTGCACCACTCTTGGACAAACAGCAGTGTAAGAAGAGGTACTCTTTTCTTCAAGTCACCGCCAGCAGAGACTTACAATAGCAAAGAATGGTTGGTTCCTTGCATCCAAATACCAGAAGGACTTTCTATCCATTCAAAATACCAGAGGGACTTTCTATCCTCCCCGTGTTCTGTCTCCGACTCTGTGATTGGCTGGAGACCCCAGTTTTTCACTGGGTCTCAACTACGAGGAGGGTATTCTCAGCTGTTGCACCTTTGCTATGGAATTCCCTACCCCAGGAGGTCTGCCTTTGTTCAAGCCTGGTGGCCTTCCGAAGGCAGTGTAACTGTTGGGCTTTTGGCAGTGGGGATTGAATTGGGAGGGGAGTGGTTAAGGGGGGGGGGAGGAGAGGATGAAGTTGGATAGGGGGTGGGGGGGGGAATGCCAGGCTTTTGGTAGGTAGGGCTGGGATGGGTGGGAGATGTAGACTGAGTGGAGTATTATTGTTTTTTTGTTGATTTTAACGGGTTTTTAATTCTGTTTTTATGATTGAGAGCCACCCTGAGCCTTTGTGGGAAGGGCAGCATAGAAATGTGAACTAACAAATCATTTTTAAGAAGTACTTGGGTGACAATTTGTCAATGTGACAGTGTTCAACAGGCTTTACTGGTTTGTGGGCATGGCAAGATTACAAGGTTTTGAGGATGGATGATCATTTTGGAAGCTATTCATAGTATATAACTGGACTTTGAGACTAGCTCAAAGTCCAGTCTTTATTAAAGACTGGACAATTAATGACAAAGACAAAGTTTTTATTAAAAAAACAAACAACCCCCTACATAGAAGCTTAATCCTCAGATGGGTTTTGGGGTAAATCGGGTTCCAAAGGAGGGGGAAAAAAAAAAAAAACATCATAAAACTTTTTAAGCAAACCTGTACCACTTCATACTTCTGTATTCCTCAACAGCAGGGTTCCTAGTTTTCTCTGCCACTTAATTTTTACAGGTGGAAATTTCCCCCCCAAAAAACCTGATAATTACCTTTGTTTTCCATGCTTTTCCAGAGTAAAACACTGGAATTCCTGTTTTCCCAGAAAAAAACCATGGAATTCCTATTTTTTCTGGGAAATTTCTCCCTGCAAAAACTCACTGGCAGAGAAAACTAGGAACCCTGCTCAACAGTAATTTGGTCAAATGTCCTGTGTTGGCTCATCTCCTACCTCAGTTGTAATTTAAAAAAAATAAAATAAGAATTTCACTAAAACTGTATTGGGATAAATTTGACCCGAATTGTAATGAATGGGAAAATGAAAGTACTACAAGCCTCAAGTACTGGGGGTCATATTCACCCCAAACAGTTTATTTTTTTTAGCATTTTAATGTTTTTAATGATATTTTGTGTTTGTTGTTTTTATTATATTATGTTTGTTATTTATATACCTTATAAGCCGCCATGAGCTGCTCTGTGAGTAGAAGGGAGCGGGGTAGAAAAAATGGTAAAATAAATAAATAAATTTTTTTTAAAAAAAAAACAAAACCATTCACCCAACCTCCAGTCAATACAAACACCTAGTACAGTAATTTTGGGAATGTTGGGGTACTATTTACCCCAAATACCTTTTGTGTTAGTATTGTTTCTATACCACAAACATTAACTCTTGATAACATTTAAAATTATGTTAAGCTGGAATCATTTTAAAAATCAATCACATTTATTCCCCCCCCCTCCCAATTACTACTTAATTGGGGTTTATTTTGCTCCAATACCAGATTAATACAGTGCATTTTTCAATCATATGAGGGTTAAAATAGCTGGTATCTGTATAGGCTGAAGACATCAGGGTAACAACCAACTGCACTGTAAAGAGCACCCCACAAGAGATAAGGGAAAAGATCTCTATAATAATTGTATAGGATGTCTCAGTCCATTGCTAGACAGGCTACAGGGGACTCTACCACATGCAGTGTATTAATCAGAGACCCATGTTCACAGTGTTTCCCCCTTCGGTGTCAATTTGGAAAATGCAGTGAGCACAAGTCCCTGGTTTTAACACAGGCCCGAAAACAATTTATGTTCAATTTTGCAAGGTCAGATTTTACCTTCTGCGATAGACAGAACTGACCCATGCTGGTATATATCTAGGAAGGACACTGTTAACATACCAAAGATACCAAAGCGCACACAAACCATACCCATCTTGTATTCTGTAGACAGCACAGCATTCTGGGATAAGACCTCTCATCATCAGAGCTTTCTTTAAACTGTCCCGGACTGTCACCCCACATCTTGCTGGAACCTGCAAGAACAAATAAAGGACAAATGTAGAAAAATAGATTTCTAGAATTCTCATGTAGTTTTTCCTAGTCTTCAGCTCCCACTTTCCTTTTCCTACTTCCATTCTATTACTCTTTATTATTCAAAGTACATATTTTTGCCCGCTTAAATAATTCCTCTCCATCCTTGGTATTTACATCTTTCAATTTTTGTAGGGATGTGTCCTGTTCCCACCATAACCCCACAAAGCAACACAAGCACTATTACAAAGCAGATTGTAAGCCTGCTAGGGCAGGGACCAGGTCTCTCTTACAATTGTGAAGTGCCAGGTACATTGCTGGTGCTATATACATACATTTAATATTAATAAAATTATTATTAACAATAATAATAACTGTGATAACAAAATGCCCAGAACTCAATGCATTATTTCACATTCAAGTCACATCAGATCAGCAGTCTGCATTGCACAATATGCTACCTCTGCATATAGGGCTTGATCTCACAAAACGACGAGCATTGTAGCTTTGATACCACAAAGCATTTAAGTAGAAGAATAGTCCAATCACATGCTTAACATATGTTTAAATGCTTTTAAGAATCTGAGCTAGAGTGTAGCTCAAGACCTATATGAAGAGTTAGCATATTATGCAGCAAGTTTGATGGGAATCACACTGTGAATACTGTAAAATTCACCTGTGGAACTCCGAGTCATGGGATGCTGTGAAGACCAGTAGTATAACTGTTCAAAAAAAAGGACTATACAAATTCATGGAAGATAGGATTGCCAGTGGCTATTAGCCAAAAAGGTCAGGGGATACAGCCTCATGCTCAAGGGTGTCCCTAAACGTTGGACTTCCAGATGCTAGTTCTCACTTCCTGAGAAGCATCCAGTAGTGGTCACTATTGGAGACAGACTATTGGGCTAGATGGACCATTGGCTTGATCCAGTCTGGCAATTATTTGGTTCTTCAGATTTATTAATCCATGTTTATGCTACTCCAATACAGCTTCAATAGGAATACTTATGTGCTTAAATACTTTGCAGTATCAGAGGCAGACCACTCAGGAACCAGGAGGCCTGAACCTAAGCAACCTAATACTGTTGAAGCTAACTGGGCTATTCACACTATGTAAAAATTAAGTCACTTGCTTTGTACAATAAGAACCTAAATTTACACTTGGCTTTTGCAAACATTTTACACAGCAAATTCATGCTGTAGTTTCTAGTCAGTATCGCATCTCAGTCTCAAGAGCCCTGAGTTTTTTTGTTTCTTTTCTGCATTTATCCAGGTCATAAACCAGATGTTTCAGATATATTCTCTCTCATTTCCCCAAAGTGAATTTCACTTTATTAAAATTTACTTATGCTTCCAACAGTTGCAGATCATTTCATATTGTCTTCCCTTGCCGATATTCGCTAGTCGTCCTCATTGAAAATAGAATTCACGTACTTACTCTCTTTTCTAGATTATGGTCTTGATTAGGGAAGCATTTAAACATGTGCTTCAATGAGATTACAGCATGTGCTTAAGTGCTTTGATGAACCAGGGTGTAAGCTACAATATGAAACCCTAGCACTCACCACTATGGTAAAGTTCTACCGACCAAACCGAGCCTGATATGCCCCAACTGGTCCCACAGGACTTGGTTCAAAAGCATTCATGGCACACTGCAGCAGCGGTACCACATCAGAAAATGGACGGGGAAGTTATAGCTCCTCCCTTGTCCTGACGTAGCCTTCATCCCCATGTGATGTCACAACACTCCACTGGGGGTATGGCTGTATAAAAAAAGGCGCATGATTAAGGAGCCCCACCCACATAGGGTGCAGTGATGTCACAGCACTCCATGGGGTGCAGACACCCCATTACATCAGGCCAGGAAGAGCCCAGTTGCGTAGGGCCTGCACTCAGGTTGAGCCAAGTTCAGGGTGAATTTTTTAGCCCAAGCCGGGCTCTAACTACACTAGCATGCTCAATCCCTTTCCAGACTTGTTCAATTAATGCCTATCCAGTTCTCTTTTACTTCATCCTTCACTTGATTTTTGACTCCTATTTATCAATTTATTTTGATATTCATTCAATCCTATAATATTCCTATTTCAAGATAGCTTGAACTACATTATTTATTAAATTTATTATTTTAAAAATTTTGCTACCCCGTCCCTCCTACCACAGGCAACTCGGGAAAGCTTACGATTTGCAAAACCTTAAAACATTAAAACAACTAAAAGGAAGACAAAAAGAAAAATAAACCCTACCCAACAACCCACCCCCTCACCCATCTCCTTCTCAATTTACAGCCATCTGCCCACCCTTCTTAACCATTTTAACAGCTGGCCTTCAGGCCCCCCTCAGCCTGCCATGGTGCCTCTCCCAGCCAGTATTTCTGCCACCACCAAATGCCTGGCGGAACAGCCAGGTCTTACAACTTCTCTGAAAAGAGGGGAGATCCGCGGCCAACTGGGCCTCCACCGGGAGTTCTATAGCTGTGGAGCGGCCACCAAGAACACCCTACCCTGCATGGCCCCCCGGAAGACTCGGGGGACCTCGAGCAGGGCCCCCAGATGACCGCAGGGGTCGGTCCAACACTTGGGGAGTGAGGCAGTCCCACAGATAGGCAGGGCCTAGGTCGCTTAGGGCTTTATAGGCCAAAACCAACACCTTGAATCGGGCCCGGAAAACTGACAGCCAGTGCAGAGAGCAGAGCACTGGTGTAATGTGCTCCCGACGGTTCAGTCCTATCAGAAGACGGGCCGCCGCATTCTGCGCCAGCTGCAGTTTCTGAGCCATCACCATGGGTAGTCCCACATAGAGCGTGTTACAATAGTCCAATCTAGAGGTGATGAAAGCATGGATGATGGCGGCCAGGTCAGAATCTGAAACAAATGGCCAAAGTTGTTGCATCAGATGTAATTGGCGAAAGGCACTCCTCGCCACAGCCTCCACCTGGACGTCCAGGTGGAGCTGCACATCGAGGAGCATCCCGAGACTCCGTACCTGGGATACCAATGGAAGGCAGACCCCACCAATAACGGGGGCCATCATCTCCAACACCTTACCCACCATCACCTCCGTCTTGTCGGGATTCAGCTTCAGTTGGTTAGTCCTCATCCAATCTCCCACAGCCGTCAAACACCGAGTAAGCACCGAGACTGCAGGGCCTGCGTCTGTTGAAAAAGAGAGATACAGCTGGGTGTCATCAGCATATTGATGACACCGCACGCTGAACCTCCTGATCACATCACCAAGTGGCTGCATGTATACGTTGAACAGGAGAGGAGACAAAACCGGAACCTGCGGGACTCCACACGAGAGGTCTCAGTATGATGAAAAAAACTCAAGAACCACTCGCTACGTTTTACCAGTCAGGAAAGAGCAGAACCATTCAAGAACAGTCCTGCCCACTCCTGCACAGTCCTGCAGGCGCATCACCAACATCTCATGATCAACTGTATCAAATGTAGCCAAAAGATCTAATAGAACCAACAGGGTCGAACGACCCCAGTCCATTTCCTGGCGCAGATCATCCACCAAAGCCACAAGCGCAGTCTCCGTGTCATACCCCGGAAGAAATCCCAACTGAGAGGGGTCCAGATAACCGACATGGTCAAGATGTCCCTGCAGCTGTTGAGTTACAACCCATTCAATAATCTTCCCTAAAAAGGGAAGGTTAGAGACGGGCCAATAAGCTGGCAAGGGAGTCAACTTCAAGCAATGGTTTCTTGAGCAGAAGCCACAGAAACTCAATAGTTACTGTTAAATATTTTAGATAGAGATGCACCATACTCTCAGTTTAAAGCAGGGAAAACAAGATTCATGTCTGGAGTCAAAATAAGTCAAGAATCTTGGGGACTACCTTCAATATTTAAACTTGATCATAAATTTAGGAAATGAATGGTAGAAAGAATGCAAAGCACACACAGGATGTAGTTCTCTCTGTTTCCAAGCCCATTGGGCAAAGTGGCAAAAAAACAATTGTCCTTGTAGTGTAATTAAAAGGGCTGGGTTTTAACGCAGTGTGACAAAAAGGAGAGAAACCTGTGAACATAGCATACTGTTGCTGGCAATAAAACAGATCTTGTGTTATTAACTGTCTTTGGGATGAAAACTAGGCTGACAAAATTCTCCATCTTTAGTATTTTGTACATTTTTAACTGTTTGTTTAAATACACACATTTGCACCATTTGTAAAAGATACAGCATATGTTTCACATGCTTATAAGATGATGGGTTATAAAAAAAATTATTGGTATAATTAAGAATAATTGCTATTATGAAGGTCATTGTAAACAAGCACCACGACGATTTTATACTCAAGACTAGGGGTATTAACCTGAAATAAGTAGCAAGTTTCTCTTTATAAGGGAAGAAGTCCAAAGAATGCAAGCTTTCATTATAGAAAATTTAAGTAGTTTTTTCAGTAATTAATAGTCCAAAATAAATAAAATATAATTAATGCACACTGATACAGTGCTAATTAAGGCTGAAATGAAAGCTCACAAAAGCAAGCATTTTCACCAAAATCCTGGTTCTCATTTCATTCCAGGATGAACCAAGCAGCGGCATTTTTTCACCAAGTTCCTGGGAAGGATGTGTGTGTGCAGAAATTATTGTGCGTGTGCAAAATAACCATTCTGGCTAAGAATGGCAGCTATTTTGCGCATGCACAGTGATGTTCATTTGTTTCTTGCTGAGAACTCTACCAGGACCAAGATCAGTGACATCTCAGTGACGGTACTCAAGTTTATGAGTTTTACTCATGAGAAACAAATTGGGCTGCTCATTCAGCCCCAGTGCTAACCCAATCTGAGTGCCTCCAACGGCCATAGTTTTTCCACATTAAGTAGAATGGTACAAATGGCCAGTCTGGGGAATTTGAATGTAGGTATACAAATCACCAGTGAAACTGATGAGTGCCAAGGCAGGCCAGTCTGAGTTAGCCGCTATTTGGGAAGACAACAGGGAGGGGCAGGAAGTGAACGTGGAGTTTGTGGAGAGAAAGTGCAGTAGAAGGGAAACTCTGCCACCAGCACGACATTTCCTAGTTGCTTCAGGACTGAACCAGGGAATGCACTGAGGAAAGATTTCTTCTCTCTTTCAGTAAGCAGGATGATGACAATAGATTTCAAGATCAGACAACTACTAAAAAGGTAGTGATAGAGAGCTGGGTCCTTCATCAAATCTCAGGGAGATTGGGCAGGCAAAGAGGAGTTGACTTCTCAGCTGGGTACTGCCCCCAACTCCAAGGCCCTAAAAGCTTTAGCCTCATTTTGTAGTCAGGAGACTGTTCTCTTCTCATTAATGGCCTGATCCTGTGCTCATTCAAGTTAATGGAAATCTATTGACAAATTGTACCTGGCAAAACTTCCAAGTTATAAATGCATTGATACATCAATAGGCATTAAGTGGTTACGTGAATACAGGTGAGCGCAGTTAGTAAAGATCAATGCAATAAAGAGGTACAAAATACAGTAAGTTTCCAAGCGGTTTTAAATAGCATTGAAAATGTTAAGGGCAACATCCTTAAAAACAGCACCTACCTGCCAGATTATAGATCATTTCCATTATTAGTGAGACCCCACATATTTAGTGGGGAAATCCTTCATCCTCCACCCCACACAGAAAAACTGCACAAAACAAACAAGTCGGAGTACAACACAAAGCCCTAGGCTAGGGATGTGGAACCTTTTCTTCCCCAGGGTCCACTATGAAAATAAGTACAAGTTCCAAGGGCTGCATAGAAGTTGGGAAAGGGAATGCTTACAAGATGTGCTCAGGAAGAGGGTTCAGATCATGAATCTGTGGGATAGATTTGTCCCCTATCCTTGTGTACGCATCCTCATCTCTGCTTCCTTACCCTGAGCTCAGTTTTTCAGGGGCAGGAACTGAATTCAGGGGCCAGATCCATAAACTGGAAAGGGACCACATGGCTTGCCATGGATTTCGAAAACTTGCTAATGTGTAGTGTGCGTGTGTATCTGTCAGAGGCTGAAGAAAGTCCTTTGGTGACACCGGATCTCCCATCAGCCAGAAATTGCTGTGTGGACATTAAAATACAATTAAATACCATCTCGTTGAGGCTTTGCATTTTCCTGTTCTTGGGGTGTTTGCACTGGCAAAAGTGTCACATTTAACCATTCTAAGCTCCTTTAAAATGAAATTTGTTAACTTGGAATTTCCTAATTTTTTTAATACATCAAGTATAGGTGTAACTGTCCCTTCCAACGGAGATGCAAGAGTGCAGCTGTACAACAACCTTCACATTGCTCAATAGAATGGTAGGTTTAAAAGATGAGCACTGACAAAATTTCATCTGCTAAGCTATACAAGCTCCAGCATCAGCAGTCCCAGTACAGCACACTCACAGCTCAAGGAGAATTGACTAAAGCCATGAAATAAGGACATAAATGTTGTAGGATCAACGGCTTAGTCATAAAACTAATTCCTAGCTTGGCCTCAGACAGGCAGTCAGTGGTTAGGTAGGTTCAGCTTTAGCCCACTTTGCCAGCCAATCCGGGCTAACATGAGCCCACGGCCACACCCTGTCAATTAGGGTGCATGCAACAGCATACACATACAGGTCTGCCAGCACTGGGGAGTCACGGGTGAAAAGCTTAGAGAGCTTCAAGCAGTGACTTATCTGCCCCTCTCTCTACTCTCGCTCACGTCTGCCTTAAAGGGCTAACACACACCAAATTCAAGCACACATTGTCCCAGCTGGTCCTGGCTAGCAGTGCATTTCTGAGGTCTACTTTTTTCCCCTCAACAGCCTCTACATTGCCATGGCCAAGGAGAATAATAGTCAGGCAATGACCAGCACCACTACCTCCTTTACTTCCAATGCATCACTCTCTGCCTACCCATTTGTGCAACAACAGTACATTCCTTGGACCAAGCAGGAGACCATGGTCTTCACTGCAGTGTGTGTGTCTGTGTGTGTCTGTGTGTGTGTGTGTGGGGGGGGGGGGGGGGGGGGGNTCAAGCGCTACTCCAATGAGGCCATGTTCCAGGAGATCTCTCTGTAGATGTCGCTGGAGTATCCCTGTTGCACCATGAACTAGCGTCGGCCACGGGCCAAGATCTCTGGAGATGTACAAGGAGATCCAGGATAACAACTCTGCCTCCAGCCACGGGAGGCAAACATCCCCCTATTATGAGTTGTTGGACTGGTTCCTCTATGTTAATGGAGCCATTGTGAACTGGAATCAAAGCTCTATGGCTGCACCTTCTCCAGGGATGAAAAGCAGGTGCATATGGCTCCCCAACTGCCTGGTTTCACTGCAACCACTCCCACTACGGCACCTGCCTCCATGCCCGTTCCCATCCTGGAGTCAGCGCTCATCAATGAGGACACAGACACCATGACCCTCCAGCAATCCTTCCTTGAACTGGAGAGCAAGCTTTTATTCGAGGAGCCAGTGGAAGTACTGGCTGAGGGTACAGAGAACCTGGAGCTCACCTTCATCAAGGTGGTGGCGAATAGTAATTTAACGCACCTGGGGGAGTGGATGTTGCATTTACAGAAGTGCCTGGTAAGGCTTCTGTTTATTGCTAATTATGTGTTTTGTTCTTTACTAATAGCCAGGAGAGCATGGAGAAGCAAACCAATAAGATCCCGCCGCAGTAACTGCTCCAGCAGCAGCAGCTGAGGCCAGGTACTCATTTCATTCCCCCTTCTCCTTCGGGCAGGCGGGGGCAGAAATACTGGCTGAGAGAGGCACCATGGTGGGCTGAGGGAGGGGCCTGAAGGGCAGCTGTTAAAATGGGTAAGAAGGGTGGGCGGATGGCTGTAAATTGAGACGTGCAACTGTTAAAGTGGGCATGAAGGGCAGGCGTGGTCTGAAACATCAGAGCAGAAAGGCAAGCGGTGGGGTCCACATTAATGTTTTTCCTTGTTGCCTTGCTGCAGGTCTGCAACAGCTGCAGACAGAATCACCAGACACAAGCAACCAGCACAACCAGGACCTATGGGTCTGCAACCAGTGGCACAGGAAACATTTTGTGAAAGAGTTGCTCTTGGACAGCTTGCGGCGGGCAGATGCGCTCCAGGATGAGATTCGGGGCATGGCCCGAGAGCACAGGCAGCTTGTGTGGCAGAACACTATACAAAGCAGTAGGGATGGGCGAACAGAATGCAGTTCGGATGTTCGGTTCGAAACCCGAGTTCAGGTTCGATGGTTTGGTTCAGCCGAGTTCAGGTTGGCCGAACTTGGCCGAACAGTCAAAAATAGCACTATCGGAAACAAAACAAAACTGAAACTTAACCAAAACTTGATATTTTTTTGCCCTGAAAAGACGTTTTTCCTGCCCCATAACTCATCCGAACACAACCAAACTGTTTGGTCATTCAAGAGTTTGGTTCGGACATTCAGTTCAGACGTCCGAACAGACCGAGTTCAGTCTGAACTCCGAACATCCGAACCGCGTTCGCCCATCCCTACAAAGCAGGGCCTTGGCTACCAAGGCCTTCCTGGACCACAGGCGGGAGGACAGGTACTAGGCTTGCCTCTGGCAACAGTTCCAGAGGTTGGACAATGTGCTCGAGAAGGTGAGCCAGAAGTTGGAAGACATGGTAATGGACTCAAAGCAGTCTGGATCAGCCTTCCCATCTCCAGAGCTCCCTTCTCAAGCACGTAGCGTAGCTGCCACAACCACAAGTATTGTTGGTCACAGACACACACCATTTCCTTCCTCCCACTGGCAGTTCGCACCCCTCACACCTCCTGCTTTAAAAAGGGGAAGGCACAGGAGGAAGTGAAAAAGGAAAATGAAAACAGTTTCAAAAAAGAGAATACAGAAGCCAAAACAAGCGCAGGGTTTGGCCGGTGCAAAAGCCACCCGCCCACCCCCGTGCGCGGCTTTGCCAGCCATCGCCCAGAAGAATGCAGAGCAGGGAAATCCAGCTCTGTACTTTTCCAGGTAATTGTCAGCAAAGCTGGGGGGGGGCAGGGGTGGTGGTTCTGCACTGGCCAAACCCCACGCATGTTTTGGCTTCTGGATTCTCTCCCAGAGCCAAAATCTGCATCGACCAGCCAAGAGCAGAAGGTGTGAATGCGGTCTCATCCTCTCCCATTCTCTTGTTTTCATAACAAATGCAGGTAGGTCTATAAAGAAGCATTTGTCTTCTGTTAACAGATACTAAATAAGCAATCTTCTGCACCTTTAGGAAAAATATCAGGTCCCGTTCCTATAGCAGTAATTAGGAGAGCTTGTGAAAGGAGTGTCTGGTTTTCCAGAATATTCCTTTACAGAAATCTGCTTCTCAGGTCTATAGCTTTTGGAATGTGCTGTTTTTTGTACTCTCTACATAGAGATCAGATTATTAGGGCTGTTAGGGTTTTTTCTTATGGTGCAAATGAGTCAGGGTGAGGTTAAAGTTTAAACATGGACTGTTAAAAAAAATCTGGAATATACGTTCACTACTTGAGTAACAGGATTTTCTTATAGTGAAAATTAGGCGTAGAGTCACCTTGGTTGTGCCATCTCTAACGTGGCCTACATCAACTGGGTCTATTCTGAGGGATGAGAATACTACTGCTAATCCTTCTCTTTTTCCAGTCCTTTAACAATTATGCTTTAGTTACTGGTTTTCCTGCCTCAGAGACAGAACACAGTCAAGGTGTACCAATGGGTGATTTCAGACGTTACGTGGTCAAAGGCCACCACAGTCAATCCCCTGTGGTGGCAGCGACCACGTAACGTCTGTTGGGGGAAACTGATGTTTCCCCCCAGGTGTTACCACGGTGGGGAATCACATTCGCCACGTGAGCAGCCGAAGCGGCGGGGTCGGAGGTCGCCGCGCGGC
>QEPC01000081.1:2156233-2170810 GCA_003113815.1 Sphenodon punctatus
GTGCACTTGAGACCTCGCATCTTCATGAATGTTAGACCCCTTGTCTCTCCCTCTGTTCCCCTTCCTAAGTCTCTCCCCCAGCTCCTGTCTCTCAGATTGTAAGCCCTAGGGGCAGGGACCGTGTCTATTTTATTACTTTGTAAAGTGCCAGGTACACTGCTGGCGCTATATAAATGTTTGTTAATAATAATAATAATAATAAATTGAGATAATGAGCAATTCATTCTATTAAACAGGATCTGGAGTATTCCTACCCCCAAACTTGGATTTTGTTCTCAATAAATTTGGCTGGTTGTTTTATCAGATGTTGAATAATGAATAGTTCAACTCCTAGTGCTAATTTTGGCTCTGTGACTTATGTTTCTTCTATAGGTTCGAGCACTAGAGATTACTCTGGCAGAGTGGAGCAGCTGGCCCTTTAAGACTAACTCCAGACCTAGCCAGGTCAGCTAAGGGAGCACACTTGGGCTGGCTGAAGCTAGAAAAGCCTGCAGTCCAGAAGGAAGGAGTGCAGCTAGAGAGAAGGTGGGCATGGCTCTGTCTGAGAAAGCAGAACAGAAGCCTGAGTAACAGAGCGCTTCACCAGTGGGAGCTGGAACCCTGTCTTCAAGAAGGAATTTGGGCTAAGGAAGAGTTCTACCAGGAGAAGGGGCACGGCTGCATCCTAGGACTACCTATGGGCTAGGAGTCTTCTGGAACCAGGTAGGACCTTTCCATGTTTACACGTATCTTGAGAGGGCTATGCTTTATGTTTGAGGGTAGCAATCCCTGGGGACCCATTTGTGGGAGAAACCCTTAACTCGTGGACTGGGTTGGCTGTAGGGGTGGTGGAGGCCAGACTTAAAGCACTTAGTGCCTCGCCTGAGTCAGGCAGTGTTGGCAGAGACCATTTAAAGTGGCAGTAGGGACCAGAACTCAATCCCCCCTGGAGTACTGTTTGGTTGAACTGTATTTATGGCCTGCAGCTTTGGACACTGCTGCTGTTTGCAGATCTGAAAGCAACCACATGCTTCTTTGCCTAACACTGAACTTTAGTTTCACTGATAAGTTGTCAGTTCCTCCTCCTGAAGTTAATCTACTGCCTCGTTGGGTATAGCCAATGCAAGGTTCTCAATCATAAGCAGAACAGAATGAAACAGGATTCAAAAGTAGCTGATGCTGTTAGCAACCAATTAGAGCCAGAACTTATAAAGATGTGGAGTATTGTTATGAAGGCTGTTTCTCCTGTAGAAGTGTCTCATATGCATGTTTAAATTCTAGAAGTATTAAATTCTTGCTCGTTTAGCAATTTTAAAGTTAATATTAAACCTGGTGGCTCATTTTACAAGGTACTTTGGTATGACAAGGATTGTTATGATGAAAAGGCTAGTCTAAATATTAGGGTCAAGGAATACGGGAATTCTAATTTGAATGTCAAGGGCAACTTTTGGTGTCTCAGAAGAGAGTATAAGAATCTTTTATAATCCAAAAAAAGGTTCTGTCAGTTTCTGCAATTATGGCAGAAGCTTAATTTTGCTATTATGAAGAAGAAGAAGAAGAAGAGTAAAATGCTTTGGGACTTAGTCCCTAAAGGTACTTGTAATCTCAATGATAATACTAAAGATAATCTCTCTCCCTGTACTTGGGTAGATTTTACCAAGTAGTTTGCTAATGATTTCTTTAGTTTTTCATCTTTTGTCGTAGATTCATTTGTAGCTGGGTCAAGACAGTCTTATTTGATTAGTGATCAGCAAGTTGCCAATTTAATTTCTGAGCAAAAAAGGAATAAGGCACCAGGTTCTGATGGTATTCCGACAGCAGTTTTTCAATTAGATGTTGCCTGGTAGTTTCTAATTTTGGTTGTGTGGTTTAAATAGTATTATTCCTCTTCCGTTTTCCATTTAATGGAAGGGCAATATTATCGTTCCAATTTATAAAAGGGGTCTAAAGGATTCACTTAAGCACTATAGGCCTATTAGTCTTAATATTCCTGCTAAGTTGTTTGGTAGGCACCTTTTATTTCATTTAAATGCATGGGTGGTGGAGCAACATTTGCTTTGAAACACAGGCAGGGTTTAGAGTCTGTCATCCTACTCTTGATCATGCATTTACCCTGCAATATCTAGCTCATATGTATATCCAGGTGAAGAAATTCTCATTGTTTGCAGCATTTGTCAGTCTTAGAGCTGTCTGATTCAGTGGACAGAAGGATTCTTTGGGTTAAATTTAGATCCTCCTTTACTGAGTCTGATAATGGCCTATTACGATGGTACTTGGGCTCAAGTACGATTTGGGCTACAGGGTGAGCCAACGTAGAAATTTCCAGTTGAAAAAGGAGTTCGTCAAGGCTGTATTTTGGCTCCATTAGTCTTTAATTTGTATGCAAATTGTTTGATTTGCGATATGTCTAACATGAATTTTCATCCTCCACAACTTTCATCTTCCTCTTTATGCGGATGATGTTGTATTATTGTATAGAACACCAATGGTGTTGCAAACAGCTCTGAGTTTGTTCATTTATGTCAATCAGCAATCTCCTTGGCTGAATTTTGTTGTAAAGACTGTTTGTGGATTGGTGTATTTTCTTTTGGACCATTACAGGTTATTCATAAGAATTTATTATCGAGGAGATTAAGAGATATTTCTCATCGAGATGATTTTGCCACTATTCGTATTACACCCCTATATATACTGTGGAGGACAGATGGAATATGGATTACTACTTAAACTTTGGAACTTAACGAAAAGCTACAATTCACACAACCCTCCCATAATCCTCAATTGTAGACTTCGTCTGGAGCAAACACCATCAGCTATGTTGACAGGCAGAAGGCTCCAAATACCTAGGCACCAGAGATTTTGTCCTTGCCAGATTGAAGTTATAGTAGAATACTGTAACACTCTGTTCTGGAATGTCTATTTTAAAAGGATTTAAGGGATATCTGGCTTTGGTCTCTTTTAAAAGGAAAGTTTCCTATTTGTCCAATTGTGAAAAGTTAATTTGGCTGTTTCATAAAAAAAGGACAGCTTTGATCAGCAAAGTAGTGGTATTTGCCCTTATTGGCTGAGCAACAAAGATAAAGATATCCTCTGTTGTATCTCTAAGTTATTTTGAAAAAGAGGGACTTTGATGTTTTTTTGATGTGGGTTATGGATTTTTTTGTATTTGTTTTAAATATGTTATTGTGCTTTCTTTTTTCTGTATTTTGTTTGTTTGGTGATGGCCTTGGTGAAAGCTTGTGCCAATTTTAATTGAATGAATGCCCCCTTGATGCAGGTTTTGGTGCTGGATCCAAAGTCCCTGGTGTACATATGGCCGAAGGGGAGTGGCTGAAGACACGGGTGTCATGGTTCTTCCCGGACCACCCGGCCAGAAGATTCACAAACCAAGCACAGTGGTCCACTACAGCCTGGAGAACCATGGACCAGAACCCCTTCTGGTTCAAATAGCGGTCCTTGCTGTGAGGTGCACAGATGATGGCAATATAGCTCCCATCTATCACCCCTACGTAGTTTGGAAAGCTCTCCAGCCAAAAGCCCTCCATCACCACTGGGTCAGCCTGGTCCAGCTGTACCTCCTATCACCATGCATACCTCAACAAAAATGGTGGTCACCATACAGGTTCCAATGCCAAATTGCTGGTTGACAAGATGACAGAAATCTGGAGTGGTGAGCCCATGTGCTTCTCCACAGGATGGCATCACCATAATGTTTCTTTAGCTGAGACCTGAGTTCTCTGCAGAACGACATGACGGGGCATCCTGAAGTTTGTGACCCACTCAACGTTTCCCCACGGAGAACAGAATGTCCTCCTACCAGTCTGTGCTTTTCTCCTTCACCCAGAGCTTCTCTGTGGGTACAGCCACGCATAGGGCATTGATGAGCAAAGCCATGTCTCCGGACAGGTTGCTCTCAGTGGGTGTAAGCTGCACGTACTACAACTAATCATTCCTATAGTGTTACCAGGCATACAAAGAGCTTTACAGTCACAGATTTTGTAGATGGATCCCTGCCCAGTGGGCTTACAATCTAAGATGGACATGTGTAAAGGGAACACAGAGAGACACACATTACTATTTTACAGATGGGGAACTGAGGCTGATCGGTTGTGACTTGCCAAAGAGCACCCAGCGAGTTCATGGCTAGGGCAGGGTTCTGGGAAGCCAGAGTTCGAATCAAGTTCAGCACCTTATCCACTACACCACGCTGGTACTTCCACAACTTTAACCCTCCCCAGCATGGTTTGTTGCCATCAGAGGAAGGCATCTGGATGGTGCCAAAACAGAAGCCACCACCTCCTTCTGGTGTGCCTAAGTGCCCTGGCCACAGATCAAGAAAGTGTCTGTCTGCCTAGAAATCTCCTTGATCCAACAGCAGCAGGCTGCTTGCATCTGATGGATCGCTCCCAGATTCTGCTTAGCAGCAGCAATCATGAAGACCTGGACCATGTGGTCCAAGAAAAGGAAGTGGTTTTCAAGTGGTTTTGCCATCTTTTTATGGCCAAGCCTGGCAGTAGTTGGTATCAGGCTCAGCTCTCTGTAAAATATTTTAGTAATTTTAATATCACTTATGTTTATGTTCATGTATATAAAAATTATATAATTTTAATTTTATATTCTACTTCTAACATTTTTTTTAAAAAACAAATATTTTATTTTATTTAGTTACGTCAGCAATTTGCTTTCAGGGAAAGTAATTCAAATGTTTCATTTAAACAAGTGCATAATAAATGGCACACCTTCCCCACTGTCACCCCTGCCAAGAGAAATTAAAGAAATCAACTGTAAAAAAGGAAAACTGTAAACTGTAAATAATTTAAAGTTCAATTCAAGTTAATAGAATTGTAAATGAAGTTGTATATACACACACATTACAATCTGTGGTTTCCGTGCTTATTTTGGGAATAGTGGGAGGTTTCGGGGAGTGGAGGCTGCGGAGAATGGTGGTATGAGGGTTGGAAGGGAAGGGGTGGGATGCGTGTGTGCAGGGAAGGGGTGTGTGGAGAATGGTGCTACGGCATAGTGATATGCTGCTTCGGAGGCTGTGGGTGGGAAGAGAAGGAAAGAGAAGAGAATAGCACTGTGAGCCACGGATGCGAGAAACCAGGCTGACTCACAAGCTAATGACATCGGCTAGAGTCAAAGCAATCAGACTCAAGGACTGATTGCTTTGAATTTTTACTGCTTTATTTTTGCTTTCAATGTTCAGTATAGGCGCTCAATAAAGTATGCAATTATAAGTACAAAATAAAACCAGTGTCCTGTACATAGCAAAAATGTTATTTCCAGCTCCCAAGGACTGGTAGGTGTGAACCTCTGTGGGAGTGGAATAGCAGGGGCTGGAACATTTCCTGGAGTGAAATCCCCTAGAAGAAATTAACAGCTGGGGTGGATTTTTATTCCCACAGTTCGCAATAGAAAGGGTGGGGGTTGGTGGGCAGAATGTGACATGCCTGGCCAAATATTGGATTTGTCACACTAAACCTGTGCATGGGGGCCGCACGGATGCAAAACTACATACAGGGTAGTACATGCCTGTTTAGTAGGCTAGACGTGAGTGGGGGATGCATGGATCAAGCAAGCTACCGATTCCAGCAAGCTATTGTCTCGTTTGTTTTCACCCAATGTGTCCATTTAGTCCATTCTTCTGCAAAATGGAATCGGATATCCCCCACAGATTATGTTGACAGGGAATCTAAGTCCATAGCACATCTTACTGAGGACCTTCTTCAGAAATCCCACATCCCTCCAGCTAGCAGGTTGCTCCTCTGCTGTTTTGACTAACATATCCATCTATGAGGTGAACTACAGAAATGTTTTTAATTTTTCACAAGCTGGTACTCAGTCCAAAGTATCTCTAAATCAGCATTACTCAATGCTGTTCATAGTTCAGAGCACTTTACAGGAGTTATGAACTCCTGGAGTCAAGACTTTATACCCCTGCTTTGTAAATTAGCTATGTCCTCTTTCCATCTCACCCACATCTCCCTATTTTGTAAATAAATCAATCTAGAGGTTGCACATGGTTTTTCTTAAAGAGGTGGAAAAAGAATCCATGTTAGCTTCCGATTTGTTTCGGCCATTCTGCTTTTCAGGCTGGGTGTGCTGAATCTCTGACATGGGCTATTCTTTCTAGCCAGTAGGCACCATTTCCTCCCATGAAACTGGAAATCCTGACACCCCCCCACAAGGAATGCAACATTCATGAGGATGTGGGAACTCAGGTACACGTTCTTGGCTTGGTTACAGTACATTGGGAGTTTGCAGATAACAGGTGAGGGATAATCCTCGGTGGGGATGATTAGCAGGAGCTAGGAAGGGCAGAGCGGAAGAGGTGGGTTTCGTGGAGGGACTTGAAGGTGTGGAGGGTGGGAGCCAGGTGGATGAGGACAGGGAGGGAGTTACAGGCGTGCGGGGCAGCGAGGGAGAAGGAACCAAGGCGGTTGAGGGAGCAGGGGAGGCGTGGGAGGGTGAGGGAGGGGATGGAAGAGGAGCGAAGGGCTCTAACAGGGGTTCAGAGGGAGATCAGGGCAGAGAGGTAGGGGGGAGCAAGGTTGTGAAGGGCTTTGTAGGTGAAGACAAGGAGCTTGTGCAGAATACGCTCAGGAAGAGGGAGCCAGTGAAGAGAGAAGGAGAGGAGAGGCTGCACGTGGTCAAAGCGATGGACTAGGTGGATGATCCTGGCAGCAGAGTTTTGAACAGAGATAAGGGAAGAAAGGTGGGAGCATGGAAGGCCAGCGAGGAGGAGGATACAATAGTCGAGGCGTGAGATGACTAGGGTGCAAATGAAAGTTTTGGCAGAGGAGACAAACAGAAAAGGGCGGATCTGGCAATGTTGTGGAGGGAGAAGCAGCAGGATTTGGCTAACGAGTAAATGTAGGGTTTGAAGGTAAGGTGCGAGTCAAAGATGAAGCCCAAGCTGCAGGCTTGGGGGACGGGGAGGATGGAGACCCCCTCCAATGGTAATTGACAGGGAAGAGGGAGAGGAAGGGTTGGGAGGGAAGATAAGGAGTTCAGTTTTCACCATGTTCAGTTTGAGTTGGCGCTGAGACATCCAGGCGGAGATATCAGAGAGACAGTTGGTGAGCCGAGCTTGAACAGAGGGGGAGAGGGAAGGAGTGGAGAGATAGAGTTGAGTGTCATCAGCGTATAGGTGGTATTGGAAATCGTGGGAGGCAATGAGTTTGCCTAGGGATTGGGTGTAGATAGAGAAAAGGAGAGGGCCAAGGACGGAGCCTTGGGGAACCCCAACAGAGAGGGGTAGGGAGGAGGAGGGGAAGGAGTTAGGAAAAGATACATTGAAGGAGCGGTTTGAAGGAGCGGTCAGAAAGGTAGGAGGAGATCCAGTCGAGGACAGAGTCCCAGAATCCCAGGAAGTGAAGCAATTCAAACAGGAGCGAGTGGTTAACAGCGTCGAAGGCAGCAGAGAGATCAAGGAGGACAAAAATAGAGTAAAGGTGGTTGGATTTAGCCACAAGAACATCATTGGTGATCTTAGCAAGAGTGGTTTCAATGGAGTGAAGGGAGCAGAAGCCAGATTGGAGGATGTCAAGGGAGGAGTTGGCGGAGAGGAGGTCGAGGCAACGGGAGTAGACAACCCATTCAAGGAGTTTGGAAGCAAAAGGGAGGAGCGAGACAGGATGGTAATTTGAGTGTTCAGAGTGATCCAGAGTGGACTTTTTGAGGATGGGGGAGACGGTGGCGTGATTAAAGGCAGAGGGGAAGGAGCCGGTAGAGAGGGAGATGTTGATGATCTGCAGGAGGAGAGAAGTGACGGTGGAGGCAATGGAGGTTAGGAGGCGAGAAGGAATGGGGTCCAGGGGGCAAGTGGAGAGGTTGGAGGAGGAAAGCAGGGAGGAGATTTCCTCAAGGGAGGTGGGAGGGAAGGAGGACAGGAGAGAGGTGGGGGGAGGAGGAGTAGGGGGAAGAGGACTTGGAAGTGGTATCCAGGCGGATCTTGTCAATCTTAGAGGTGAAAAAGAGAGCAAGATCCTGAGTGGAGAGAGAAGAGGGAGGAGAAGGAAAGGGGGGTTTGAGAAGGGAGTCAAAGGTGGAAAAGAGGCGACGAGGGTTCCGGGAGCAGGCCTCAATGTGTGAGGCACAGTACTGCTGTCTAGCAAGGGAGATAGCAAAGCTGAGCGGTGAGAGGCAGAATTTGAAGCGGAGGAAGTCGGCGCAGTAGTGGGATTTGCGCCAGAGGCGTTCAGCAGCCCGGGTGCAACAGCGGAGATGGCGAATGGTGGGGGTGAGACAAGGACGAGGGTTACGAGAGTGAGCCGGGCGGGAGGAGAGGGGGGCAAGGGAGTCAAGGGTGGAGGCGAGGGAGGAGTTAAAGGCGGAGATGGCAGAATCACGGGAGGAGGAGAGGACTGAGGGGAGAAGAGGAGAGAGGGAGGAGGCAAAGTCCTGGGGCACAATGGCCTGCAGGTCACGGAAGGGACGGGAAGATGGGGAAGAGGAGGGGGAGCAATGGGAGAGGTTGAAGGAGGCAAGGAAATGGTCAGAGATGGGACAGGGTTCGAAGGAGAGATCAGAGAGAGAACAGTTCCTAGAGAACACGAGATCAAGAGAGTGACCATCAGTGTGGGAGGGGGAGCTCGTCCAGAGGTGGAGATTAAAAGGAGGCAGCTAAGGAGAGGAAGCGAGCGATGTAAGGTTGGGAAGGTTTATCAACATGGATATTGAAGTCGCCAAGGTTGAGTGTGGGGATGTCGTCAGAGAGGAATAGGGTGAGCCAGGACTCGACCTCGGAGAGAAAGGAGGAGAGGGGGCCGGGGGGAGGGGGGGGCGGTAGTTAACAGTAACACGGAGGTGGAGAGGGGAGTAGAGGCGGATGGAGTGAGCCTCAAAGGAGGGGAAGGAGAGGGGGAGGGGTTGAAAGTGGCAGGAAGGGACGAGGAGGAGGCCACGCCACCACTGACTCCCCCTTGTTCAGGAAGGGGGGGCCAGTGAAGAGAGGAGAGGAGGGGCTGCACGTGGTCAAAGCAATGGGCAAGGTGTATGACCCAGGCTGCAGAGTTTTGGATGGAAATAAGGGGAGAAAGGGGACAGCGGGGGAGGCCAGAGGAGGTTACAGTAATCGAGGCGAGAGATGATCAGAGCATGAACAAGAGTTTTGGCAGACGAGAGAGAGAAAAGGGCGAATCTTAGCAATGTTATGGACGGAGAAGAGATAGGATTTAGCAACAGAGTCGATGTAGGGTTTAAAAGAAAGGGGTGAGTCAAAGATGAAGCCTAAGCTACAGGCTTGGGGGATGGGAAGGATGGTGACCCCATCGATGAGAATCGACAGCGAAGAGGGAGAGGTGCTATTATTTTATTGTGCTAATGTTGTGAGGTGCCCCAAGCACCATTCAGAAGGGAACAGGCTGTATATAAATAAAATATTATCTCATCTGAACTGCTTTGACTCCATCTCATCCCTTCACTAGACATGCTGCCAGACATGCTGCCACTGTTGTTTTTCTGCATTCTTGGCTATTTCCATACCACTGTCAATGTCACTTACACGTCCTATGTAGTAATGGCCCCACGCGTAAGAGAGTAGGCTCAATCCTCCCTTGTTTTTTTAGCAAATTTCACAGGTGTCTAGGGTCCCTTCGGCAAAATAAGACTGAAGTGCTTTGTAGAAATAGTTGGAAATCAGGAGAAATTCGCACTATGTGACCTGCTTTCTCTCTGCAGTCCACAACCACTTCCACCAGCCATAGTTTGGGAGTCATTGCATAAAATATTTTTACATCAAGCGGTATTCCCCATCACCTCTCCAAGTTAACTATTACTTGAAACTAAGTCTGCAAAAGAGCAATGACTGTTTATCATCACAGATTTCGTTTCTGAAAGCTTTACACTTTAATGTATTATTACATTATCTGTAATAATACATTATCTGCAGGACCACCTCACTCCCCATCTGCCCGTGCAACCCCTGCAATTGTCCACGGGAGCCTTTTTGGAAGTTCCCCAGGCGAGGTGGGTGGCCATCGATGTTAGATCTTTTTCGGTGGCTGCCCCTGTGCTGTGGAATTCGCTCCCAGAGGAGGCTTAGTTGGCCCCCACTCTCCTGTCATTTCGACGATTATGTAAGACTTGGCTGTTCCGACAGGCCTTTGGCGAGGGGTAGGGGTTTGGTGGGGAGGGGGAGGGAGTGTTTTGTTTTTCCCTGCATAATATGGAATTCTTAATTGTTTTAAATGTTTTATTGTTTTTATAGTTGTTGTTCGCTGCCCCGGGCTGCCCTGTGGGCAAGAGGGGTGGGATATAAATTTTATATAAATAAATAAATAAATAAATAAATAAAATTGTGGCAGCTCCTGAATGATATTTCTGAAGGTAAAATTTTGCTGTTCCAGTACACAGTATAGAATAATCCATCAACATTAATATTGCAGGAGATCTAATTTGTAATAGAAATGAAACCATCACAAGAGAAAACAAGCATTATACCAAAACTTTTAAGTTTCCTGTTATCTGTAGATGCACATCTCTCTGCCATCTATAATTGTTTAAAAATGAAAAGAGAAAAAGAAATCAGAGTTATGGATACACGTACAGCGCTTACTCACCACTGTCCTCTGTTTGTTGGGTAGGAAGACTCTAACAATAGGCTTTTGTGGAGACTTGGGGTTATTCCGTGACAGGTCTGTGGGATTCTGATAAACCGAAAGGGATGAAGGTGCTACCGAGAGACTAGAAGAGGAAGATGATGTAACTGTATCTGTTGAAGCAGAGCTGGAGACAGAGAAATCCGTTCCATTCCCCATGGATTCTAGTAACTGCTGTTCCCTCTGTTGTAGTGCATCTAACTTGCTGGTGTACTCCTCATAAGCCTGTAGGAGAAATAAAAATGTTATTTAAAATCAAATGACTAACTTGTATGCGTAAAATTAATTTCTTGTGTGAATGGTTATCCTTAAATTCCCTTGAGGTGTGATCATGAGAGAATAATAGAACAAGTTAGTTTTGATCAGGGCTTTGAGGGGAAACGCATCCAGGAAAGATCTATGGCAATGCAGAAAATGCTGTTGATACAACAGGTAGCCCTCATCTCTCCATACTGCTACTAACCCAATATGCCATCTTTCAGAGGCATATAAGACTATCGGCATCAAAGCAACTTCCCCAAAATAAGCCTGAATCTGCTGTTCTAACTTAAAGCCTCCTTCTGTAAAATGAGCTTTAAATTTGCTTGTTACTTTGTTGAACTACTATGCTACACAAGAAATGTACTATTCCTTTGAAACTAGAACAAAATCCTGTTCCATTAACAATGAAAGGGAATACACAAGATTGCATCTCTGCTGAAGACTATTTTATCACCACAAAAAAAATCCACCTTGAAAAATTTGTAATTTGCATGAAATAAAAACTTTAATGTCAAGTTTCCAAAGACAAGTTGAGTGCTACTAAATTAAAAACCAACACGTTCCTGTCTTTTACAAGAGAAAGAAGAAATTAAAAATGCTTGACCTACCCTGCTATCCTAACTCTATTGAAATCAATGGCTAAATTCCATTGACTTCAGTGGGGTCAGAATTGCACCCTAACTTTAATATTCATTGTCCATTCCATTATACCTCCCTTCCCAAAGGGCACAAATGTAGCATTTCTTTATTTACTTATTTGAAGATTTAAATAGAGGGCTGTGCAGAAAGACAAAAAATGCCAAGACTACTTGACTACTTTTAAAGAGACAGTTTCTTGATAAATGTTGAATAGATTATTATTTATTACTGGCAAGCAACATTGTGAAAGTTGAGTCCAACTACTTGGTAATGTTCCTTTCACTGAAATGCACCATCTTTTGAGTAGAACAGTTTTAAGTCTATCAACAAAATGTTTTAAATAAGGCCTCCATTCACACATTCTGTTTTGCAAGTAGGTATTGGCCCAAACATACATTTTCTGTTCATGTCAACAACAACAATATGAGTCTGGCTAATTTCAAACGCATAGGGACCGACTCCTTGAAAAGTCAGAACAACTGCCCTAAGTTTGGTTTGCAAGCGACCAACATAATGTGTTAACATGGTGACTTGCCTGCCTTACCATTTCTGTGATCCTTCAGACAGGGCCAAATGGGAAAGGATCTGCAAAGCTTCTACACTATCTTCCAGAATGTGGGATAGGACCAAAAGCTTCTCCCTGATTTAAAAAAGGATGTGCTATGCTTTTGAGCTTATTTTCCTGCTCAGCATGCTTGGTAGCAATTGTCAAGACAACAGCCATGATCACTAATCACTGGAAGTCAACAGCCATGGCGCAGCATGAATGGGAAAGCCAAAAAAGCTGCTCCCTGGACTCTGGAGACAATCCCACACCAAGCATCCACTGGGATACTGGGATCAGGAAGGGGGCCACGAAGTGCAGAAGACTCCTTGGGCAAGCTCTACAGGAGTAAGCTATAGTTTTAATGGATTTCCCTAGAAACACAAAAGCTTGGGTTCCCCTGCAACATGCACTAGTGTGGTCAGCAAGCAGAGGACCTATACCATGCCTTCAGGGAGATTCCAGGTCATGCCTGAACACGAGGATTCAGAGGAAACACAAATGGATAAAGAGGCTGCATCAGCCTCCTCCTCCCTCCACACTCTCTGCCTCTGCTGCCACCCCACACGAGGTGACTCCGGCAAAACAATGGAAGCAAGAACCATCTGAGAAACCATTCCTGATCTGTACTAGTTTTAATTGCTTCTGGATCCTATGGTGAGCACCATAGCATCAGTCTCATGGAATGGGGAATAGGAAGGCCCATGATTTGTCTTTAATATGGGAATACTAGCATAAGCTGAAAATCCAATTCACCACAACTGGATTGCCTCCCACTTCCAGCTCCTTCCGAACGCATTAACTCGGTTCTTTCCACCATGTCAAGTACACTAATTCCCATCAAAACACCCCTTCCAACTGTTCACAAAAGAATGGAATTTAATGAGGACTGCTAATAATAAAGCTTAACATTGTGTCTGTCTTTTCTACAAGAGAGGAGAGGGAGAGTGGGGCTGCACTTTTTCCTCACACAACCTATAAGAACTGAAGACTGGTGTCTAGGTCCATACGCTCTATCAATTTTTGTTGCTTTTTAAAAAAAATTAAGAGTGCAGTTCTCACAACTGAAGTAATTAATACCCTTTTAAAAGAAAGGTTTACAGTAGTTCTGTTGGTAATTCTGCCACAAGCATGGCATGTTGTCTTTTTGTTTCTTCCTCTCAGTACAAATTTCTACATCACGGCTGTTTTGCAAAGTACAGTAATCTTCCTTTCCCTTCACTATCAGCCCTTTAGAATTTAGAAGTAGATGGGTAATTTCAGACGTTACAAGGTCATCCACAGTTAATCCCCCAGCGTGGTCAAAGAGCCCCGAACGTCTGATCAACGGCATCCAGATGTTCACCACAGTCAATCACCCGTAGGGGCCAAATCCAACCACGGTTCTGGAGGTCGGGACAGGACCATCTCCAGAACTGTGGTCAAAGCAATTCCCATCGGGAAGCCGCCGAATATAACGACTGAATGGCAACCACCAGGCGGGATCACACAAAATTATCTCCAGTCGTGGCGAAAGCACGCAGCATCACTGCCAGGCAACGAGCAACAAACAGACCGGAGAAGGGATATTTAAAGGGCACATGGTAGCAGGAGAACATGGTAGGATGGAGCAGGGAGGAGGGGAGAGGAGTGTGAGTGAGAGGGAGCCAGGCATGGAGGAGGAGGGAGAGCAGCAGCAGCCGGGGCAGGCCGCCCCAGAGGGAACAACCGGTATGGGGACGGAGGCACTCCAGAAACGGGTAAGGAAAACAAGGGGGGCCCGCACAGCAGCAGAGGGGCAGAGCCACAGGTCGGACAGAACGAAGCAACTAACCCCCCCTGTATGACCCACAGACCCGGAAACAGGCCTGGATCCAGAACGCTCGGAGAAGACTGGCAGAGGGGAAGTGGAGAAGGCGGACCCGCAGCAGGAGGGCACACGAGGAAGACGCCAGAACCAGCAAGGGGTCAGTGGGGACACAAGTAGACCCAGGACTTCATAAGGATCTGGGGGTCCTTTGAGCACCAGGTGGAGCTCGCTGTGAACAGGTGGAATGAGCATGCGTTCACGGAGATCATGAGGGACATGGAGGCGGCAGGGCACCACAGGACCGCGGGCTAATGCCGCTCCAAGGCCAAGGAGCTGAAGAAGGGGTACAAGTCCATCAAGGACAATAACCAGCGCTCCGGCCATGGAGCGAGGACAGAGCCCTACTACGACGCCCTGGACCACATCCTCCACATGAAGGGCTCAATAGTCACCCCAAGGCTCGTGGGGAGTGCTGTGGTCCAGGGCAGGGAACGGGCGGACATACCCAGGGCCCCGATTCTTCTGCAATTTTTTCCCCAAAATTCTGCGACCCCAAATTGAAAATTCTGCGACCCCAAATTGAAAATTCTGCGACCCCAAATTGAAAATTCTGCGACCCCAAATTGAAAATTCTGCGACCCAATAAAGTTACAAAACAAGTCTAGCAAAATTGGTGATCCATTTCCTTGTACCAATGAATAAAAAAATCTGCTTATAATTTTTTCTGTGTATGGGTATTTCAAATATCAGGCAACCCCCCC
>QEPC01000081.1:2176131-2195856 GCA_003113815.1 Sphenodon punctatus
ATTTCAAGAATACAAAATACACAAAAATTGAATTGACATCAAGTTGGAAAGAGTTGGGTTTTTCCTTAGTGACTTTTAGAGAAAAAAATAAGACTTCACTAAAGTTGCTCCAGCAGTCCATTTCAAAATCAGTACCTTGCAGCGTGCAAACACTCAACCTCTTTCGCTCTGCTCTGTCTGACTCTTTATCCTGCTGAGCCACTATTTCCTATACCTATGGTCTGTTTACCCTTATCCCTGTCTCTTATACACATCTAGATGTGTATAAGAGACAGGCTCCCCACTCATCACTCGCTAACCATCCTTGTTGCGGCCTCCGTCCTCATTGCGTGTCCTTGGAGCTTCCCAGCTTCCCTCCCCTGCTCATATAGGATTGTGGGGCCCCACTATCCGTGCTGTCCAGGCCATCTGCATGCTGGACCATGGCCGGCTGTGCTGCCCCAGGGCTCCCACTCCCCGGGTCAGCTGGCGCTCCCCATAGCTGGACCTACCGTGAGACCATGGCCTTTGCTGACCTGTGACATTCCCTGGCCGTGAAACTGCTCCTGTGTAGCCCGGACACCCTCCCTGGTGCCTATGCATGCCTGAGCTCTGGCCTTCACCACTTTGGCTAGAAGGCCAGTGCTAGTAAGTGCTGGCTCCATGCGGAGGCGCTGGGCCTCCGTCCCTTTCCTGATGGGCGTGTTCCAGAGGTGCGGTGCTTGCATGTGCCTTGATCCGCGGCGGAGACCATGTCGACCCACTCGGTGTGTGCCCTCTGTCCAGGTTCACTACCTATCTAGCGGAGGGGGCCCCTGCCCTGGCTGTTTCCTTCTTCTTCTGCATCCACGGGGCCTGCGGCTACCAGCGGTTGCGTGGGACAGCTTTTTATTGCCTGTTGGAGCTTGGGCACCTGGCTTGGCAACCTGCTGATGACTATACCCTGTCCGACCCCACTGACCGGGAGCTTGCGGCGCTGGCTGATGCGTGGTCCCGTGCTGATGTTCAGGTCAGGCTTGCCGGCCTGAATCCATTTGACGCCTACTATCTCGTTGCCCACCACATGGCGGGGAAGGGCTACCACTGGGGCATGCTGCAGTGGCCTCACTACGTGCATCTGGTGGGCCAACCCCTCTCAGCCCCCTTCGTGACCCTGTGCAGCTGGCTGTGAAGTCCCCAGTGTCTTCGGTGTCATGGATGATGGCCCAACCATGCGCCCCCTGCACCTCCCTGCTCGCTCCGGCCTGTGGCTGTTTGCTTCGTCCCATTCGGGCCTCGCTGCTGCTCTGGCTGTGTCGGTAGCCTGTTCCGCACTCCTGTGTCACTATGCCCCCTCCACGGGCACCCCCTGACCACTGCTGCCTGTGGCATTCCTCTCCGTGCCCAGCGCCCCCCTTGGCTGGTTCCTGACTGCACCTCCTGGCATACCCGGGGGTGGGGGCTGCGTGTACTCCTTGCCATTGGGACCTGCCCCGGCCCTCTCCGGTGCCGTCCTCTGTTTAGTTGCTCTTCCGCTGTGACCCTGCTCTGTACCCGTGGAGACCACACTGTGGGTGCCTTTCCCGATCTGTTCCTGGCCCGGTCCCCTCCTCTTCCTTGGCCCGTGGCTCCCCCCACACCTGTGTCTGTGGTGCTGTGTGTTGGCCGTCCCGGGGTGCTGGGTACATCCCCCCCCCCCGGGGCTGCTGCACTTGGCTGCGTGCGGTGTGCGTGTCCCTTCCTGGGTGGTTGTCCACTCCCTGTCCGGTGTTGCTGTTCCCCTGTGCGCCCCGGTGTGTTTCCCACTTCCTTCCTTTCAAACTCGGGGGTGTGCGCGCCCGGGCATGTGTGTGTGGTTTGTGTGTTTGGCTCTGCAGCCCTTCTCCCTCCTCCCTTCCCATTTCCATTGTGCGGGCAGTGCCTTGTGGCTCTTTTGGCTTCCTTTGTCCTTGGTCGACCATGTCTATGTCCCCACCCCCACCCTGGTTGCTTCTGGGAGTTCGGGTCTGGGATCGGTGTCACATCTGTTGCGCTATCCCGGATCGTGGCCTGGCTGTCTGTTTTCTTGCCGTGGTACCGGTCCTGTCATGTCTGTTTGGGGCCTGTCTGAACCACGCGTGGGGGTTAGATGGCTTTTCACGGTTGGGGATTCACTGTGGCGAGCTGGGAGTGCGTAACGTCTGAAATTACCCAATGTCTGTACTGGGTATGTGACATTTCTACAAGATTTATGCATCCAGAATAGTTACTTTACTGTAAGATTTAGCAAAGAAACAAATGTGAGGGAAACTGTTCTAATTGTAACAAAACAATACAGAAAAGGTAGGAAATATAAAAACTAGAAGACAGAAAGAAAAAGGCTAATCTTTATAATGTTATATGTTTAGTGCTTCAGGAGTAGACACAAAATACCCTCAGTTAAACCAGAACAGGTCTTTAGTGACTGCCATTGTCCAACACACAATTACTCCAAATTTAATTCAATTTAAGTGAAAAAAGAATTTGGCTTTATGTATATAGAAAAATCAATGCTTTTGTCCTTCCTCATGCAGATTACAATTAATTATACACAAAGAGTTCCAGAAAGAAGTACACAGAGTTCCAGAAAGAACTACACAGGAAAAGTAACAAGCTTTAGTTATAATTTATATATTTTTCGGCATATACTCTTACTTCCTTTTCTTAGATATTTTGTAACACATGCAATATCTTATTGCTGCAGGGCATCTGTGGTCTTAACTTAGTTCCTGGACAAAGTTGCACACTTTTCACAAGACTCAAAATCCAACAGTGTTTACTGTTACAGTTTAAGATAGCAATACTGTAACCCAAGAGACTTAAAGAGTGTAAGTGACAGACACTGGAAAACTGGTGCCAGTCAGCTTTGAGCCCCATCTTATTGAAGTCAATGGACATACCTAACAAAGTTCCTACTCTCATTAAAGCTAAACTAAAAAATTGAGTGAAACACAGAAGAACAAGTAGAAAACAGAAGCTAGAAATATAGGGCTTGGATTTAACACAGTTATTTAAAAATCAGTCCATTTTATAAAAAAGAGGCACTGTTATGAATAAATTTTTAAAGCTTAGTTTTCATTATTAATCAATTATAAACATAAAACAATTTATATATACCAGTATTGCAAAAACAGACATTAAAAAACAATGACTGCTCCCTAAAAGAGAGCCTATAAAACCATCATTTGAGTTCCTTTCGTCCTTTCGTTTCTGAGTCTTTCCCCTGACTCGAGTCACATTTACATGCTTTTTTCTACAACCATGATAGCTAGAAATGTTAAAAAGAAAAAATTGAAATTAAGACTAACTAGGTTGCCACCTGTCTGGTTTTCAACTGTAGAGACAGGTAATTAGAAGCAGGCATCCAGTGTCCTAAACAGGGTTCTAAAGTGTCTGGAAATGGGGAGCGAGGGAGGTGCCTTTAAAAAAAACAAACCCCAAAAAACCAACAAAACCCCCATATAAAACCACACACACAGGGTGTGCAGGGCATGAAATTTGCTGGGAGCCACTGGCATCCAGAAAGCGGAGGCTGGCGACTAGTTCAGGGGTGTAGTGGGGCAAGAACAGTTTAATATCAGGATGAAGTCTGGCAACAAACTTTTTTTTTTTTTGCTCCTGGAGTTTGATCTGAAGTTTTATGCCCTGGGGGTGTGCATTTCATTTATTTATTTTTTGTTATAATAATAATTAGCATTTTTGTTATTGTTTTTGTTACAAAAAGTTACAAAATAATTACAAAAAATCATATTTGTTATTATTTTCCTGACGTTGGGAGACATTTTAGGCTCGTTTATGTTTTATGTCTGATTTTAGTGCAATTTGGATAGACTGTACCCCCTTGCCCAAGGACACGTGCCTACCAAGTTCCAGAAGGATTGGATGAAGGGTCCTGATTTTATAAGCATTATGGTTGGTGATGCATTTCTGGATGCAACTTCTTTTTTGCCCATCCAATCTGCGTGGGATTTGAAAGGATTGTACCCCCTCAAACAAGGGATCATTTCTGCCAAGTTTCAGAAAGATTGGGGAATGGGTTCCCATTTTATAAGCAATTTATGTTTTGTGGTTTGTGCTCACATTTCCAGCTGCAGCATCTTTGTCGTCCATCCAACACGCACTGGCTGCCTATCGTCTTCTGGGTCCAATTCAAGGTGCTGGTTTTAACTTCAAGGCTCTAAATGGCCTGGGCTCTGCTTACCTGAAGGACCACCTCCCTCTCTGGGCCCCTGAGCGGCCGGCTCCTGTAGTCTTCTCGCAGTGCCCTCCTGCAAGTCCTGCATTTTTGGCGGGTCCAGACAGACAGGAGGGTGTTCTCAGCGGCCACACCTTCACTTTGGAATGCTCTCCCAGCGGAGATCCGCCTCAGCCCAGATCTCTTTGCCTTCCAATGAAGTAGTAAGACCCGATTCTTCCATCAGGCATTATATACTGTTTTTTTAACCTGGTTATGAGCCGGAGTCAACTTGAGCGAGAGTGGCGGGATAAAAATATTTAAAATAAATTTAAAATGTGCACTCTGTGTACCTCATGACACCCTGGAATTAACTGCTGCCGCTCCCGGCTGCACCACCACCCAGTATGAGAATCGCAGCACTACAGGGACTTCTTTTTAAAAAAAACAAAAAACCACACATTAAAAAGTATATCCTGCCCTTCACCAAAGGCTCAGGGTGGTTTAAAAAACAAAAGCACAAAAAGAAAAATAGTAAAAATACTAAACAAACTCCCTAAAAATCCCTACCCTCACCCCAAAACCCCACCCACCCACCCTCTATCCCTGCCTGCCAAATGCTCTGACAAAAAGAAAAATTTTACACAGCCTCCAGAATATGCTCAAATTCTGGTCGTACATACACGGTTGGCTGGTGGTACCTGCAAGAAGGTGATCCCAGCCCACCGCAGGGATCGCAGTGGAGCATGGAAGGAGAGGCGGTCTTTTAGATATATGGGGCCCAAAGTCAAAACCAGCACCTTGAATTGTGCATGGAAAACTATAGGAAACCAGTGCAGGCTATAGAGTACAGGTGTAATGTGTTCATGGCGACCCACCTCCAAAAGGAGCCAGGTCACCGTGTTCTGCACCAGCTGCAGCTACTGAACAGTCACCAAGGGCAGTCCCATTTAGAGTGCATTGCAGTAGTCTAGCCTTGAGGTAATGAAAGCATGGATGATGGTGGCCAGATCTGAGTCAAAAAGAAAAGGCTGCAGCCTTCTCACCAGATGAAGTTGGTGAAGAGTGCTCTTGGTCACCGCTGCAATCTGACAATCCAGGTGCAGCAGAGGGTCTAAAGACACACCACGGCCGCGAACCTGAGTAACTAGAGAACAGACTTCCCACCCCCGCCCCCAATAACCTGGGTTCCAATCCCCTCCAAGTCACAAGGTCAACCAACATTATCATTTCAGTCTTATCTGAATTCATCTTCAACTGGCTCACTCTCATCCATTCCCCAACAGCAGCCCGGCATCGGGTAAGCACCGAGACCGCGGGACATGGGTCAGATGAAAAAGAGAGGTAGAGCTGGGAGTCATCAGCATAATGATGGCACCTCCCTTCAAACCTCTGGATGATCTTACCCAGCGGCTTCCGATACACACTGAACAAGAGAAGGGACAGAATTGCAGGACATCACAAAAGAGGCCCTGAGGGGGGATGACGAACAACTAGCCAAACAACAGATTTTAAAAATGGGAAGTCCATGTCTACCTTCGGGGAAAAGAATGATTCTCAGGTCTTAAACTTGCTTACCTAGTTTGAGTTTAAAAACAAGTTAGTTTTGTATGCAATATAATTTGAGCTCAAACTTGCTAATTCAATAAACATTTTCTGGGGGGGCGGGGGGGAGGAATACATGACGAAGACAGCAAGAAATTTCAAGAATACAAAATACACAAAAATTGAATTGACATCAAGTTGGAAAGAGTTGGGTTTTTCCTTAGTGACTTTTAGAGAAAAAAATAAGACTTCACTAAAGTTGCTCCAGCAGTCCATTTCAAAATCAGTACCTTGCAGCGTGCAAACACTCAACCTCTTTCGCTCTGCTCTGTCTGACTCTTTATCCTGCTGAGCCACTATTTCCTATACCTATGGTCTGTTTACCCTTACCCTAGGGGCAGGGACCGTGTCTATTTTATTACTTTGTAAAGTGCCAGGTACACTGCTGGTGCTATATAAATGTTTGTTAATAATAACAATAACTTACCCACTGTGGAAAATTTTGGCTGTATCTAGACTTCTAAATAGAGGAGTCCAAGGCTGGGTCTTGGAGTGGTGGAGTCTCCCATCACTGACAGGGTCCGCCCTCCTTTGGTGTCCCAAGGTTGGAGTCCGGATGCGCTCCTCATCCGCAGCTCCACCTGGATGCTCAGGCGACGGCTGTGGTGGGGATTGCTTTTTGGCAGTTACATCTAGTAAGCCAGCTTTGGCCTTATATCTCTGACTCTGATCTTGCTACCGTCATCCACACATTCATCACCTTGAGGTTGGACTATTACAATGCACTCAACGTGGGACTACCCTTGGGTATGGTGCAGAGGCTTCAGCTGGTGCAGAATGTGGCAGCCCACCTCCTGATGGGGACGGACCGCCGGGAACACAACACCTGTGCTCCAGGCACTGCACTGGCTGCTGATAGTCTTCTGGGCCAAATTCAAGGTGCTGGTATTGACCTATAAAGCCCTTCATGGCCTCGGCCCCACCTATCTGTGGGACCACCTCACTCCCTGTGTCCCTGATCAGCCCCTGCGATCGTCCGGAGGGGCCTTTCTGGGGGTTCCTCCAGACTAGATGGGTGACCGCTGACAGGCGAGCTCTCTCGGTGGTCACCCCTGTGCTGTGGAACTCCCTCCCAATGAGGTTTTGCCTAGCCCCATACCTTCTGTCTTTTAGACGTACTTGTAAGACCTGGGTATTCCATCAGGCATTTGGCGAGGGAGAGTACAAGGGAGGAGGGTGGCCATGGGTTGGGAGGGGATATTTTATTTTAGTTTTAATTGATGCTGTGTTTTTATACTGTATTTATATATTTTTGTGTTAGCTGCCCCAAGATGCCAGAGGCAAGGGGGCGGGATATTATATATAATAAATAAATAAAATAGAAGTAGACCAATTTCAACAGTTCTGAATACACACAGCATTCTCTACTTTGCTTTGAAATGCTCCTCGCTCCCCTCACCTAACTCCTGCTGATACTATCCAGCCAGTACAATCTGTTACCCGAGGTCTGTGTACTCATATCCTCACCACATGGACCAGCCAGCTATCGTTCTTGATGTAACCAAGCCAAACACGTGCACCTGGAACCTCGCATCTTCGAGAACGTTCACTCCTTGTCTCTCCCTCTGTTCCCCTTCCTTCGTACCTCCACACCCCCCCCCATCTCGCAGATTGTAAGCCCTAGGGCAGGGACTGTGTCTATTCCATTACTTTGTAAAGTGCCAGGTACATTGTTGGTGCTATATAAGTGCTTGATAATAATAATAATAATAATAATTTTAAAATGCTAATGACCACCCCACTTATGCTCTTCCACTACAGCAGCCTCCCTAATTTTGGCAATTTGTGGCACTTTTATAGGAGGCTACTTTTATAATTGCCAATAGCTTGCATTTGCTTCCATAATATTGTTTACATAAACCAGTCTTACATTGTTCAGTTCCAATTTGTTACCAGCCTGAGAAAAAGCCCTGTGTGGCCCAAAAGCTTGCATACCCTTGCCAACAGAATTTGGTCCAATAAGAGATACCATCTGAACTACTTTGTCTCCATCTGTTACTTTTGGGATGGGAGAGCTACAGACACTCTAGATTTCCAGAGCAGCACCTTTCTGGCAGTTCCAAGCAGAGCCTGCAGCGTGTTTCTGTCCAGCAAATCCAGTTTGCGACCTGTAAAGCGGCGACCTTACTACACAGTAGGTTGGAAGTGTTTCTGAAGAAACTCAGAAGTTAAGAAACTAGGCTAGCTGGGCAAAGAAAAAAATTGCACAAAGAGAGATAAAGGGGAGAGAGAAAGATGAGAACACTGGGAAGTTACAGTAGCTCAAAAAACCCAAACTTATTCCAGTGTTTTCTCCATTGAAAAGATATGGGAATAGAAAGTTTCCACTAACCAAAACTGAAAGTCCTACAACCATCTACCTCTCATTGAACTGTATTAACATTACACATTTCATACTTTTTGCATACATTCATTTCAGTGTTCACTCTCATGGGTTTCAAGTGTGAAGAATAAGCCTAGAAATGACTTCACAACCCTTAGCACTCAATTCCCACTTGAGCTATACCTATACATCACTACTATGCTGCCCTATTACTAAGGGTAAATCTATTCTTTATCCAATTAAGAACTTACTCAAACAAGCATACTTACAGTACTGTATGAATAACCAGCATGCAACAACAGTTTACATCTGTTTGCAAATTTAAAGAGATTATGTCTACTACTTCACCCATGTCAGCTTTCATTGTCAATTGTGTAAAGAAGTTAATCTGATTTGTTAAGCAGGACATCTCCTTTCTAAAGCTACAGTGACTGCTTTTGATCAGGTTACACCTGTATATGTAGCGTTCAACTATAAAAATTAAAATTTGTCTTTAATACTGAATTTGAATTTTCAGGTCCAATTTCCTTCCTCAAGTCTTTTTTTGCAGGGGTATCATATTACTTTGATGCAGGTGTTATCAGTCTTGCTAATGTCAACAGCAGCTATTACTTAGATCTCTCTCTACCACCTCCCCATGGAAACACTGACAGGATTTTTCTAAGAGTAGATTTTGTGTTATTTAGTTTGGTTGCAACGTAGTTAATAGCTCTTTAAGAAAGGGGACATTTCAAAGTGGATAATGAATTGCACATTTGGAAAAATACTACTTCAACAGTATGTCTTCCCACCACCTTTAAGAATTCCATTTTTTAACAGCTGCGATATAAAATGCAACATGAAACAAAACCTATCACAAGGCAACAAAATACAAGTTCTACTAATCTCTTCTTTCTCAACAAACCAATCACAAAATCATTCTACGCACCGCCCTACAAGCTGCCTGCTGAATTTAGGTGAAAGTGAGCCCACAACTGAGGACTGAAAGCACTGGGTCTGAGAAAAAGTGGGATGCCCTTTTAAAAAAAATATCTGTCTACAGTAGGATTGGCACGCTGGTCAATTGACCAGTCAACTGACGGCCTACTTGACCACGGTCAAATATTCTAGGAAGCCAAGAATGCCACTGTAGGTGGCAGCTTACCTTTTAAAAAAAATTGTGGTGTCATTTGTTAAAAAGGGCAAGAGTGAGGGCCGCTTTCCACCTAGCCCCGCAGCAGTCAGGGGACACACACCCTCCTGTCCCTATACTCTCTCATACTCAATAGACTTTCCCCCCAAGCCTCCATGAACATGGTGTCAACAGCCCTCCCTCCCCCCAATATTTAGGAGCAGGCATCTCCTGTGCCATTTCTCTCCTTTCCCTTTCCCCCCATTATTATTATTATTATTATTATTATAAACATTTATATAGCACCAGTAAAGTGACCTGGTGCTGTACAGAACATAGCAACAGACAGGTCCCTGCCTGTGGCTTACAATCTAAAAGACGAGGGGGAGACAGGGAGAGGGGACAGTGGGAGAGACAGGGGAGAAGACCAGCAAACAACAAACATTCAAGCGGATGCGAAATCTCAGGTGCGTGTGCTTGGCTTGGTTACAAGCAGGTTGGTTGCAGCAGTCTGCAGAGGAGAGTAGACAGTATGGCCGTTAAGCCATAGGGAGGTACTCTATGCCAATAGAAAAGCCAAACCTAGCAGCATAGCAAAGCTTCTCCTCCTGGCCATCTGCTGTAACTGCAGGCATCTCCAAACAGGAACAAGAACTCAGTCAGTCATCACAGGGGCAAAGGTCATAAGTACCTAGAAACTGTTAATGACTTGTGCTTGCTGCAGGAACCAGGGAGTAACTCCTCCATGGGTGAAAGCAGACATGATGCTAACCACCCTTTAATCACCCTTGGTGGTTATTTATGCATGTTGCAGGGCTGTATTGGTGCCCTATGCAGCCCTGAACTGGCTGCCTGCTCTGTAAAGCTCCTACAAGGGACAAGACTCGAGTCTTCTAGAAAAACAGTAACTGTCAGAAACAGAACTGAAGGCTACTGGCTGAATTAAATGTAAATTAACGAGATGTTAAATTATGGCGAGTCTGGGAAGACCAAAATAATTTGTTTGGAAGTATTTGAGTAGAAATGTACATGGAAAAATCTCTGTTAAAGCTCAGTGCAAATTCTGTTCTTCTAAGTATGTGACACACGCAGATAGAATGAAGAAACGTTTGTTGAATTTTTGTGCTAGGTGTCCAGCTACTGTTAGAAGACAGATTACTGAAGTCAAAACAGTAAGGAAGTACAAACTGCTCTGCATTTAAAAATAAAATAAAAATAAAAAATTCTTCATGTCTCCTACTTCATCTTCAGCAGTATCACAAAGCAGTCTTATAATGAAGATATGAGCGACAGTGAAAGTGCCGTAGTGCCATTTCTACATGGTGTAAAAAAATTTCTATACCATGTGCTTCCATATCAAGAATTCCTCCTCCTAGAAAGCACTCAGATGTTCATCCAATTAGTATTAAGCATTTTTTTGGATCAAATGTCTGACCACTAGAAAAATAAACTTGATCATACGTTCATTAGAGATATTTATGCCAGCAATAATTGTCAATCAATCAAATGTATTTGTTTCAACCATAGGTCACAACAATAACATACAAAACAAGAACCAATAAAAGCTTTTACAAAGTAAAATCTTTTGTTAAAATTCAATAAAACAATACAAACTATCTAGGGCACAAAATCTAAAATTATTCAATAAACAGTATCCACAGTTGTGGGCATAACAACTACATCCAGGAGTAATAAACCAAACCATTTACAGTTCACAGCTGAATGTAGCAATACCCATTTTATCTGAAGAGATACGATTTTGAGCAGGAAAGGTGTGATCCAAACTGGCCACTTTCAGTGTTATTTGACTACTGGGATTGGCCATCAAAAAGCTACTTTATGACTGAACCCTCTATTCTGGTCCCTGAGTCACAGTCCAAGATACTGGAAGTACTCACCCCACTAGGGGAAAGAACTTTGTTACAGACAGGACCCCATAAAAGAAAAGAAAGAAGAAGAAGAAAAAGCAACAACAAAAAAACACAACACAAGATACCTGGCACGTTCAGTTAGGAGCAAGAGCAGACCAGGTGTGCCTGCAATAGAGGGTGCTTTCAGAAGTGATGGTTTCCCCCGCCTTATTCAGGTGGTACTGGGAGCCATCACTCCTGTTAGGGTACTGGCTGGCCACCGAACTAATGTGACAGCCGCCAGGGAGAGGGCGGGGAGACGCACAGACATGCATACATGCAACCCCGTCACGGTGCTGCACAGAACAGCCCTCCCCCACAGCTGACGGGCAGTCAATGGTGGCCGTCATGGCACCCGGTCCCTGCTGCCACTCTGGACTGCGGTAGGTAAAGCAGGTTTCAGACGTGAAAGCCTGCTTTACTCTGGGTCTGGCGGCTGGTTTCCGAAGGCTGCAACTCAGGGATTCCCCCGAGTCACAGTCCTGGCTATCCCCCACCAAGGTTAAAAGCCAGACTGTGCCAACATCTGGTGGCCACCTTTCAATGCAACAGCAGCACCTGGTTTAACCCACGCTAAAGTGGGTTAAACCGTGCTGCTGTCACATTTGAAAATACCCAGAGTGAACAAAGCCAACAGAGTCAGGGGGAAAGGAATGGAGCCATTCCTGCTTGAAAAGATTAACTGGTCAGAAAGAGCAGATTACACTGGTGTGGGCCCTCCAGGCTTATGAGCCCTGGTGTACCTGCACTGCCTTTCCCTACTATAGCTACATCCTTGCTGGAACATACATCACTCTCCCCCCACTCTCCCTCAACTATTCACCAGCCCACAGAGTTGTGTCCATTTCCTTTCTTCCTCCTTGTACCACTGGCCTTCGCTAAAAGGAACTCCTGTGGCCCTTACTCATTGGCTTTACAGACAACTGTGGCCTAATTTACAATGAAAAATGAGGTCTTCTGTAGGAGCAGGTGGAAATAATGCAGGCATCCACTGCAACTAACCCACCTCTCTTCATATAACCCACCTCTCCCCACATATTGTATTTTTAAATTGTTTTAAAAATTTTGTATTATTTTTATTGAATGCTGTTTGCCGCCCTGGGCTGCCCTGAGGGTAGGATAGAAATAAATAAATAAATACACCAGCAGCAAGGGCTCGGAAGACTACATTTTTGAAATCATTCAAGGGAGGAGTCAGGCAGGAGAGAAACAACCCTTTGCTCCAAGCACCTTTGATAAAGCAAAGAGGGCTTTGCAAAAAAATTGCATTTTGCTTTTGGAAGTAATCTCCAATTCCTTTGTTATGGTCACAAGCTGGCTCTAAAGGAGCCAGCTAAAAAGGTTGCTTTTGCTTTTAAGGACACTTCTAGTCTGATCTTTTTTTTTTTTTTTTTTAAAGTAATTCGCAGTTGTTTTTCCCCACAAAATGACTTGGCATGTTTCCCTGCTCTCCCTGGTGAGCACTTGATGCAAAGTTGCAGCTCTTTCCCCCAGAACTGTTCAAACAAGCCTCTCTCCCTAAGCTGTTTTTAGGATTCCGCAAGAGGCATACATCCGTGCGGCAGGAATCTTCAGTGATTGCTGCCTTCAGTTCAGATATTATCTTGCGCAAAAATCAGCACATGTGCAAGCAGTCTGAGTATTTTAGAACAGTGTTCCTTAACATCTTTTAAAACCCCGTTTATCGTTTTAAATCTGCATGACTTTTCTTGCATTCTTATCTCTCACTCCTCTTTTAACACCATCTCTTTTGACTGAGTGTTCATTTCAATACCTTTTGTCGTCAACACTGTCAGTTTTCTACTTCTACTAGGTCTAATAGCAGGCAGGTATGTTGAGCTGTTTGCAATTTACCTGCCAATGTTCCTTTATTTCTCTTGCATGTGCTTCCCTCCATATAAAAGATTCCCAGAGTAGCTTACACAATGTTCATTTGCTGAGGTTTAACAGGTTTGCATTCCCTATCTTTAAACAACAGCCCTGCTGCTAAAATGAACAGTGGGTACAGAACCAGTAGGGTTGGGCTAGATGACCTCTTAGACCCCTTCCAACTCTAAGATTCTATTATTGTAAGCGCATTGCAAGCTTGGAGGGTACAACTCAACAGTATTTTAATCACATGCTGCCAAGAAACTATGAATTCATCAGAAGGTACAAATATGTTTAGCCAGGAGGGTAAAATAATTCTTGAGAAAAACTGAACATTGCTCCATTTAATTAACTTCTGCATAAATTGAATACATGGTAAACTGCACTACAGGTCCCACAAAATTCAACTTAATTGGACTTAACTGATTTATTTATTTTTTTAACTCCAAACTTTATTTATTCAATGTTGTATACAATAATGAACATATAAAGTCAGGATTCTACACACAGCACACACACAGTTACCACCACCATTAGCAAAACAGATAACAAAACGTAGGTAGGAGCTTACACAAGACAAATTACCAAATATCATTCCAGAGAGAACGCGGTTGCCATGTTGTTCCCAGGTGACAGAGGTGGAGACGAAGTAGTTCAAATTATATCTTTGATTGGACCAACTGGAGGTCCCAGTGGGTGATGGGCAGTTTCTTGTCGTCCCCTTAGGACCTCCCATGTGGTGTCCTGCAGGGTTCTATTCTGTCTCCCCTCTTGTTCAATGTGTATCTAAGGCTGTTGGGCAAGGTATCATCAAAACGCTGATGATACTTGGCTCTACCTCTTTTTCTGTTCTATTTTATATTTATTTATTGTTGTATTTTTATGACTTTTTACTTGTGTTTTTATATTTGATAGGTTAGCTGCCCCGAGTTGCCTTTGAGCAGGAGGGGTCAGGATACAAATTATGAAAATAAATGAATTTTTCATCCAACCCAGGTCCCGCAGTCTCGTTGCTTACCTGATGCCTGGCTGTTGTCAGGGACTGGATGAGGGTGAGCCAATCGAAGCTGAATCATGACAAGACTGAAGTGATGATGGTTGGCCAGTCCTATGACTTGGAACACCTGTCACTGATGGGGTCTGGCCCCTTCTAGTTGATTGGGTTCGCACCGCAGGAGTGCTTCTGAACCCCTTGCTGCACCTGAATTGTGAGGTTGCAGTGGTGGCCAGGAGCGCTTTTCACCAACTCCACTGGGCGAGAAGGCTGCGGCCTTTTCTTTCAGATTCCAATCTGGCCACTGTCATCCATGCTTTCATCATCTCAACACTAGATTACTGCAGTGTGCTCTATGGAAGTCATCAACTGGACAGCTCTGAGGCGTCTGCTCCCTTGGCAACGGCTCCTCAGGTCTCCATGATTTAAGAGGACCTGAGGTTGCTGAAGTGGGAAGGGCAGCGGTTGGAGTGACGGTGGCACCATTCGCATGCTGAAGCTGACAGACTGGAACATAGAGCCAGTTTACGTTCCTATGCTGTAGCTGTAAGGGCAGCAAAAAGGAAGGAGTTTTTTGCTGCCCATACAGCCTCTGCAAAATCTCATCCAGCGGAGCTTTTCCAGGTGGTGAGGGGGTTGGTCAGTCCTCCCTCCCTTCGCCTGGAACCAGAGTCATTCAGTGTTCGCTGTGACATGTTTGTTGATTATTTTGCAGAGAAAAATCGCTCTGATTCACAACTTCAACGCCGCACTTATTGCAATGGGTGAACCAGAGGTTGTGGAAGTCCCGCCTTGTCCTGTTTCGTGGGATCAATTTTAGTCGGTGTTGTCCGCCAGGGCGGGGGATGTTCTTGGGGCTGTTAGGGCCACTTTTTTTGAACTTGACCCATGCCCGTCTTGGCTGGTTAAGGCCAGCTGAGTAACGGTGGGGCTGTTGATGGTGGGAGTGATCAATGCCTTCCTTCGGGAGGGCAGAGTGCTGGTCTGCTTCAAAGAGGCGGTAGTGCGGCCTCTGCTCAAAAAACCCTTCACTTGACATCGATTCCCTCGCCAGTTATCGGTCTTTAGTAACCTTTAGTGGATTCCCTCGCCAGTTAGTAACCTTTTTAGGGAAGGTTATTGAGTGGGTTGTGGCTCAGCAGCTGCAGAGGCATCTAGACCACACTGGTTATCTAGAACCCTTGCAGTCCAGTTTTCGTCCAGGTTATGGCATTGAGACTGCACCTGTGGCCTTGATTGATGACCTTTGCTGTGAATTAGATCAGAGTCATTCGACCTTGCTAATTCTGTTAGATCTGTCAGCTGCTTTTGATACCGTTGACCATAGATATTGGTGACTCACTTGCGGGATCGAGCTAGAGTGGGCAGGATTGTTCTTAACTGAGTCCGCTCTTTCCTAGCTGGAAGAACTCAGTGTGTGGTGCTCGGACATTGTTTTACATCTCCATGAAACCTCACGTGTGGAGTCTCGCAAGGTTCCATTCTGTCCCCGCTCCTGTCCAACGTGTATATGCAGCCACTGGGCGAGGTTGTGAAACAGAATGGAGTGCGCCATCAATATACTGATGACACCCAACTCTGCCTATCGTTTTCATCTGACCCAGACCCAGCAGTCTCGGCGCTTAACCAACGTCTGGCGGCTGTTGGGGACTGGATGAGGATGAGGACGAGCCAACGAGATGGAGGTGATGGTAGTGAGTACGGTAGTGGGTGTGGTGGCTCCCACCACGGTGGGTGTGGTGGCTCCCATCATTGATGGGGTTCGCCCTCCACTGGTTTCCGAGGTTCGCAGTCTGGGCATGCTCCTCGATCTGCAGCTCCGCCTGAATCTCCAGGTGGGGGCTGTGGCAAAGAGTACATTTCGCCAATTACATCTGGTGCAACAGCTTCGGCCAAATGTCTCAGATAGTGACCTGGCCACTATCATCCATGCTTTCATTACCTCGAGACTGGACTATTGCAACGTGCTTTATGTGGGGCTACCTATGGTGACGGTCCAGAGACTGCAGCTAGCGCAGAATGCAGCGTCCCGTCTCCTTATGGGGATGGGTCACTGTGAGCACATTACACCAGTGCTCCGGACTCTGCACTGGCTGCCTATAGTCTTCCGGGTCTGATTCAAGGTGTTGGTTTTGACCTATAAAGCCCTCTACGGCCTTGGCCCAACTTACCTGCAGGATCGCCTCACTCTCTGCTCTCTGGAGCGACCTCTGCAATCCGCTGGGAGCGCCCTTCTTGAAGTTCCCCATGTGGCCCGAGGGGCCACTATGGAGAGGGCGTTCTTGGTGGCCGTGCCTAGGCTGTGGAACTCCCTCCCGGTGGAGGCTCGGGTGGCCCCGGATCTCCCTTCCATTGTATGTGTAAAACATGGCTGTTCCACCCGGCTTTTGGCGAGGGACATGGGGTGTACAGTGGGGTGCGGGCTGGGGTTTCTCTCCCCGTTTTTTTGCCTTCTCTTTTAATTTATTGGTTTGGGTTTATGCATTTTATGTGTTTTTATATTGTAAGCCGCCCCAGGCTGTTTGGAGCAGGAGGGGCGGGGTAGAAAATTGTTTTATAAATAAATAAATAAATACGTGGGGCTACCCTTGATGACTGTTTGGAGGCTGCAGCTGGTGAAGAATGCAGCAGCTTGGCTCCTTTTGGAGACAAGTCACCAGAAGCACATTATGCCTGTGCTCTGAAGTCTGCACTGTTTGCCTATAGTGTTGTGGGCACAATTCAAGATGCTGGTTTTGACCTTTAAAGCCCTAAACCATCTGGGTCCCATATATTTAAGAGACTGCCTGTCTTACTATGTGCCATCACTGCCCTTATGGTCGGCTGGGAGCACCCTCTTCCAGTTTCCATCTGATACCTATGTCTGTAGGACAGGGGTACACAGGAGGGCGTTCTTGGTTGCTGCTCCGATGCTATAGAACTCCCTTTCCCCAGGAGGTTTGCTTGAGCCCAACTTAGCATCTTTCGGAGGCGATGTAAAACTTTTTTTTTTTATTAGAAGAGCATTTGGCAGGTGGGGATGAGGGCTGTTAGACAGAGGCATGGGGGGGGGGGGAGAAGGGGCAAGGGGACCGGGTATGGGGGGGAAGAATGGACCCCGTCGGTGAGGGGGGGGTGCAGTATTTGGGGAAGTGGGGATTGCCCCTCTGTGGCAGAGGGGGGTTGGGGGTGTGAGGGTGGGGGGTATGGGGGTGGTCTCATCTGATGCCAGGGCGGAGCAGCTGGAGGGGGGCCGGGGGAGATATGGGTGTAAATGGGGTGGTGTAAGATCTGTGAAGCGGGATAGGTGCCTGTTGCAGGTCCCGCTCACTCATTCCTTAGCGGCTGGACAGGGGAATCGTGATCAGAGGACCCCCGACCCTTCGCTGCTGCTGTTGAACGTGAGATCGGTGGTCAACAAAGCAACAACTATCCAGGAATTGGTCCTAGACTGTGCCGCCGATCTCATGGGCATTACGGAAACCTGGCTGGACCCTGAGTCGGGGCCTGTCTTGGCTGACCTTGTTCCAGTCAGGTATTCCATGCAGCATCAGTCACGGTCGGAGGGACGGGGTGGTGGTGTAGCTATGATTTTTAGAGAGCGGTGATCGGTTAGGAGATATCTGGTGCAAACCATGGTAGGGATTGAGGCTCTTCACCTGGTGTTCAATTTGGCGGGGGACAGTTTGGGGGGGCTGCTCATATACCGTGCACCTACCTGTACGACAGCTTCTCTACATGCTCTGGCAGAGGCGGGAGTGGTGTTGCAGTCCCAAAAGGCATTAGTCTGGGGGGATCTCAACATTCACGTCGACACGGGGGAGGGGGGCGGAGCATAAGTTCATGGCCACCATGGGCCTGTCCCAGATGGTCAGCAGCCAGACACACCAGGGGGGACAGATTCTCGATCTCATGTTTTGCACTGGCCTTGAGGCGGATGCTCCGCTATTGAGGGAGATATCAACGGTGCCCTTGTCATGGTCAGATCATTATCTCCTACGGACCTCTCTTTCAGCGCATGTCTGCCCCCGGAAGAGTGTGGAGCCAATTCGAACGGTTCATCTCCAGAGCCTAATGGAACCGGAACGGTTCCGGTTGGCCCTCAGGGAGTTACCCTCTGACCTCGATGACCGTCTCATCGATGACCTCGTCACACCATGGTACACTCTGCTGACTGAGGCCATTGATCGGACGGCTCCTAGACGTCCGCTGCCCAGGCGACAGCACCGCAGGCCTCTGTCGTTTTCGGAGGAACTGCGAGTGCTGAAATGAGAAGAGCGGCAGTGGCATCGTTCTCATACTGAAGTCAACAGATTGTGGCATAAAGTCGGTTTACAAGCATATGCCGAGGATACGAGGGCAGCGAAAAATGCTCTTATAGCAGCCGCAAAAATTGCACCCAGCGGAGCTATTCCGGGTGGTGCAGGGGCTGGTCATTCCAGCCTCCCTCTCCCCTGGAGTGGAGTCATTTACAGCACGCTGGAATAGGTTTGTGGATAAAATCGCTCAGATTCACAATGATTTAGATGCTGCATTTATTACACTAGGAGAACCAAAGGTTATGGAAGTCACGCCCTGTCCAGTTTTATGGGATCAATTTCAGTTGGTGACACCCACTGATGTGGTCGAGACCCTTGCGGCTGTTAGGGCCACCTCTTGTGAATTAAATCTGTGCCCGTCTTGGCTAATTAAGTCTTGCCGGGAGACAATGGGGCCGTTGCTGGCGGGGGTGGTCAATGCCTCCCCTTCAGGAGGGCAGAGTGCCTGGCTGTCTCAAAGAGGCAGTGGTGCGACCTCTGCTCAAGAAACCATCGCTTGACGTGGACTCCCTTGCCAGCTTTCAACCTGTCTCTAACCTTCCCTTTTTAGGGAAGGTTACTGAGCGGGTGGTGGCTCAGCAGTTGCAGGGGCAACTCGACTGTGTTGGGTTTTTGGATCCCTCGCAGTCGGGATTTCATCCGGGACATGGTACGGAGACTGCGCTTGTGGCCTTGGTGGATGATCTGCGCTGAGAGATGGATCGGGGCCGCTCGACCCTGTTGGTCCTATTAGGCCTGTCAGCTGCTTTTGATACAGTGGATCACAAGATATTGGTGGCGCGCCTGCCGGAATGTAGAGGGGTGGGCGAGACTGTTCTTGAATGGTTCCGCTCTTTCCTGACTGGGAGAACCCAACGAATGGTACTCGGGGAGTGTTTTTCTTCATACTGAGATGTCACGTGTGGCGTCCCGCAGGGTTCGGTGTTGTCCCCCCACATGCAGCCTCTCGGCGAGGCGATCAGGAGGTTTAGTGTCACCAGTATGCTGATGACACTCAGCTATACCTCTCTTTTTCAACCGACCCAGACCCCGCAGTCTCTGTGCTTACTCGATGTCTGACGGCTGTGGGGGATTGGATGAGGGCTAATCGACTGAGGTTGAATCCCGACAAGACAGAGGTGATGCTGGTGGGGAAGGCAATGGAGTTAACAGCCCCCATCATTGGTGGGGTCTGTCCTCCATTGGCTCCCCAGGTATGGCGTCTGGGGGTACTCCTTGATGCACAGTTCCGCCTGGATGTCAGGTGGAGGCTGTGGCAAGGGGTGCCTTTCGCCAATTACCTCTGGTACGTTTGTCACGGGATTGGGGTCCGCACCCCCACTTTACTGGGTTTGAGTGACTCAGTTTCCCTTGCGCACAGTTCTCTTGAATCAGTTTCTCTCACTGGCTAATTCAAGTGTGCCACAATGAAACTTCTTGTCACCCAAGGGCCCGATCCTTCCCGTTTCCAGACTCTTTACTCTCT
>QEPC01000081.1:2197094-2218690 GCA_003113815.1 Sphenodon punctatus
GGGGGGGGGGGAGGAGGAGAGGGATGAGGCTGTAGGGGTGTGTTTTATAGTTTTATGATTTTGGTTGTTACGCTGTCGTGAGCCACCCCGAGCTGCCTGTGGCAGGAGGGGCAGGACACTAAATTTATTTAAATAAATAAATAAATAAATAAATAAATAAATTATTGGGTAGGGTGGTGGAGAGGATGGGAATTTTGAGAGGAGGAAGGGAGTGTTTTATTGTACTAATTTGTATTATTGTAAGCCACCCTGAGCCCTTGTGGGAAGGGCGGAGTATAAATTTGAAAAATAAAAACAAACAAAAACTGTTGGTGAAAATGTGCAAGTTTTCAGACCTCATACGGTTCTTCCTCAGGCAAGGAGGCAGAGCTGAAGATTTGAGCAAGCACAGTGGCTATATATCATGTAACAGAGGAGGTGGGTGCGGGGAGAGAAGGGTGATAAATGAACCATAGTAACAGAAGATGAGACCAGGGGAAGATAAACAATACAAAGGGAAATAGCGAGAAGGGAGAGTGGGATACATTACAAGATACAGGAAGATAGTGAGTGAATAAGCACAAAAAGGAGGTGCGAGTCGAGCTCAAGATATGCAAAGCAAAGCACAGTGGGGGGGTGCAACAGCAACAGAAGGAGGGGGAAGGTGAGAGACTGGAGATGGGTGTGGTGCAAAGGGAAGGGGGAATACAAAATAAGGTTACAGAAATAGATACAGACATGGATTTATAAAATACATTCATATGTATGGTGGACCTGTCCCAAGATTACAGTATACTGGAGTGAGATACAGATATGGATGGAATACTAGGACGGAATACTAGGGCTATTCCAAACGTTTGCCTCTATGATCCTGGCTGCTAGGGGCAGATGAGTTATCAGCTCTTGATGAGCATTAAGGGCGTCTCCTCTGGGCAGTCCATATGGACAACTAATGGGCCTTCTGTAAGGTTACAGCCAGTTATCTCGTTGATGAGCTTCCTTATCTTGCTCCAGTATACTGTAATCTTAAGACAGGTCCAGCAGACATATTTTTTATTAAAAAAACCCAACCCAAACCAACTACCAACTTTTGAACAGCTCCTCCAGCATAGATTACACAGACTTCTATGAATATAAGATCTTGAGTGGCATAATAATATTGGCATAATATTTTTAAGTAATTCTCTTTACGTAGAATGTAAATTGAGGAAAGGGACTTCACTGAAATTTTAAGTGGATACCTAAATTAGAAATATTCAGGTAATTATGCTCTCTCTGTGTCAAACTCCAATTCTCAAAACACTAACAGTTCAAGAGTCATTCATTTCCACTGGAGCTTGCATCAGCAGATCACTTTGGTATATTGTCCACCTGCTCAACTATATTTGATGCTGAATGCTTACCTCCAAGTATATTGATGGTGGATTATGCTCTCCTCCAAACTTATCCAGCAGCGCTTCTATGTGTTCTTGTGTTAGTTTAATCATCTGTTTGATATTCCACACCTAAAACACAACAAACGTTTTAATAATTACTAGAGACATCTGTAAGAGATTTTTAAAACTTAAAAACCTGAACTGGTGAAAGTCACAAGTGCCCTTTTAAGGGGGGTAAATATAAATCAAAACTGACATTTTACTGAAATAAATAAAGAATGTTTCCTACACCATTCACTTCCTTCAGGCCTCCACACAAGAGATCCTTTGACAGAAGTTCAATTAAAATATACTACCATTTTATATTAGTAATGAAAAACAAGAATAAGGAGAAAGTGGTTATCATATCCATCCACTGTCAGTATTTATATAGTTTTAGTGCTGGTACCAGGCATGAAACTATTACCATAAAGTATTTTTGAGAAATACAGTAGCAATTCCAGATCAAGGGATGTCTAGAATTCTAACTAAGAAACCTCATATGAACTTAACTGCAAAAAAACTAGAGAACAAGCCCAGGGGTGGGTACAGTTTGTGACCCAAAGATCCACATACCCAAAAAATGTATCTTGCCAAGAGCCGCACTTAGTAATTGCGACAGTTTTCATGCATGTACTCCGCAACCTTTAGTAAAAATGAAGTTTTTATAAGAATAAGGACAACAAATAAATACTTTGAGTAAACAACGTTAACATGTTTTACAAAAAAATCACACCATTAAAACAAAACTTTTGTCTCAGTGAGACCTGCACTTACCAATCAAAACAATTCTGTGTGTACTCCCCATCTTATAATATAAAATAAACTTAAAGAATAAGGCTAATAAATAAAATAGCTCTGAGCAGTACTACTTGTACTAGCACCCTCTGAGTGTTGAAATAACTCTAAGCACTGCTAACCTAGAAACTTACAGCTCCTGCAATCGGCACACGGGGTGGCTGCAGCACCCAGGGTACACAGAGCCAGGCAGGCGGCCCATCACTCTGAGCCTTGCTGGCGCAAGAGAGGCTTCTGCTACGGCAAAGGGCTCTTCCTGGAGAAGGGACAAGGTGTGTCCAGGAAAGGCCAAGAGTCTGCCTTCCCCGGCTCCAAGAGGCAAGGCACACTGAGGGAGGCACAGAGCGAGGGCCAAGCTCAAGCAGGCAACGACTAGAGGAGGCAACAGCCTCTTCCCGGCTGCCCTCCAGCAAGCTGAGTCCCCACACCCCCAGTCACCCTTAGGGGGTCTCATAATTTTGACCTGAGCCCAGGCCCTTCACAGCCTTGCTATGTCCCTGCCCCCCAGCAACCTTAGTCTCCCCTAGGGTGCGTCAAGCAGCGCATGTTGGGGATGCAATGCCTTACACCCAAAACACACTGGCTTTTTAGTCAGATACTTGTGTATAAATAGAACTGATATTGCTCAGCTCAGGTACTTAAGAAGTTCTCTAAATTGAATCTCAAAGCCCCACCATGTTTAATGTGCCTTCAAGTAGAGCCTTAAAGCCACACCACTCCTGCCTCCCAAGAATGAAACCTTCCAAAGTAGATATTATCCAAACCAAGGGAGCCACAGAATTCCCTCAGGCCTGAACAGCTCAGTAATTACATTGGTAATAGTGGTTTGCGCTGAAAACTTCACTAATACAGTGTCACACTGTGCTGAGATTCATGCTGAAAATGGTGACAATGTCTGAGAAAGGACAGGATAATGTCTAAGATTATAGTTACTGGAGCAAGATAAGGAAGTTCATCAAAGAGATAATTGGCTGTAACCTTACAGAAGACGCATTCGTTTTCCTTCTGGACTGTCCAGAGGAAACACCCTTGTATAATGCTCATCAAGAGCGGATATCTCATCTGCTCCTAGCAGCCAGGATGGTATTATAAAATTTTTGAAAGAGCCCTAGTATTCCATCCATATCTTATCTATCTTGCTCCAGTGTACTGTAATCTTGGGACAGGTCCACAATACATATAAATGTATTTTATAAATCCATATCCATATCTATTCCTGTAACCTTCTAGGTCCCCCAAAATAAGCGTCTCTAGGATAATAATGTAACAGCTGTTTAAACATGTCTTCCAGGACAATCAAGAAGTCTCCAAGTCTGCCCTGATACAGAGTGGGTTGAACGAAAACTGAATTTGAACATTGTTTAAACTACAACCCATGTCCCTGTAACAGTGCACTTGTTGACTGTGCTTCAAGTTGAAGACATCCTGACAACCTAGGTTTGTTGAGAGGAACAGGAACAAGTATTTGCCCATCTCTGTTGTAGGTATTACTCCATACTTAAGCTTTGAGACAGTCTAGCAGCACTTTCCTTCTGGGTACAGTTATTTGCAATTGTTTACTTCTAGGGCTTTTTTAATTATTATTTTCCTTCAGCATACAAAGTTTAAAAAAATTAAGCTACAAGAATCTGCATTTTGTTCTGAAAATGTGAAACCGCTATGATTATTTCACAAAGAAAAATGACTTTGAACATTTAAAGGAAGTGTATGCAGGAAAAGGAAACCGCTTGCCAGGGGTTGACAAATTTTGATTTCTTATTCTAGATTATGCTTTGAGGAATTTGCCATGGACCACTGTGAGCGTGAAGAGATCTAGGAGGTCTAGCATCATTATAATTCCTAGGTGTTGGCAGTTTACATAGGAAGCCACTATGATGCAGCACAAGCAAATATAAAAAAGAATGATGTAATGAATGAACAGCTTCCCCCTGAAAGAACAATTCAGGGTGCAGCATGTGTTTCTACTATGATCACCTCCATATACCATGTTGTAATTCTGTTCAAAAGTCACAAGAAACCACTACCATGTGTCATGCTGCTGCTGCTACTAGGGTCCATATGTGGAATTGCGATGTCTGAATAAGCTCTCTCATGGGGCAATGCATGCAGCATTTGGCTCCAGGAAAAACTCTGGGAGGCAAATGCTGCACAGCTTTTGTCTTCTTGGAAAACAAAGCCGCTCGGCTTTGCCTCCGATCATGCGAAGGATACAGAGCTTGATTTTCCAGCTCTGTATCCTTCGCATGATCGGAGGCAAAGCTGCGTGGCTTTGTTTTCCGACAAGACAGAAGCTGCGCAGCATTTGCCTCCCAGAGTTTTTCCTGGAGCCAAATGCTGCACATATAGCCCCATGAGAAAGCAGTCTTAAGTCCTGAAGAATACCATACATGAAAGAAGACCTACAATACCTGTGGCAGGAGGTATTTCTTTTGGGAAAGAGAGAAACAATGTAAAGCTGGGTCCATGAAACACATGGATAAAACCTACTCAGCTTACTCAAAGTCATGGATAAAATCCTACTCAACCCTAGTCAAAAATGATTCCTTCAACAAGGAAAACTCCCAGAAAGTGCAAGCTTTCAATCCATTAATCCTCTATTAGTCCAGGGCAGTAAAGGTAATAGCAATAATTGTTAGCTGTTTTGCACTGTCTACTCCTAGCTGCCTTAAAATAAATGTCATAAGCAAATGACTGCTCAAAATGCTTCTAGACAAGGACTCCCCCAACATCTGTTTGTGCTCCTGGTCACTGAATGTTCTCTTAACAACTGGCTGCATTGCTTTTATCTGCCTACAAGTGTAACAGTTTCTGCCTTATGTCAACTTGCTGCTTTCTTCTCTCTTTGGCACTAATCCTCAAGGTGCTCTGTTGGTGCAAACTTTATTCACGTAAATGGGACTTACACCAAGAGAGCTTTTTGAAGATACCGCTGGCCAGCCTCACTAGCCTCCGACGGCATGTTCACAAAAATGGAAGTTGCCCTGGGGTATCCATGGTACTATCCAAGCAAGTTTACTGACCATAGGGCAGAGCTATTCCAATCACTCCAAGGAAAGCACTGAGTGGGAATCTGTTCACTCTTAAGTTTCCCTGGAATGAAGAGCCTCCGTTTAATCAAAGGGTCTACTCTTGACACAGGGGTTATGCCAGTGCATTTCTTGAACAGTGTCAAGTTCAAAATGTGTTGAAAACTGCTACCTTGAGGTAACTTTAGCTTAGCCCATGTTGGAGTTCCCAGATGTGGATCATGTGTACTAGGAATTCTTTCATAATGGGATTTTGGTGACTTCCCACTACCCCAGCTTTCTTTTCATGTCTTTGTTATAACCCAGTCCTCTGGATAGATTTATAGGAACATCACTCACAGATGTTTGTAATTTATGCTTCTTTCTTTAGTTCTGAAGGTGATTAAGAATGGCATTTTGGTGAGCTCTTTTATTAAGATGAGCAATATTCTTTGGATGATCTGTCATGCTATCAGATATATGCCCTTTTTGCCATTTCCATGCTATTGTTGGGTTTAATCACCACTGAAGTTTAGTAAAAAGCACTTTGAAAGTAAGGGTGGTGATTTCACTTTTGTAGAAGATCTGAAGCAGTTTACTTTACCCTCTTTTCCTTGACAATATTCCCATAACTGATAATCTGTTATTACTTATCTCAAAACTCTGATTCTTTTAGTTGTTCTACTCCTACACATTTCTACAGCGCTACTAGGCATTATATCTGCCTAGTACTAGGTGTTCTCTGCCTTCTCTCTACCCGAGATTTGCTTGGTAAAAGAATGCGTCTCTGAATAACGTCATTAGAGGGAAGGCTTCGGTGGCTAAGGAAAACTTTCCATTGTTAAGCACCAGATGGTGTGAGACATGAACTATTTCTCCCATTTAGAAGATCACCTCTAATGGTCTAAAACAGATCAAGTTTACTGCTCAACATTTCTCCTAGTTTACCTATTTTTGATTTGGCAGAACGTTAAATTGTTAAATGTTCCAATATTGGAGACAGTATATACATAACATATTCTAGCAAGGAGTACTTTACTTACACCGCTTGTAGGCCATTTATTAAAGCTCATAAGTTTTGACTAAAAATTTAAGACATGAAGCCTCCAGTAGGTGGCCTTTTAAACAAAAACCAAAAAAGCCCAGTTATTTCAGCAATTTCTCTCCAAAAATCATGCAAACACCACACAAGATCAAATGCCAAGAAGCTTGACCCACCCAAGTGCTACTAACCATGGTTATGACCTGCCAGAGCTGTAATTGATGGCATCTGGCAAAGACCACCAAATAAGTTCAGAAGTCAATCCTTGCCTCAAATTCACCACTGCAGAAACTATTGCACCCATTAGTCAGAATTTTCATTTCCCCCCTCTTTTAACCTAAAATTGATCTGTAGTGAACAGTCACCCACTAGCAGCCATTACACACTCGCGTTTTAGAAGCAAACACTAATCAGAGCACTAATCAAACAGAGCACTTCTCAAGCTAAATTATTATTATTATAAGCATTTATATAGCGCCAGCGATGTACATGGCGCTTTACAAAGAGTAAGATAGACATGGTCCCTGCCCGAGAGCTTACAATCTAAATCTGTATTAATTATGATGGCAAATTACTGAAATCAATATCTCCTGAACTACGTAAGTGTTCTGCTTCATACACTTGTTTCCAAATTGCCAAGCCTCAGAAACACAGCGATTACACAAGCACCAGACAGTGATCTTCTTCCAGATACTTTAGCATTTAGAGATTAAAGCAACCACAAATATTTGACAGCCCAATTTTGAAAGCTAATAGCTATCAGCCTACAAAGTGATTCATCCCACATTTGAGACACATTTAGGCAGAACTCCCATTGACTTCAATAATGTCAGTATTTTACCTTTAGTGTGTATCCTAGCATAAGCTATTGTTGAATTCTGTGAAAATTTGGTCTGATTGTAGTAAAAGTAAAAAGATACAATGGACCACTGAAGTTATTAACACAGATCTGGTTCAAGAAAGACTTGCTCTAACAATTAAAACCTTATCGTAGTTGAGAAACATTTTTGCTATTTCTAAATAACAGAAGTAATTCAAAGTAATAATGCTTAATTACTACTATAGTTCTCAAAGCACTTCCAAGCAAAATATTACCCCCACTTTAGAGATAAGAAAACAGACATAAGAGTATTTATTGACAAGTCCAAATCAAGTCAACAACAGAGCTCAGAATGGAATCCACAACTCCAAAATCTTAGCCCTCTCATGTCTTAGCCACCAAAACTACCTTTTAAGGTGTATACACTCCTTAAAGCAATACAAATTTAATTTTTTAAAAAATCTGCACTTTAAGTTCTTAGAATTTAAACTTTCTGTCATGCCTGTACAATGACAAGACCTAAGGAAAGCATTCACACAACCCTCCTGCAGCAGGGTAAGCCAACACACAAGCATTGCACAAAATAGGACAGTGCTGTGTGAAGAGGTTGCAATCAAGTTTGTGCCTAGTAACCCCCAAAAGCACTTGACTTTTCACACAGCACCCCACCCACAATGGAGAGAGATGGCATTGTGTGCAATCCCTGTTTTGGATGCCGTGAAAAGCTCTTGCTCTGAAAAATAATCCAGAGAGAGTGCGGTTGCTGTGTCGGTCCCAAGTGACAGAGACGGAGACAAAAGTAGCTCAAATGATATTTTTATTGGACCAACTGTTGGTGGAAATGTGCAGCTTTCAGACCTCAGAGGGTCCTTCCTCAGGCAAGTAGGAGTCAGAACTGAAGATTTGGGCAAAGCACAGTGGGTGTATGTAATGTAACGTAAGAGCAGAGGGAAGAGATAGGGAAAGGATGTGATACAACAGGGAGACCGAGACACACAAAGCAAAGTGGATGATAAAAGAACCATTGTGTAGACTGAGAAAGTAAGGTTGCCGTGTTGGTCCCAAATATACGTAATAGAGAACGTAGTACAGTGATCTTTTATTGGACCAACCACAGTTAGTGGAGGTATGCAAGCCTTCAGAACTCAAAGGTCCTTCATCAGGCCAAAAAGACCCTGTGAGGTTGGAAAGCCTGCATACCTCCACCAACAGTAGATGGTCCAATAGAAAATATCGCTGTACTACTTTGCCTCTATTGTCTATATTTGGGACCAACACAGCAATCTTACTTTCTCTATATTATGATTCTTCTATCACCCACTTTACTTTGTCTCTCACTGTCTCCGTTGTACCACGCCCCTCCCCTCTTCCATTACATTACATATACCCACTGTGCTTAGCTCAAATCCTCAGTTCTGACTCCAACTTGCCTGAGGAAGGACCCTGTGAGAGTCAAAAGCTTGCACATTTCCACCAACAATAGTTGGTCCAATAAAAGATATCATTCAAACTACTTTGTGTCTGCATCTCTGAAAAATAATGCAGACAAGGTTTCCAATTTTCATCGGGTGTTTTCAGACAGATGCATTACCCACCCAGTATTCACTGGTTAACCACTGGTTACCTGTGGGGTTTTCACACAAGCACAGTGGGTACTGGGTGGGGAGGCGTTTGTCTGAAAACGCCCATCATACACAAATACTTTCTGCCCCTAATTTAAGGGCTACAAAGGGCCAACATGGGCAGGGGGGAGATAATCTAGGAAAAGGAGTTTGTGAAAGACATGAATCAAGCATTAGTTGGATAATTTTTGGTTTGGTTTTGCTTTTTTGCTAAGACACACTTTGGACTCAATGAAAATACTATTTAGTGCAGATAATGCAATATTGCGATTCTGAGTTTCCTCGTGCCCCACAAGTCCTAAATATTATTTTTCTCAACATTACTTGAACATTTTCTAGATGAATTAAGAGTCTTTCACAGTTTACCTAAAACTAATCAATTGTCAACTGAAAGAGGTAGTCATCTTATACCAATTTTTTTTAAAAAGCACCACAGACCGTAGAAGTAATTTACTAGCAGTGTCTGGTTTAAATGACTACAACTAAATGAAGAGGTAAAAAAAGAATTTATTGTGAAGATTATTCAGGTCAGGACATTCTCACATCTATGCTGTGCATTATAAATTCAAAATGATCCCCTGCAGCAAACAACTTTTTAAAAAAAAATCTACATTTTAAAAATTCCTCTATTTAAACTTCAAATCAACCAACACAGGATTAGGAAGACAGGCACCACCATGAAAACTTCTGACCAGATTTTCAAAATATTTTTTACTCTCTTCAACCATTTAATTTAGAATAGTCACAAGAGATGAAAATACAAAGAACTTTTGTTAGCACCATTTCATTCCACATGTGGATTATGTAGAGTTTTTCAGCCTCACTATAGCGACAGGTTGTATCTAGGAGACAGTGGAAGAAATGGAAATAAGCTTTTTATCCTACCTTCTAAAATGCTTAAAGAGTTGTCAAAGGAGAAAAAATTATCCTAAAAGCAAAGTGTCAGAAAGCAAGTAAGTATTACAAATGAAAGAAAGCCACCACATTTCCACATTCTGTATTGGTCAACATAATTACTAGTTTTCAGGGTTCACAACATTTTAATTTACCTTAACTAATGACAGTTTCAGACCACTATATATTTGCACTAGAACATGCTACCATAATGATTACCAGTTTACCCTTAATTTTATTTTAAGGAGTCACTGGCAACCAAATTACGCAGCATATTTTGCCTGTAATTGCATTTTGGTGTATTAATGAACACACTGCTTGGTTAACTCTTGAGTACTTTGGAGAAAATTCTAGTGCTTCCATAAGGAAAAGGTATCAAATTACCTCCTTAGATTGTATTTTGCCAAGGAATATCCACATGTCACAAAAATATTATGAGCCAGTTTCACCAAAAACCTGTAACAGACTTCTGTGCTTATTTTTAAGCCAAAAGTCATCACTTCTATGATAATGGCTTTTAAAAGTGAACTTTAACACATGCGTGACAAATGCTAGTATGCAGTGTCTTGCAGCAAGGGAGATATAGTGAATGATATTTATAATCGTAGTAAAGTACTTCCAGTGGGAATGATATTGCATTACCTTTCATCATACCAGAAACTCATTCAATCCCAAAACATATGCTACATAAACGGACACTCGACAGAAAATTTTCAAAGGAAAATAAATGCTTCTCAGACCAAAGATGCATGAACGGATGTATCAACGAGTTCTACATGGCTTTCAACTTTTAAGACTGTACACAAAAGATTAAAAACTAGTGTCCGGTCTACAGGCAAAACTGCTTTCCAAAAGCCATACTTTCCAAGATGCAATTGTGTTGTGATTTTTTTTAAAAAGACACCATACTTAAGCAGTCAAGTATTTGATTCATTTTGAGCAACCCAGGCTTAAAGCAAGACATATCAAATCGGGTAATAGTAGCAGTAGTACGGATTAGTTCTTCTAGGAGAAAAGAAAAACACAGAAGGAGGATGAAAGATGAACATCTTCTAAATGCTCTCTCCTCCAATGACTTACAACGATTCCCCAAATTTTACCTGCATGACCTCATTGAGACTTTCCTGTGACCCCAGATATCAGACATGCAAATTATATCAAACAACAATTAGGATTGCAACCCCATCAGGGGTCCTGACCTACACTTTGAGAACCTCTGTTCTTCACGTGCCAGTACTTGCAAGTATTACACACAGGTGCAGCTAACACTTTCCTGTCAGCTCCAAACTTTTGGATTTATAAATGTAAACACTAAATAGCAATACACTTTACTGTATTTTATACCTAAGGTATAAACTATAGCGACATCCAATAACTTGTTCATACAAACTTTTACTTTATAGCTCCTTTACTCTCTTGACTCTGGTTTTGTTGACAGGAACACAGCTTTTAAAGCAAAGTAGGGGGTGGTCCCTCCCCAGAGATGTATTATTTATTTTAAAAATTTATATCCCGCTACCTCCTGCCACAGGCAGTTCGGAGCGGCTAACATAAATAAAACAATAATATAACACCACATTAAAAACATCATCCCACACTATACATAATAATAATAATATTTTTTTTAAAAAAGGAAAACCCACCCACCTTCATCCTTCCCCCACCCCCTACCAACCCATTACCCCTCTCCCTCGCCAAACGCCTGACGGAACAGCCAGGTCTTACAGTTCCTACGAAAGGCTGGGAGGTCCGGGGCCAGACGGGCCCCCACCGGGAGGGAATTCCAAGGACGTGGTGCAGTCACCAAGAACATCCTATCCTGCATAGGCCCCCAGGAAACCTCCAATATGGCGCCCCTGGCCGACCACAGGGGCCGATCCAGAACCCGGGGAGTGAGGTGATCTCGCAAGTAGGCAGGGCCCAGGCCGTGTAAGACTTTATAGGTCAAAACCAACACTTTTAATCGGACCTGGAAGACTACTGGCAGCCAGTATAGAGATCGGAGCACTGGTGTAATGTGCTCCCAGCGGCCTAGCCCCACCAAGAGCCAGGCCGCCACACTCTGCACTAGCTGCAGCTTCCGAGCCGTCACCATAGGTAGCCCCACATAAAGCGCGTTACAGTAGTCTAACCGGGAGGTAATAAAAGCATGGATGATCATGGCCAGGTCAGAAACAGAAACCAACGGCCGAAGCTGCCGCACCAGATGTAATTGGCAGAAGGCACTCCTTGCCACAGCCTCCACCTAGAGTTCCAGGCGGAGCTGCGCATTGAGGAGCGCTCCCAGGTTTCATACCTGGGAAGTCAGAGAAGGACAGCCCCATCAATCGAGGGAGTCATCATCTCCATCGACTTACCCACTAGCATCACCTTCGTCTTGTCAGGATTCAGTTGCAGTTGATTAGCCCTCATCCAGTCGCCAACAGCTGCCAAACACCAGGTAAGCACAGAGACAGCCGGGCCTAGGTCGGTCAAAAATGAAAGGTACTGTTGGGTGTCATCTGCATACTGATGACATCTCACCCCGAACCCTCTGATCACCTCGCCGAGCGGCTCCATGTACACGATGAACAGGAGAGGGGACAAGACAGAACCCTGCGGAACCCCAGACTAGAGGTCTCAGTAAGATGAAAAGCAGTCGCCGAGTACCACCCACTGAGTTCTTCCAGTCAAGAATGAGCAGAACCATTCGAGAACGATCCCACCCCTCCCGCGCTGTCCCGCAGCTGCGTCACCCACATCTCATGGTCAACGGTATCAAATGCTGCCGACAGATCTAACAGGACCAATAGGGTTGAGCAACCCCAGTCCTTTTCACGGCGGAGATCATCCACCAAAGTCACAAGTGCTGTCTAAGTGCCATGACCCGGACGAAAGCCAGACAGAGGAATCAAGATATCCGACGCAGTCAAGATGTCCCTGGAGCTGCTGAGCCACCACCCATTCAATAACCTTCCCTAAAAAGGGAAGGTTAGAGACAGGCTGATAGCTGGCAGGGGAGTCAGCATCAAGCGATGGTTTTTTGAGCAGAGGCCGCACCACCGCCTCCTTGAGGCAGCCCAGCCAGGGTTGAGGGAGGCCGGACTGACCAGCCCCCGTACAACCCGGCACAGCTCTGCTGGACGGGATTTAGTGGATGCTATGAGGGTAGCAAAGAACTCCCTCTTTTCTGCCCGCATAGCTACGGCATAGGCTCGTAAACTAGCTCTATGCTGCAATCTGTCAGCTTCAGCACGAGAACAACGCCACCGCCACTCCTCTTGCTTCAGCATCCGTAGCTCCTCAGAGAACCAAGGAGGTCTGCAGAGCCTCCATCTGGGCAACCGACGTCTGGGAGCCGTTCGATCGATGGCCTAGCCTCCCCCTGTGCAATTACTCTGCTTCCGATTTCAGAATGGATCATCACAAAGTAAGTGGGGGAGATGTAGCCTGTTTGCATGACTGTAGCCCAAGACTCCAACCTCTAAATTAGATAAGAATTGTTCATCAAAAATCTGAACACCCAAACTAAAATTCATAGGTAAACAGGTCAGTGCATTTAATATTAACATAGGTGCCAATTTGAATGAAGCAATAGCATGCACTAGAAGCAGTGCCATTGCATGTAAATTAATGAAGATTTAATATAAAATCTTGTACAGGATTCACTGGCCTCCTGTGACGCGTTGGGACTATGGGACACTTGGCATGTAAATTGTGCTGGAGAAACTAATGAAGGCGGCATTCTCTAACGTATTATTTTGTCCTGTCCAAGGCTCTGACCTTTTTGGGGGTTAAACCACCCCCCACCCCAGGGATCAGTACAGTACCGGTACTACTTACCTGCTGCTGGCTGGTGCTGGCTCTGGGTTGCTGGCGGCAGCCCGGAGCACTAGGGGACTTAGGGGAAAAAAATTAAAATCCAGGCTGGGCAGGGTGGGTGGGGGGTGTCCCCCCTTCCACCCACGCAGCCTGGACTCGGGGAAGGAAAGTGTTTGGGGTTTTTTGTGGGTTTTTTTTTACATTGCGGCCATTCATTTGAATGGCCACAATGTATAAAAATCCAGCACGGGGCGTGATCCGGTACCGGACCCAAAATACCGGAATAATCCGATACTGCCGGTACACCAAAATACCGGCAGTATCGGATACCGGATGATCCGGTAGTCCCAACCCTATTATTTACCCTGGTGACTGGTTCAGGGGTGTAGTGGGGCAAGACCGGTTTAATATCAGGATAAAGTCTGGCGACAGATATTTTTTTTTTTTTGGGCTCCCAGAATTCGATCTGGAATTTTATGCCCTGCAAACTGGAACTTCTGGGTTCAAATATGTGATCCAGGCCAGATTTGCTGTGTATACTGAGCAAGTAACTAAATTATTGTGCAATTTCCCAAAAACACAATACTTTGGATTTCTACAGCACTTTCTGCTACACGATTTCAAAACATTTCACAAATAGTGATTTAAACACCAACATCCCAGTGAGAAAGGTACCACCACCAATTACAAATTGGTAAATATGGGTACCATATGGATAAGTTATGGTTCCAAAGTTAAACAGGCAATCTGTAGCAAGGAATGGAATAAGAAATCCCAACCCAATTTCCCATCCCCTAAACCATTCTCTCTCACCTCACACAGAAGAGGCAAAGAGTAATGTTATGTTCCTGCAAACACAGCAATATAGCTTTAGAAACACAGACAGTCCCACGAATACCAAATTCATTAACATCTGTAAAGTACTTTGAAACCCAGACAGAAAAAACTGCCAAAGATGTTACACTTTTAGCCATCTATCTCAGCTAAGGTTCCTCTGTAGCTCTGAACTGAATACACTTGAAATTCTGTCTAAACCAAAAAACAGATACCTGTATCTGCCTATTAATAACTTTTCTCTTCAACTACATACAGTTCTACTGTAAGAGTACTGCTTTCATATATACAGTCCTACACTCAATCTATTGTTGCAACTCCTTATATGCCTGAGGAAGGCCCTGGTACAGTCTGAAAGCTTGCATATTCTTGCCAACAGAAACGAATCCAATAACAGATACCATCTGAACTACTTTGTCTCCATCTCTTATTGGGATAGCAACAGCACTCTAAAATCAGAAAAAGCCAGCTCAGCAAACCAGTGATTTTCTAAAAACTATTTAAATGTCTGTAAACTTTTATTTCGTGTTTATTTATTTTGTGTTTTTTATGCTGCCCTCTCATGCACAGCATCTTGGGGCGGCTAACAACATTTTAAAACAAATAATATCATAAAACAACATTTAAAATAACCCAATAGTAAAACCAATAAAAACCCACCCGAAACCATCCCATCGCTCTCTTTAAAGGCCCGGCGGAACAGCCAGGTCTTACATTGTCTACAGAAAAAGGAGGGGTCTACGACCAGGTGGACCTCCAATGGGAGGGAGTCCACAGCCACAGAGCTGTCACAGAGAACACCCACCTCATGGTCAATACCCATTCAACCCAGAGAACCTCAAGGAGGGCACCCCGGTCGACCGCAGAAGCCGATCCAGAATCCTGAGGGTGAGGTGGTCCTGAAGGTAAGTGGGGCTCAAGCCACTTACTTGACTCAATCTAGCTTCTAGCTCCAGGCTGGAGAACCTTTTCCCTCCTGCGGACCATTTTGAAAATTAGTGCGAGTTCATTGGGCCAATTAGGAGTTAGGATGGGGGCACTTAAGTGGTGTGTTCAGTAGAGGGATGGAAGAAGAGGATCCATAACAGGCAACTATGCCATGGATCCATCCTCTATCCTTGAGTGTATGGAATTTCTTTTAGTGTATGACTAGACGTACAAGCTAGATCCAGGGATTGGGGAAATATGCAAATAAAGTTGTAAACTTCATTTGGCCATAGGTTGCAGGCTCCCCACTTCTGCCACCTGACATAGATGTGGGGCAAAGACTCAAAACATGAAGCAAGCATAATCGATACAGCTTTGTATATGGGAGTCAATGCAAAGCCTGTACCCCCCACAACACTAGATCTATAAGATGCAAATTATCCTGTGATAATCACCTAAATGCCAATACGGTTACACTCAGTCCTCATTTAAGAAAGGGAGACAGATCAGCACGATTTACTTAAGAGTAGACTCATTTTGGTGTCCCAAAACACTTTCCAACAAAGGAGTCAAACCTCAGGAGCCTAGCAAACCCTATGAGTATATTCCAGCTGCACCAAGCCAGGGAGGCCCAGAAGCACTTAGAAAGCACACAGAATAATATTCATATCTGCATGATCTACATCGAACTAGTCTTGCCTCTTACTGGTGGATGAAACATGGGACAGGTAACCAACTCTCTCCCACAAACTCCCCAAAAGAAATGGCAAATTCACTGCAAAGTTGGCGACAACCCCGAAATCCTCAGGATTAATTGTAAGAGAAACCCCTCTCAACCTAGCTCCGCAACCCCCCCACGCACTTACACAGCCCCCACAGGGCTGCTCAGCGAATTCCTGCTCTCTGCGCTAGCGGGGGCCGCACGCACCGTAGCCAGGGACCCGAAATCACCTGCGCCGGCAGCGACTGCTGCTACACTTGTTGAGCAGGAGCTGGGGACTGCTCGGGTGCCCCGTGGATTAACTCCTGGCAGCCCAGCGCTGTCTTCAGACGCACAGACGGAGAGACTGGGATGGAGCGGAGCAGCCTCCCTCCCTCCCTCCGTGCCAACTGCATCATTAGAGCCATTAATAGCAACAGCAGCAGAGCCTAAGCCAGGGTACGGATGGGCAGAGGCCTCTCGAGCCTAGGGATTCCTCTGCTTTTCGCAGGGGCTTTCCCACTCCCATCACCCTCCCCGGCAGGGGCTCCCCGTTTCATTTTCAGAGGGGGTATCCTGCTCTCGAGTCCCCACTCCTTGGCCACCCTGTCCCTTATCTCCCCGCCCCCACATGCACACTGTCCCCTTTTCACACTGGGTATCGTACCCCTCCCTCCCAACCGCAGCACCGGCTCTTTCCCACCCGGAACGTACTGCCCCTCCACCAGGACCCCCTCCTCGGAGTAATCCTGCCCCTGCCTCACACGGAGCCCCCCATACCCCAACCCCCTCCCACCGTAGCAATTCTGTCCCTCTCTCACCCAGGGTATCTGCCCCTCCCCCGCGGGACACCCCGACTCCAGCCGGACCAACCCTCCCTGTCCCTGTCTCACACGGGGCACCCTTCCCCGCGCCCCCTCCCTGCACCCACCTCACCAGGCGCCTTCCCGGCCGGAGACCCCCAGGGTCTCCCCTCCCACTCCCACCCCAGGCGGCAGCAGCAGCAGCTGCTCTCCAGACCGCACGGAGCAGAGACGGCGGGAGCCCAGGTGAACGAGCAGCTCCTAGGGGGTCTAGTTATCCCCGACACCTTCCAGCCCAGCCGGTCAGGCCTCACCTCCTCCGGGATGGCCGGGTCCCCGCCGCCGCTACCCCCAGAGTAGCAGGCCCCGACCGACGGCTCAGGCTCCATGTCCCCGTTGAAGAGCGAGGCCCCCTCAGCGCTGCTGCCACTGCTCAGCGCCGCCATCTTGGATAGAAGCGCTGGAGAGAGGGAGGGGGGAGCCGTATCCCCGCTGCCGCCGGCCCGCCCGCCCCCAGCCGCGACCCGTAGTGGGAGGAGGGGAAGAGCACAGCACCCGGAGAGCTCCCAACGGCAGCGACACCAATACGTCACACCCCCTAGCGTGACGTCACCCAGAATAACCGTTTCTGTCACTGCGCATGGGCGTCGTGACGTCAACGGGGAACACCCTGACGTCACGACGCGACAAAACGTCACCCAAGGAACTCGGAGGTCGCGGTACGGTTACCACTCCCCTTCTCCACAGACTCCACCCACCTTTCCTCTGATGTTCCTGTGTCTACTACACCCTCCAGCTAGATCATCCCTCATTCACTTGACCCTAGTCCTTCCAGTTCCCCTTACTCCCGTTCCTTTGCTCACAGATGCCACACACGCCCCAGCCACCTCACTGCCTACTTTTACACACCACCAGTCTCACACCTCCGCGGTTTCTTCTTGCCAAGTCAGGGGGGACACCCTAGCATTTATTATAAAAAGCTAAAAGCTATGTGCTAGTGACAATATATTGTGTTCTCAACTTTAAAATGCACCATTGTAAGACTAACAACTGCATGAGGATAGGAGAGCACAGTGTAAAAGAGCCTGGGGTTTGCCAGGGCAGGGTCTGTTATTGTTAATTATATAACGCCAGCAAAGTGTCTGGCACTGAACGAACACAGCAACCACACTCTCTGTAGATGACACTGTTATAGGAAGAGCAGGTATCAAGAAGATTGGTTTCTGTCAGGTTGAAGAACTGGTCTCCTCTGAGAGTGGTTCCTCACATTACACTAGCCACTAGAATATTAACACAGAGTTCTGGCTAGGTGCCAAACTAGGCCAGGAACTGGCTGAAGGGAACTGGAGAGAAGGGTCTGGTTGCTCCGACCTCACCCCTCAGCTGTTTGGAAGGGAGCAGGCCAGCTTTGGCCATCCTGAAGCACTGCAAGGGTCACAGTGGGTGTCAACACATGGGAAGGGAGGTCATGTTCAATCCATGGAGTCACCATGCCTCTGCCACCCCCACGTAGGTAGCGCTGAAAAAGCCCTTCAAACAGGCAGCCCCCTGTTCACAGTCCATGGGCTTGCGCCAACCACCACAGATAGCACTAGCCCACTCTCCCCCCACCTCCCTCCCCCATGCCACCTGACAGCTGGGCAGGTGCTCCAGCAATCTTGTTGCCCCTGTAAGGCCCAGAGACAGTGAATTTGCAGGCGCAGCCCTCCACCCCACAGCTGTCAGGTGGCTCCAGGGACAGCACAATTGCATGCACCCCTCCCCCCAGCTGTCAGCGGAGAGGGGTATGCTAGCACGGGCTCCGATGGAAAGGGGGTGATGGCCAGGGATGGCTTCTTCCCAAGCTGTGCCCCTACTTTCCATGTCTGCTGCTCTCCTTTCCTGGGGAAGCGGGGATAAAAGTCAATGTGCATCCCCTCCGGAGGAGTCGTTCAGATCCTGCAATTCCTTTCCTGAATGGAGAGGGGAATCACAGGATCCATGTGGCTTCTCTGGAGAGTCTGTGCACTGGCTTTGATCCCCGCTCCTCTTGTTTCCCGCCAAGAAAGAAGAGCAGTGGCCATGGAAAGGGGAAGCCTTCCCTGGCCGTGATCCCTCTTTCCATCAGAGCCAGTGCTAGTGCATCCCTCTCATCTAACAACTGGCATGGCGAGGGCAGCACAAATCACACACCCGAGAACCTCTGGGGACGTCTGTGCTCCCCTCTCCTGCCCTGCTGCCAGCTAAGAGGGACAAGCTAGCTGCACCTCTATGGTGCTGGCAGATCTGGGGCTGCGGGGGACCCTAACACATGAGACCTGGCCCTGTGGTTGCCATTGTCCTTGTTCAGGCCGTGTTAACCGGCACAGCATGCCTCCTCTTCCCAGGGATGACGCCGTGTGGCATTGCCCCCGGGCAAACATCTGGTGGCCACCATTCAGACAGGTAAATCCAAGGCAAAGGGGGGGCCAATGGGGGGACAACATCTTGTCTGTTAACATCCAGTGTGTAAAGCTAAATATATGCATACATCTTTGTAGGACTGAGGTCTAAATAATGCTATGCAGAGTGATTATGACAAAGAAAACATCATGGATATATAAGAAAAGAAAATATTGCATATTGCTGTGCAGTAGAGTAGAACCTCCCCTTCCCCTAATATCCAGACACCACAAGAGATTTGGTTTTGTACAGATTAAAGAGGTGTTGGGTATGTGAGGGTTTTTCCTTATTCCAAACACGTTTTATGTCCCTTGCTAAACATAAAACTGAGAGTGCTGCTAAACAGCTGATCACAAGTGAACAGACATTCCTTATGTTCTTGTGAAATTAACACGGGACACATGTCCAGAATAAGGAAGGATCCAGATTATAGAGGTCTGGATAAGTAATGTTTTGCTTCATATGCTTATTTATGGTTGTTTAAAAATCATCTGATATATTGAGAAACAATTGTGATTAGGTAACTAAACCATTATCATCATGGATATGCCCAAGGAGATAGTCAGAGGGATTTTGTCATTTAAAAAAAATCATATTTCTGACTAAAAACTGTGTAGCTAGCCACTATAGCTTCAAGCAACATTCTAAGATCACTAAAACAGTGAGACAAGTGTTAACAAAATATGGTTCTCTTACGTTTCAAATTTTCTTGTGTAGTTCATTAATGATACTTAGGCGTGAAGCATATAACTAACTAGGTACTTGCTTAATTTTATGCACACAGGAACAGGGTGAAAAATACCCTTATAATAAATAGCAACAGGGAAATACGGAAGGGGGTGGGTGGGATATATTTTGGCTCTTTTAAAATAATTCCAAAGAAATAAACAGGCCATCCTGTCTCACAGAGTCCGGAATATTTTTAATTAGCTGGTTACATTAAATGAAGGTTGGCAGTGTCCCTTTAGTGCAGCATGAGCAACCTTAACTTTTACTTTTCTTGAGTATTTAGTTATGTAACCTTAGTATTCTTATTAAAGCACGTAGAGCAGAATTCGGTTTTCACCTTTTACACTCAAAGTTACTACTTTGTAAAAACACTTGAGAATGACGTAGACATTGGTAATGCTATAATTGATACGTAAATGCAGCTACCATTTACTGTAGCTTTAAATCAAACTGGGACAGTGGATCCTGTTTTATTAAGAGGAGAAACTTTGGGCATGGCTGTTGCCGAAATTTCAAAATGCCTTGAATTATTTAACTTGCACCTGGACGAACACCAGGGAAGTGTCGAAGGAACCGCCTTAACACTGAAATGTGGTTTAACAAGTCATGTGACACACTACACCTCTAATCTCACAGCTCCTACCTAGGGCAGTGGAGTGTCATCGCTGGACAGGAGCCCAACTTGGATGTCACAGCTGGCGTGAAGTGCTACCCACCAGCTAACGCACACAGTGTGTGCAAGCCAAACATCCAAACAAAGTTGCTTGTCAACTTTGTAACTTTATCCCTAACAAATCGGTGTTTGAGACATAATGTTGAAAAGATAGTTCTCAAAAATGCCCTATGTGGGATAAGAATCTGAGGTGCTGGCAGCAACTGTGCACAGGATCTGGGCAAAGCGCAAATTAGGAAGTAAGCGTGACAACAAGGATTAGCATGTTGAGAGAGATTTCTCTGAACTTGTAAGGAAATGAAAAGAAAAGCACTGCAGTATTAAGAACACATCTGGTGCAACTGACGCCAGTGAAAAAAGTCCCTGAGCCTTGTTCATTCCAGAAGTAACCACTGCAGTGCAAAATTGCAAATGCAAATGGGGCCATAATCCATGCCTTATTCCTCAGTTTACAGTCAGAATATAAACAGAATTGGTAGCCTGCCATCAACCTAATATTTTTTTCATAGCACATGTTAAGAATGCCTTTGTCAGTCCCCCATTCTTTTGTTCATGTGCTACATTGGGATTTATCAGAAGGTTTCCATTCACACAAGATGTGTTTGTCATGCTGTGGTAATGTTATGATTATTTTCATTGTGTAACTCATTATAGACTGCAGTACCAAGCTTAACATTGCCAATTGAGAACCAAAAGGAGGGCTGTTACCATGGCTTACCTTATCATCTTACCTAGTGGATGTGGTGTGGAGGGATGGGATGACGCTAGAATAATTAGTTTGGGGGAGTAAAGGTGTGGCAAAGACTATTGTATGGGGAGTAAGGACTTTGCTATGCACTGTATGTGTATTTTCAGACGTTACGAGATCACAGTGAGCCACGGTGAATACCCACATGGTGATCGTGGTCCCGTAACGTCTGTTGGGAGGAACGGAAGTTCCCCCCAGATGTTCACCCCAGTGAATCACGGGGGGAATCACATTCAACACTCAAACGGAGGTTCTGGCCGGACCATCTCCGTTTGCGTGTTGAATGTGATTCCCGCCCCCGTGGGGACCATCTCGTCTGGCCCGACCACGGCCCGGAATCAGCAGCGGGATTCCGGGCCGTGGTCAATGTCCCGGGGGGGGGGGG
>QEPC01000081.1:2229483-2248931 GCA_003113815.1 Sphenodon punctatus
TCCCTCTCTCACAGGGGTCGGGTGCCCTCCCCCCCACCAATAACCCTCCCAATGCCCCCCCTGCTGCCACCAGGGGTTGACACCGAGACCCCTTACCACCACCCTCTCTAACTACCCCTCCTCACCCCCCAGCCTTCCCCCTTAACCCTGAACACAAAAACAACTCCTGCCACAAAAACTCCCCAGAGTCCCCTGCGGCCCAAAGTGCCCCTAAGTGCCGCGCCCCTAAGTGCCGTGCCCCTAAAGGGCCGCGGCCCTTTGGACCATGGCCTGAGGACAGTCGCCTGTGGAAGCTGGGCTTTATAGCCCTCCAGCCACTTCCGGGTGGGGGAGGGGACAAGCTGGCCCTCACGGCCGGCTTCTTCGATTCCCCCCCCCAACACTCACAGGTGTTTTTTCCCCGCCGCAGGTCCCAGAGATCCAAGTGGAGCGGCGGAGCAGGGACAGCAGGGCACACAGCAGCAGCAACAGCAGGCTCCCCTCAGCGACAGATGGACTCAGCGCAGGTAAGTGGGGGAGGGGTTTATAGTAAATGTTGGGGGGGTTATTCTTTTTTAATCATTTTATTCTATGATGTTTTATGAGCTTTTATTGTTGTTTTATTTGTTGTGAGCCGCCCCGGGATGCCATGGGCATGAGGGGGCAGCCAGTAAATGTAAATAAATAAATAAAACATACAAAAATAATATAAAAACCAGTAAAAGTATTAATTGTATAAAACTCTAATTCAAACCACTCTGCCCCTACCCCCCAAGTTCTATCCCTGGTTGCTAAAAACCTGGCCAAATAAATAGGTCTTATATTGACTCCAGAAAATGCTCATGCTTGGGCTTTGGCAAACCTTCAGGGGAAGGGTATTCCACAATATTAGGGCAGCCACTGAGAATGCCTCTCTGGGTGCTCTTGTTATCTGGGCCTGGTGCAATGATGAAACTTGCAAGAGGGCATCCTTGGCTGACCTGAGGGAGCCCAATGGAAAAAAGGGGGAGAAGGCAGTCTTTTAGAAATGTAGGGCCTGTATAGATTAAAACCAGCACCCTGAATTGTGCCTGGGACACTATTATCAGTCAGTGCAGATAAAGTGTATTGGAGCACCAGAGTAACATGCTTCCAGATATTTACTTCCATCCAAAGGTGGGATGCCGTATCCTGTACAGCTGCATCCTCCAAATAGTCTTCAAGGACAGCCCCACATAGAGCGCATTGCAGTAGTCTGTCCTTAAGGTTACGAAAGCACATACGAGATGACAAATTAGAACATGTTATCTGAGAGAAAATGGCAGGGTTTTGATGAGTAACACATTACTCTCTTTTGCTGATCTCTCTTTCGATCCTCATCCTATATCAGACCACTTCCTTGCCTCTTTCAATATTTCCTACTCTCCCCCCTCCTCTTCCCCTTCTATACGCCCCTTCCGTGACCTTCAAGCTATTGATCCCCTGGACTTTGCCTCCTCTCTCTCTCCCCTTCTTCCTACAGTCTTCTCTTCCTCCTCCCCTGACTCCGCTGTCTCTGCTCTCAACGCCTCTCTCTCCTCCACACTTGACTCCCATGCCCCTCTCTCTTCCCGCCCTGCCTTCTCCCACAACCCCCGTCCTTGGCTCACCCCTAGTATCCGCCACCTCCGTTCTTGCACTCGTGCTGCTGAACGACTCTGGCGCAAATCCCATTCTCACGCTGACTTCCTTCACTTCAAATTCTGTCTCTCCACCCTTACTTCTGCTATCTCCCTTGCTAGACAACACTACTATGCCTCCCGCATTGAGTCCTGTTCTCGGGACCCTCGCCGCCTGTTCTCTACCTTTGACTCCCTCCTCAAGCCTCCCTGTCCTCCCCCTCCTTCTTCCCTTTCTGCTCAGGATCTTGCCTCCTTCTTCACCTCCAAGATAGACAAGATCCGCCTCGACATCGCTTCCCACTCCTCTCTTCCCACTCCCACCCCTCTCCCTCCTCCCCCTCCTTCTCTCATGTCCTCCTTCTCCCCTGCCTCCCTTAAGGAAATCTCCTCTCTGCTCTCCTCCTCCAACCCTTCCACTTGCCCCCTTGATCCCATTCCTTCCCGCCTCCTCACCTCCATTACTCCCACTGTCGCCCCTTCCTTCCTGCACATCATCAACCTCTCCCTCTCTACTGGCTCTTTCCCTTCTGCCTTCAAACATGCCACAGTCTCTCCTATTCTCAAAAAGTCCACTCTTGACCCCTCTGACCCTTCTAGCTATCGTCCTGTCTCACTCCTTCCTTTTGCTTCCAAGCTGCTTGAACGTGTTGTCTACTCCCGCTGCCTTGACTTCCTATCCTCCAACTCCTCCCTTGACCCCCTCCAATCTGGCTTCCGCCCCCTTCATTCTACTGAAACTGCTCTCGCTAAGATCACCAACGATCTTCTGGTGGCTAAATCTAAACGTCTCTATTCCATTCTTGTCCTCCTTGATCTCTCTGCTGCCTTCGATACTGTTGACCACTCACTCTTGCTGGATTCCCTTCACTCCCTTGGCTTTTGTGGCTCTGTCCATAACTGGTTCTCCTCCTACCTCTCTGACCGCTCCTTTAATGTGTCTCTCTCCAACTCCGCCTCCTCCTCCTTCCCCCTCTCAGTTGGTGTTCCTCAAGGCTCTGTTCTTGGCCCTCTCCTCTTCTCGATCTATACCTCATCCTTAGGCAAACTCATTGCCTCCCATGGCTTCCAATACCACCTCTATGCTGATGACACTCAACTCTATCTCTCTACTCCCTCTCTCTCTCCCTCTGTTCAAGCTCGTCTCATCAACTGTCTCTCTGACATCTCTACCTGGATGTCTCAACGTCAACTCAAACTCAACATGGCTAAAACTGAACTCCTTATCTTCCCCCCTCATCCTTCCTCTCCTTCCTCACTGTCAATAACTATTGATGGAGTCACCATCCTGCCTGTCCCCCAAGCCCGTAGCCTAGGCTTCATCTTTGACTCAGCCCTTTCTTTTAAACCCTACATTGACTCTGTTGCTAAATCCTGTCGCTTCTCCCTCCATAACATTGCTAAGATTCGCCCTTTTCTCTCTGTCTCGTCTGCCAAAACTCTTGTTCATGCTCTGGTCATCTCTCGCCTCGATTACTGTAACCTCCTTCTCACTGGCCTTCCCCGGTCTCACCTTTCTCCCCTCATCTCTGTCCAAAACTCTGCTGCCAGGGTCATCTACCTCGCCAGTCGCTTCGACCATGTGCAGCCCCTCCTCTCTTCGCTTCACTGGCTTCCCCTTCCTGAACGAATCCTGCACAAGCTCCTAGTCTTCACCTATAAAGCTCTTCACAACCTTGCTCCCCGCTACCTCTCTGCACTTATCGCCCTCCATACTCCAGCCCATGCACTTCGCTCCTCCTCTGTCCCTTCTCTCACCCTTCCACGCCTTCCCTGCTCCCCTAAGCGCCTTTGTCCTTTCTCACTTGCTGCCTGGAACTCCCTCCCTGTCCACATCTGCCTTGCCCCCTCCCTTTATACCTTCAAATCTCTCCTTAAAACTCACCTCTTTCGCTCTACTCTGTCTAACTGTTTATCCTGCTGATCCACTATATCCTATACCTATGGTCTGTGTACCCTTATCCTTGCCACATGGACCTGCCTGCTGATATTCTCAATGTAACCAAGACAAGTACATGCACCTGAGACCTCGTATCTTCATGAATGTTAGACCCCTTGTCTCTCCCTCTGTTCCCCTTCCTATGTCTCTCCCCAGCTCCCATCTCTCAGATTGTAAGCCTTAGGGCAGGGACCGTGTCTATTTTATTACTTTGTAAAGTGCCAGGTACACTGCTGGCGCTACATAAATGTTTGTTATTAATAATAAAATAATAATAATAGTGCATCTATAGTTGGAAGTGGAAATGTTTGGGTCACCAGTCACCAACTAGATGAAGAACCACCTATTTTTTCTGTTCTCGGATTATCTTTCCGCATCCTCATAGTCCAACATCAGCATATCTCCCCACTCTGTTATAACGACTTCATGATATATTTCATGGCATAATTCCTAATCTGTATTTACTGTTATCTATTGATTCTTGGTTTTAACCCAATTATCAATTACTTTTAACTTCATTGTTTTGAAATGTCTGAAATCTATGTGTCGTTTTTCTAGCTGCTCCCTCCCAAGGTATTGCCTTCTTATATATACCTGTCCTGCATTCGTTCAGTCTATATTTTGACTTATCAGCCTAAGGAAGGGTCCTACATGGTCCCTGCATACTCTCACCAACAGTAGTTGGTGCAATAAAAGAGATCATCTGAACTATTTTCTCTCCATCTCTTCCGTGGTATTGGGTCACAGCATGCTTCTTCGTGGAGCCGCTTGTGCTAGCGTACAGTAGCATATGAGACACTGGAGAAACTCTGAAAACTAATAACACAGGTGACCTCCAAAGCCCACCAGAGATGGAAGGTAACTGATTGGTGGCCATCACAGAAGCAACAGAGCCTTGAGGTCACCATTACAGTACGGAAGGGAACAGCCTGTTGTATGTGAAAGAGAAAATGGAGGGGCAGGGGAGTGCATAGCAGATTAGATGGGGAAGAGGGAAATAGAAATGAGAGCCACATGGGACAGGTACAGAGAGCTGCTTCAGGTGGGGATATGGAGACACTGTGCAGATGAGGGGACAAGGACAGGTGACAGCATGACTGCCTGCTCTGCTTTGTTGAAATTGGGACCAAGTTCCAGGCTCAGATAGAATCAGCCAAGGCTTTATAGACTTGCCCTATGCTTATCGGGACAGAAGGGCGTGGACTCACACCTCACCCTGCCCCACGTTCCAGGGTAAACCACCTGGAATTTCACACCCAGACACCACCCTGAGCTTGTCCTAGTCGCTGGAAGGAATGCAGGGAGATGGTGAGAGTTGACTCCAGAGCCTCCGGTCCTGCTGAAGGTCTATGGAGACAGTCCTTACCCTTACTGTGGTTAAAGCTCCAAATATTTCTGTTAAAATAGGATTTCTGCTGAAGTAACTTGTTTCTGAAATATATTAATTATAACATGTAGTCTAAGCTATTGGTTTTCAAACTTTTTAAATTGCCCCCACCTTCTTCTTATCGGAGAACAAGGAGGAGGGAGAGGGGAAACAGGTGAATTGGAAGCCCCCCACCACACACCCCGTTCTCCCTCTCTAAATTTCCACTCATCTCTTGCTTTCCCTCATTGTCCCCCTTGTTCTCTGACTTTCTCTCCCACGGTTGCTTACTACCCCATCATTTTGGAAATTCTGCCTAGCTCAAGGTGCGTGCAGTGCACACGTTATCGGGGGGGGGGGGGGGGGGGCGCATCGCAGCTCGATTCTCATAGAAATTAGCACACATAGAAATGTGTAATTCCACTTTTCTCCCATGAGAACAGTCGCACATGACCAAGTGCCCCGATGTAGCTTTTTCAATCACAAGTATTTTTGCAGCAAAAAAGCGGACTAGCGCATTCCTACATGTGCTAATTTGCATGAGAAAAGAGCCACAATTGCCCTCACTGAAATCCCCCTCCCCCCAAGGTAATGTGTGCAACAAGTAGGGTTGCCACCTGTGGTGTTTTTTTACCTGACACTCCCATAGGCCAAAATGGAAGTGTCAGGTAAAAAATGACCCAACCTAGGGTGACCAGAAAGATGTGCAAATTTTAGAGAACACTTATGAGAAATACAGGTTGCAGGGCTACACTGGCACCACTGCATCCCTGCAACCTGTATTTCTCATAAGTATCCTCTACAATTTGCATATCTGTCCACCCTATGTGCAAGTGCCCTCTGTTATCGTAGAACTCAGTGTTTACCAATTGTGCTGTTTCTCATGCCCTCCCCCAAGAATATCCTCTGTCTCCCACCTGGGGGAGCACCCCTAATTTGAATACCACTGGCCTAGGCCACTTTTTAGGGCTACTTATGCTCCCATTTGGAACAGTAATGTTTCCCATGCTTTCTCCAGCAATCTGATCACAACAACTTACAGTTTATACGACTTAAAGGCTTTCATTGGACAAAGAGTTTTTCCTGGCGCCTGAACATTTATTATCTATTCATTTCAACATCTTGGTCTGAGAATCTTCTTCTGCAACTCCTAGACTGGATTCTCCTGTTAGCTGCGAACTTTGCTTGTAGCCCTCACACCTGCAGTAATTTGATTCCTCAGCATTTTAAAGGAGGTAACTCCCTGCATCTCTGCTGTGATGTTACAGTTGTGCAAGTGAATCCACATGCTCTCACAGTTTATTTTTCAGACTTTAGCTCTTTCTCACAGCAGCAAATGACCATTATGAATTGCACTGCACTGGCCTAGAGTAAAGGAACTTCTAAGAATAAAGAGTGACTGGATCAGTACAATTAATCAGATCCAGAAACTGCAGCTTGGCTTGTGAGAAACAGTAAGCAAACAGATTTAAAAAAAGCAAAGGAATAACAAATAAAAGAAAAAAGGATTGTATTGTCCAGCCAATGGACTTTGCTGTAGGTGCTTTCTGTAAAAGATGCTGGATGTGAGGATCTAATATCTAATACTTCAGGTGGATAATTTTTGCTACAAGCACTGATAAAGATGGATGTTAAAGTGAGGCAGATTGGAGTAGCTACCCTTGCAGCCTCTTTTGGGGTAGCACTGCCACCTCTCATGGTTTTGACCCTAACAGACCCCTTCTGGGAGTGTCGGGGTCAAAACCATGAATAGTGGCAGCCCTACCTTTGTGGGGACAGCAGACAAGAAGGGTGAGGAGGATATCATGGATCATGTTTGCAGATCCAGCCTCTGCACACACCCTTATCTATACTCCCTTACCCTAAGCATGTTCCTTCAGTGTGGAAGGGGAGGGGCTGGGGATCCAAAGGGCAGATCCAGGAATTGGGAAGGGACCAAATAAAAAACAGCCATGGGTTGGTTTTGGCCCATGGTCCAAGGATTCCCCACTCTTATTTTAATAGAACATGTTGCTTTCTTCAAAGACTGAACAAGGAATGGTATTGAAACATTAACAAAATGGTATTATCCATAGCCGGTCAAGGGTTGCCACCTCTCACAGTTTGGCCCCGAGGCTGGTAATGGCAACACTAGGCTTGTCTTCTACTCCCACCCAGTTTTACTGCAGAACCTCTGCCTAGAACTCTCCACATCCTGACTACTGCAGATTTAAAGGAAGAGTGCATGCATATGTATCAAGTAGAGATTTTCAGAAGGAGGAATGTTGTGCTGGCTACATTGTCACCTTGCCTTTTATAAGCAGCACCAGCGAAGTCTCATTTCCAATGGGCAGGGTTTCCCTGTGCTGAGGAGGCCACACCGCAAATATGCAGCAATTCTCCAGCACAGGGAAATCCAGTGTAGGAAGAGTGATGCTTGTGTTAGGAACAGCACCATTTCCCCCCAAAACCATAGACCCCGCCGCTTGGTAGCACCCCACAAGACACAGGTCAAAGGGTGCAGGGGAACAGAAGGGGAAAAAGGAAAAAGAAAGAAATAGCTCCATGCAAAACCGGTCTGGTTGGAAGGAATAAGAGAATGGAACAAGGGAAGCTCCTGGGTAAACAATGGAGCAGTCAAAAACAGGTGGCCTCCCTCTTTTGAGATGAGCCCTCCACGGCAGCCCAAAACTCTGAGCAAGAAATAGATCGATCGTTAGGCTGATAGCTCCACGCCTGTTTAAGAATAGCCTTCTTCCCCTGTCTATAGAAACTCCCTTTTGCCCTGTTGTTCATTCTGCCATGTCTCCCACTGAAATCCTCCAAGGCTTTATTTCCCCCAAAAAACATCATGCAAGGGTTTATTTTTCAGCCCTAGCATTCCTGAGCACCGCTGGGATCCCTTTTTGTGTAAGAAGTGCCTTCGGGACCCCTTTTGTGCAAGAAGTGCCTTTAGGACCCCTTACACAAACCTATAACTGCCCTTGCCCTCATGAGCAAATTGGGTCATTCTTGAACGCAGACACAAGCAGGTTACTCTGTGCATGCTTGCCTCAAGGATTTCTCCCAGACAACTACCCCCCTTTGGTCTGTCCAAGCTTCTCCCCCCGAACACCTCTGGATCTACAGGGTTACCTGTCCCTTTTCAACAGGATGGGATAGGTAATATTGTTTATTGTTCCCTTTCCCCCCCTCTCTCCCTCTCACAATGTCTACCTACACCAGGGTAACCAGACCGGAAGGTTTTGCATTGTAAATTATTGTGTGTGTGTATGTCAACTGTGCTTGGTGGGAGAGTATAGAAAATTACTTGTATCATCCTAATTGGCCCGTGAGTGAACTGTTTATGTATGATACTTAGTTCTTTGTCAATAAATCTCCCTCATTTGTATCGCAGTATCCCCTTTATGGGGTGTGGGAGGGAAATTCCAGCCAGCTGGCAGTGCATCACATCCTCTGACTGATCCCAGTGGACACACATGGACTCTTTGAATAAATTTGGCTAATTCCCCCTAAATTTAAGAGGTTGTTTGGATATTGGGGTACCAGCCCAAAATATTCACTCGTGGAGTGGGTCCATGTCCTAACACTTGTTAATGTATGGGAGTTACCGTATATAATTAGCAGCATTTCCCTCAGCACAGGAGACTAGTGGTGGGACCCCGGGCCCATTACTGGTTACTGGATTTACCGGTTACCGGTTCTACGAAAACCGGATTCCCGGATTAAATCCGGTATACCGGTACCGGTTTTATTTCATTGGTTTCAATGGGGCGCTGTGTCCCCATTGAAACCAATGAAATATTAATTCCCTCCCCCTCCCCCTCCCAGGCTGCGCGGGTGGAAGGGGGGACACCCCCCACCCACCCTGCCCAGCCTGGCTTTTTGTTTTAAAAAAGAGTAAGAGTGACCCAGAGGCGAGGCGAGGCGAGCCCCCCCCCCAGCACCAGCGGCCGCGGCGTCCCCGCAGCCGCCGGTAAGTATGACCCGATCCCTGGGGGGGGTGTTTAACACCCCCCCCCCCCCAAGGATCACCCCTACAGTTCAGTGCGCTTACCTTTGGGAGCTCCGGCGGCGGCGGGCGGTCCGGCGGCCTCAGCGCCGGCTGTGGCTGCCGGCGTCAGGACGCTCTAGGCCTTCCGGGGAACTTCCGGGTTTCACCGGAAGGCCTAGAGCGTCCTGACGCCGGCAGCCACAGCCGGCGCTGAGGCCGCCGGACCGCCCGCCGCCGCCGGAGCTCCCAAAGGTAAGCGGCAAGCGCACTGTAGGGGTGATCCCTGGGGGGGGGGGGGTGTTAAACACCCCCCCCAGGGATCGGGTCATACTTACCGGCGGCTGCGGGGACGCCGCGGCCGCTGGTGCTGGGGGGTGGGCTCGCCTCGCCTCGCCTCTGGGTCTTTTCTTTACTCTTTTTTTAAAAACAAAAATCCAGGCTGGGCAGGGTGGGTGGGGGGTGTCCCCCCTTCCACCCGCGCAGCCTGGACTCGGGGAGGTTTTTTTTTAAAAAAACTTTTTTGCTGGGGCTTTAAGTTTTTTTACATTGCAGCCATTTTTAAATGGCTGCAATGTAAAAAAAATCCGGTACCCCGGAATCCGGTACCCGGTCCGGATTACCGGGTCAAATCCGATAATGCCGGTACGCCCGATACCGGCATTATCGGGTACCGGATTCTACCGGTTTCCCACCCCTACAGGAGACCATTGGATGGGAAGTCAGGGCTGGATCCAGGCAATCACAATCTGTGGGACTGCACAAGACCCCATGCACTAAGGGGCCCCCAATATATAAGATCCATCAATAAACTTCAAATAACAACATGCATGTGAGAAGCACTGGTCAGAAAGTAAGAACATATGGCCATAAGAAGTGCCATACTGGGTCAGACCAATGGTCCATCAAGTCCAGCATCCTAGCTCTGAGAATGGTCTCTTTTGGTCACTTCAGAGAAGTACACAAGTCATAATGGAGTGATCTGTTCCCTACTATTCACTCCTAGCTTCCAACAGTGAGAGGTTACATTTCCAAACAACTTGACTAATAGCCATTTATGGACCTGTCCTCTAAGAGTTCATCCAGACCTTTGTTTAAACACAGCTATGCTATTGGCCTTACAACATCCTCTGGCAACAGGTTCCAAACGTTAATTGTACATTGAGTGAAAAGGTACTTCCTTTTGTTTGTTTTAAAATCTGGTGTCAGTTTCGTAGAGCATCTGCTACTTTTAGTACTATATGAGAGAGTAAATAACAGCTCTCTATTTACTTGTTCCACACCACTCATGATTTTGTAAATGTCTTTCATATCTCCTCTCAGTCATCTCTTCTCCAAGTTGAAGAGTCCTCAAGCTTCTCCTCATATGGAAGCCATTCCACACAGTTGATAATTTTGGTTGCCTTTCTCTGCACCTTTTGTAGCTCTGTTATGATGGGGCAACCAGAACTGCACACATTACTCAAAGTGTAGTCACACCATAGATTTGTATACTGGCATTATGATGTTTTCTATTTTATTCTCTTATCTCTTTCTGAATAATTCCTAACCTTCTGTTTGCCTTTTTGGCCTCTGTTGCACATTGAGCTGATGTTTTCAAGTAATTGTCTATGACTCCAAGGGCCTTTCACTAAGTGGCAACATCTAATTTAGAACCTAGCATTGGGTATGTATAGTTTGAATTATTTTTCCCTTGTGCATCACTTTGCACTTGTCACCATCGAATTTCATCTGCTATTTGATTGTCCAGTCATCCAAGGTCCTCCTACAATTCCTCCTGTTCTAAAATATGGGCCCAGAGAGCCACTAAAGTGGGGAGCTGCATCCTATCGAAGGCCCATGGTGACTGAAGCATGAGTTCCCAAGATCTGTGGCCTGTGAGTAAATTAGTAATTATAAAGTATATGCAACATAGGGGTCCACATGAATGCATGTATGTGCACACACACAACAGCTAGAAATTTCTGTCTAGGCACTTGTAACAATCAAGCCAGCTGGACTGTGTGTTAGAACACGGAAGTGGAGGCCCTACACCCAGCCCTGGTGAAAAAAGGCCCACTGCGGGGCCTCTGGGAGTTGAGAAAATAGCCCCACAGTGTACCCTGTCTTCTACTGCTACTACTAATCATTTTTGTAGCACTACTACTTGTATGCAGTGCTGTACAGATACACACATAACATAAATACAGTCCCTGCTCCATGGAGTTTACAATCTAATCATGACAAAAATGTTGCAGAGTAATAATTGATTCACAATCAGTAAGGACAAATGCAGCTGAAGGTTTAAAGCAGAACTTTACTTAAGCTTTTGCAGGCACAGATCCTTAGTTGCATTTAACTAGTAGTAAGACAAAAATGGAGACTGAGACAATGAGAGAGAAGGGAAGAAGGAGTGGTTACACAAAGGAATTCAACTGCAAAACCCCATCTCCCTTCCATGTACACATAAACTTAGCAGTGCCATCTGGTGGCTCTATAGTAAATTACTGTTCTTAATACATCAGGCATTAACTTGTGGAGTTGCATATACCAACACCCCTTCTCAACAGACAGAAGTTAACCTACTGTGGGTGATATCAGACGTTACGTTTTCGGCATTCACCACAGTCAACCTCAGTCAAACACGGGGGGTGGTGAAAGCGCCGTGCACGTCTGTTGGTCCACATCCAGATGTTCACCACAGTCAAACACGGGCCAGGGTGAACCTAACCACATTTCGTGAGGTCAGGGCGGGAGGAGGTCCAGAAATGTGGTGAATGTCCACCACGGCAGGGGTGAATGAAAAGTAACGTCTGAAGGGAAACCCCCGGCCGCGGTGGAAGGAAATGACCATGGGTCGTGGTGATGGCACACAGCGCCACTGCCAAGCAACCAACAACAAGCTGCACACAGAGGGAGATTTAAAGGGCAGGCAGCAGTAGGGGAACGTGGTGGAGTAGTTGATGGAGAGGAGGGAGGAGGATAATGAGTGGAGGATGGAGCGACAGGGCAAGGAGGAGGTGCAGGAGCAGCAGCAGAAACAGCAGGAGGGGGAACCCGGCCCAGCGCGGGACACCCAGCGGCACACGGGGCCAACCCGAAAGAAGGTAGGGGGTGCAGCCGGGAGCGGGCGGGTCGGAGCCTGGGAAAGGAGGGGACAGGATGGAGGGAGGGAGGGACCACAGCCACCAGGAGCCTAACCAGCAGCCCCCATTGTACCCACAAACAGACCAGCAAGAGGGCATGTGCCCCGGAGGAACCCGAGGCCAGAGGGAGCCAGGGTCAGGCGGCGGCGGCTGAGGAGGAGGAAGAGGCAGCGGAGGGGCCGGCACCCAGGCGCTGGTACCACAGGGGGGGTCAGTGGGGGCTCCAGGAGACCCACGACCTCATAGCCATCTGAGCGACACCAGACATGCAGGCCGAGCTGACTGTTAATGCCTGGAACGAATAGGTGTTCGCCCAGATAGCCACTGAGATGGGGGAGGCTGGATATGACCAAACTCCCACACAGTGCTGGACTAAAATAAAGGAGCTAAAGGTGGGGTATATCACGGACAACAACCAGCACTCTGGGCAGACAACACAGGCCTCCCCCTACAGGGATGCGATGAACTGGGTGCTGCACCGCAAGGGCTCCATAGTGGCCTGGCAGGAGGGGGCGCCCAGGAGGAGCGGCCCGCGGATGAGCACCCCCCCCTTGCAGCTGGAGAGCACCGGGCAAGGCCGGGCACGGAAGCCACGGAGGAGATGCCAGGGACCTCGGGCACACGCGCGCAACACACCCCCAGCCCGACCTTCGGTGAGGTCATGCACACCCCAGTGGACTCCGCGGAGGTAGAGGGGGAGGAGGAGACCATCACTCTGCACCTCACGGCATGCTGACCTGGAGACCAGGCAGATACCAGCCCCAGCGACCGACCGGCCTCGGAGGGAATGGACACAGAGGGAGCAGGTATGGGCAATGCAGGGTACACGCACGGACCCCAAGGGGAGGGGGGCCAAAGGGGGTGGAATGGGATGGCAGCCTTCCCTGCCCTGCGGTCCCAGAGGCAGGGATGGGGCATGGGCAGAGGGAGCCGCACAGGGGCTGGTGGTGCGCATCCCGGGGGAAGGAGTGCCCAGAGCACGGAGACGGGAGGGGGGTCAGGGGAACGGCACCGTACATGATGAACCGACCCCTTTATCGCCCCACAGAGCCACACCGAGCATGGGAGGGCCGTGGCTGGGGGCCATCGGTACCGCCGGCCCAGAGGCTGCAGGAGCAGCGAGCGTGGGCGCGCAGGTGCTGGGAGGACCTTGCACAGGAGCTGGTCACCACCAGCACGTGGCAAACAGAGGAGATGCTGGAGGCTGTCAACCGGCTGGAAGAGGGGACAATGAGGGCCCTGCAACTGGTGGAGGGGAGGGACTGGGTGCTTTTGGCGGAGATGCGGAAGGACTGGCGGCTGATGAAGCGGGACATAGACCGCCAACTGGAGGCACTCCAGGCCCACTCGGACCAGTAGGACCGTCAATCCAAGGAGCTCGGCCGGAAATTTGACTGCTCCGTTCGTACGAAGTTTTACTTGCTGTTCTTGAGTGGAGTCAGTTCTGTAGATATGTCACCGTACCTACTGCCTCGCCCCAATATTTCTCTGGCAGTTCAGAGTCAGTCAACATGCACCTGATCATTTCTGTTAAGGTTCTGTTCTTTCTTTCAGCTACCCCATTTTGCTTGGGCGTGTGTGGTACCGTCTTCTGGTGTTCTATCCCATGGGCTCTCAGGAAGTCTTCAACTCTCTTTCCTGTGTATTCGCCTCCATTGTTGGTTCGAAGTGCGAACGGCTTACGTTGGAATCTGTTGCTTGTCACGGTTATATAATCCTTTAATTTTTCCAGTACTTCATCCTTATGCTTCATAAGATATGTGACTGTGTATCTTGAGTAGTCATCTATGAAGGTCATTATGTATCTGTTCCCTCCAAGTGTGGGTATTTTCATGGGGCCGCACACATCGCTGTGTATGAGGTCAAGTGCCTTGGAGGTTCTTGTCTGGCTTGTCTTGGGGAGCGTTGCTCTGGTGGCTTTAGCTTTGATACAGCATTCACATCTCATGGTCAAGGGACATGCTGTTACTATCAGGTCTTTTGTCAGCTGCTGTCTTTGCAGTTCCTTTATACTTTCCAGGTGCCTGTGACCCAGGCATCGATGTCACAGATGAATGCGGTCCTTGTGTTGCTCGTGTGCAGTGAGTTTTCCTTGGTTGCACTCAAGCGATACAGGTGCTCATCTGCATAGGCTCTGGTTAGGACCCTTGTCCCCTTTTGGATTGTGCATTCATTACCCCGGAACTTGATGGTAAGGCCTTTCTCTGTTAGGCGTTTAACGGATAGGAGTCCTCCCTTTAAGCCAGGTACATATAGCACATCCTTTACCGGTATTGCTAGTGTGCCTCCGGGTGGCTTGTTGCAACTTAGAAATTCTTCGCCAATACCGTCTGCAGTGATATTGTTTCCATCAACGAGGTATATCTCTTCTTTGTTGCTTGGGTCCAGTACTGTGAAAATGCTCTTGTCGCTGGTCATGTGACTTGTGGCTCCAGAGTCGACACACTAATCCTGTGATGAGTTGGTCTGTGTTGCTCTAAAACATCCACTCCACTGTTCTGTGGTTGTGTCACTGATTGTAGTCTTGGCCCTTTGCTTAGACATTTGTGGAGATCGCTTTTGTTGTTCTGCCTTCCACATGGAGCAGTCTTTCTTTAGGTGTCCTTCTTTCTTGCACCGAAAACATGCCCTTGTTTCCTTCTTGTGCAATCTGTTGTCTGCAATTCTCAGGGCAGTTTCATTATCCTTTTTTTTAATAGATATAATATTTTAATTGTATTTTAGCAATTTTCACACACCCACACAGCTGGGTAACAGTTATCTTAGTAGGACCTGGGTTACAGGGTTGGTCCCTGGTGTTACGTTTTGAGTGTGTCCTCCTAGTTATATCCCCCCCCCCCTTTCAACTTGTTTAGATTTCGGTTAAACAAATAGTTAGTTTAGGTTGGTCTGTTTCTACTTTCTGCTGAAGGAAGTTCCATATATTAGTCCACATGGCATAAAAGTTCTCAATTTCCTGTCGTAGCTCTGCTTGTCCTCTTTCCATGGTGATTATATACCATAACCTTTGTATCCATTTTTTCACCGAGTGTCACGGGGGAAGGGACACAATCCCTGGAACCACCCTGGCCAACCGGGGAAGGGAATCACACTCCGCACATGCAATCACTCTCTCACGCACCAATACACTCGTTCAGGGCAGGATACCAGGTAAGGGAGTCACTCAAGCACACTCTAATCACCAGGCGTGGCTCCTCCTGCAGGGCGTTATGGGCATTGCCCCCCAAAGCCCTGCAGGGGGACCACTGCGGCTTTAGTTTAAAAAAAAACAAAAAACACCACGCTGCCGTTTCTGACAGCTACAGCAACCTCTGAGCTGCTGCAGAGACTGCTGTAGCTGTCACTGTACCTGTTCTCCCTTCGGGGACCCACCCACTCCACTGGGAGAGGGAGTGGGTCCCCGAAGGGACAAAAAGGTTCAGCAGCTCAGCCGCCCAAAGCGTTTTCCTATAGGAAAACGCGATTGGGGCGGCTGAGCTCCTCTGTCCACAGCACGTATGGGACGTGCTGTGGAGGGAGGGGCTGAGCCTTCCATTGCGCTCAATGGGTGCAATGGAAGATCTCGCCAGGGCGGTCGGGCTGACAGCACTGGCGAGATAGCTTGGTGGGGACTGGGTAGGGAGCAGCGCGTGTGCGCGCGCTCCTCCCTGCTCAAAGCCCACGTGCCTTAGTTCCTCGTGCTGCCGCTTCCCTGCGCTGCTCGGGGGGAACGGCAAGGCTGCAGCATGCTCTTCAAGCCTTGAAGAGCATGCTGCAGCCTTGCCGTTCCCCCCGAGCAGCGCAGGGAAGCGGCAGCACGAGGAACTAAGGCACGTGGGCTTTGAGCAGGGAGGAGCGCGCGCACACGCGCTGCTCCCTACCCAGTCCCCACCAAGCTATCTCGCCAGTGCTGTCAGCCCGACCGCCCTGGCGAGATCTTCCATTGCACCCATTGAGCGCAATGGAAGGCTCAGCCCCTCCCTCCACAGCACGTCCCATACGTGCTGTGGACAGAGGAGCTCAGCTGCCCCAATCGCGTTTTCCTATAGGCGGCTGAGCTGCTGAACCTTTTTGTCCCTTCGGGGACCCACTCCCTCTCCCAGTGGAGCGGGTGGGTCCCCGAAGGGAGAACAGGTACAGTGCCGCCTCTAACTCTACCACTGTCAGCCCCGGGGGTGCTTCCAGCTTCCCCGGCGTGCCCAGATGTGGCCAGTTCTGCCGCTCTCCCCGACGGGGCTTGACACAGAGGGCTTTTGGTTGACTTCCAGTTGCATACAATTGTGTGTAATGCTGCTAATCTTAGTTATTGACAAGCCTGGATTCTTTCTGGAATTATTGGTAGGTCCAGGAAGATGCCCAGGAGTGTGGTTTATGGCTGCTTTGGAATTTCGGACTGTGCCACATTAGTTATGTGTGTCCACACTTTTCCCCAAAAGTCTTGTATGTGTGGGCACTCCCACCAACAATGGATCCATGTCCCGATTCCTCCGCATCCCTGCCAGCAGTCCCTTGGGTATGTATTTTTCATTTTGTTTAGTCTGTGGGGAGTAAGGTACATTCTGTATATCGTTTTAATCTGTGGCTCTAGCACTGATATTGATCGTGATAGTTTGCACATGTTTGTCCATATGATGTTCATCTCTTTTTTTTCTATTGTCTTTTTCTGGTTGGCCTCCCACGCATCGAGGTATCCAGCATCAGGTAGGTGCATTATTGTTTGTAATACTCTATACATTTTCAATATTTCGTGCCTTTGTCCCTGGTCCCCGTACATCACCCTTTCAAATTCGGTTTCTTTTCTGATGACATTTGCTTTTATCTCCTTGCTACCAAATCTACTCACTACCTTAGCATACACCCAAAAGTTTTGAGCCACTTCCAATTTTTGCTGAATTGATTGTATTGTCAATATGGTGTCACCCACAAACAGGTGAGATGCCCGCTTTAGTCCCTTAGATTCCCAAATGTTCACCATTTCTTTTGAGATTCTTGCCTTTCTACTCCATTTCCCAAAGATTGGCATATATGGGGAATTTTCCCTTGATATTTCTAACTTGTTATACATTTTCTCCCAAGTCTGCATTGCCATACTTGCAAAGGGGTGCCTCAGCACCTGTTTCCTGTTTATTTTTTGACCATCTGTTAGTATGTCTATAAATGTATCCACCTGGCAGGCCTCTTTTTCCATTACCAGCCAATCAGGATTGCTTTCCCCCTGGTACCATATTTTTACCCCTCTAAGAGCTGCGGCCCAGTGATATAGTTGCATGTCTGGTAGGTGTTGACCCCCCTTGTCTTTGCTAGTGAATAGTATCTCTCTTCTAATTATAGGTTTCTTTCTCTGCCATAAGATACGTGATACTATTTTATTTATCGTTTGGAAATAGTCCTTAGGGCGTTGAATTGGTAATGCAAAGGAAGTGTAGAGCAATTTAGGGAGTATCAGCATTTTAACCAAGTTTAGTCTGCCTATCCATGATACTTGTAATTTTTTTCATTCTTCCTCTTTATGCCTTACATTTTCTAATAGAGGAAGGAAGTTTCTTTTAAAAAGATCCTTCCACTTCATTGTGATCTGTATACCCAAATACTTAATACTGTCTGCTTGGACCGCGAATGGTGTTACCCTTGTTCTTTCTGTATTGGTGAGCTTCTCTTCATTAAACATTAGCATCTCTGATTTGTCCACATTCAATTTATACCCTGAAATTCTTCCAAATCTTTCTATTACCCCCGCTTGGTATCGACCTAGGCAGATCAGAGAGACTCAGCATCATGTCATCAGCATACATTGCTAATTTGAATTCTGTATTTTGCACTTTGATCCCTTTTATTAGTTGCTCAGCCCTTATTGCCATCGCTAAGGGTTCAATGGCGATGTTAAATAACAGGGGGGATAGTGGGCATCCCTGTCTGGTTCCTCTGGTTATTTTAATGTTTGATGAGTGATTCCCTTCTATCAGTATCTTAGCTCTTGGGGCCTTATATATTATTTTCACCCACTGCAGGAATGCGCTGGTAATTCCCATCCTTTTCATAGTCTCAAATAGGTATGTATATTTGACCATGTCAAAGGCCTTCTCTGCATCCAGCACCATTATTGCCGCTGGGATCTGATTGACCTTTACATGCAATATGATGTTAACAATTTTTGTTATGTTATCGATCCCCAATCATCCCCGGGATAAAGCCGGTCTGGTCTGTGTTTATAATGTTTGGGATGATCACCATTAGTCTGTTTGCCAAGATTTTAGTGAATAATTTAACATCTGTATTTATTAATGATATAGGTCGATATCCACTGCAAATCTCTAAATTCTTTTCTGGCTTAGGGCACAGTGTTATAGTGGCATCATAAAATGTGTCAGGCAGTTTCCCTTAATTTAATATTGAATTATATACTCTGGTTAGTATCGGGGCTATTTGGTCCCTGAATTTTTTGTAAAATTCTGCTGGGTACCCATCCGGGCCAGCCGCTTTGTTATTAGGTAGGGTTTTTATTATGTCTTTCACCTCTTCCTGGCTTATTTCCCCATTTAGGTACTGGGCCTCTTCTCTATTAAGTTTCTTAAATGTTAGGTCGTCTAGGAAATGATTAATGTTGTCCTGTGTTGGGTTACCTGATTGATATATTTTTTCGTAAAACTGGACAAAACAGTCTGCCATGTCCTTCCCTTTCAGCACAGGTGATTCCCTGGTTTTTTTAATATAGGGTATAGACGTTTTCTGCCTCTTCTTTTTTGTTAGCCACACTAGGGCTTTATCAGCCTTGTTTGCCTTCTCAAAATAGAATGCTTTTGTATATCTCATTTTTTAAACCAGTATTTCACTTTCGAGTAGATTAATTTGATTTCTAATTGTTGCTATCTTGGTAGCATTCGCTATTGGATTCTTTGTTAATTGTTTTATTTGTAGATATTTTTCACTAATTTGTGCCTTTTTCTCTTTTTTTAGGTGAGTTCCCAATGATATGAAACGGCCCCTCATAACCGCCTTTGCTGCCTCCCATACTGTGGCCGGAGCTATGCCCGGCACATCATTTGTCTGCATATATTCTTTCATTCTTTCCTCTATTTGACCTGTAATCCATCCATTTTGTAAATAAAATTGCTTTAATCTCCAATTTTGTTGTCCCATTATTTTTGCACTTTGTGTTTTTGTTGTTTCTATCACCACTGCATTGTGATCTGAGAATGGGGTCACTAGTATGTATGATTCCCCACAATCATGTACTAGGTCTGGGTTTACCAATATATGATCTATTTTGGTTGATATTTTATGTGGGTTTGAGTAGAATGTAAATTCCTGCATTTTGGGGTGCATCGCTGTCCAGATATCCACCCATTGATTTTCTTTAAAGATCTGCACAATTTTTTTCTGTTGCCTTGACAATTTATTTTTGGTAAAGAGATCTAGTTCAGTTAGGGGAGTGTTAAAGTCCCCCATTAAAATT
>QEPC01000081.1:2289420-2311684 GCA_003113815.1 Sphenodon punctatus
TAATATGCACAAGTTTCATGAACATTGGATGCAAGATAAAGAAGTTGTAGCCATGAATGTGTATGGAGCTTTTCTTAAAATCACAACATTCAATTGCTTCTGAAATCAGTTTCCTTTAACTAATCATTCTGAATTTTGGTACACCTAGTGTCCTCCATTGGGGGTACAATATCCCTAGATTTCATCAAAACGTAATAAGAAACAAAAATGTTATAGCCAGAAAGATGTTTTTCAGATTTTTCCTTTTATTTCAAAAACCAAACATCATTTTCAGTTCCTGATTGCACCGAACTAGTGACTGAACCGAGCCCGACCGAACCAAATACCGAATCTGAACTCAACATTCGACCTGAACCACCGAATGGCCCAACATCCAAACCAGATGAACCGAACTGAACGGCCGAACCGAATGGACGAAACGAACGCAGCCAAACCGAACGGACGAACCCGAACCGTGATCTGTTCTCCCATACCTATGCATTCAGCTTCTTTGCAATGGCCTTATCATCTTATCACTCCCTGATCAGTCTTATCACCCCCATGTCATCTAATGGTCTAACTGACTAGCAGGCCTCTTGCTTCTGATGTATTTTTAAAAGTTTTTATTATTAGTTTTTGCCTCTTTAGCAAGTCTGAGTCTTCAAGCGTCTATTTAGGCTTGAAAGAAGTCTTATACACTCACCGTGTGTGCATCCTTCCTTAATAACTTTTGATCCCAAGGGCCAACTTTAGCCAAATTGGATAGAGGGGCAGAAGACCCAAAGGTAAATAAGGACCCCAAATTTTATAATAATAGGTATACCTAAAGATGTGTTGTGGTTCTTTTTTGGCAATAAAATAAAATAAAATCCTGCAACATCCCTCCTCAGAAAATTGACTGCATTATTTGGGTTCTCACTGCATTGACCTACACATTGTTAAAATCAGGCCCTATTTAGATGCTCGATGAGAGATCCTAGCTAGAAGGCACCCACTTGTGAAAATCTTATTCTGAGTGAGAATTTGAGATTGTGACCCAATGGATCTTCAGAACAAAGAGCTATCATGAAAAGCTGGGAGTTGGTGTCAGTATAATCTTTCCCTTAGATGCAATAAAACATTGGACAAAGTGTGTGGGTTGTTTTTTTTACTACTCTGGATCAGATTCATTCTGCTCCTGTTAAAAGGCCTATTTGCTAGGAGAAAAAACAAAACAAAACAATAAACCAGCAGCCCCAGCCCCCAGGTGAAACAGAGCCTACCCAATGAAATATTTACAAATGACATTAAGAGCAGCGTGATAAAGTAAAGCACTTTCCAGTGTTGAAAGAAAACACTATAATGGATATAAAACTCCCTTCTTAGTCCATGGAGAGGTTTGTTTTCATGGATTCAGAGAAGTGAAAGATGGAGAACACCTATTAACTCATTGAGGCTGCCCAGCTCCTCTGCCAGAATGTTGATTCTTACGCTATATTTCCCAATCTTCTCTTGAATGTTTCAAGAAATAGTGGCATGCCTGGTTTGTCTCCGGAGTCCATTCCAATTCCATAGTCTACTAGATACTCGCTTTAGAAAGCTTTCCTCAGCATTCAGCCTACATGGCCTTTTCCCCTTTCCATTAAAGTCAATGGGAATTTGCCATTGACTTCCATTTGTGGACGATATTGTGTGCCCTTAGTGTTGTTAATAAGTTCTATGTTTCATCATTATTCTATTAGTGCTGTTTAGCCACTCACAGGAGCTCCTCATGGTCTTTGTAACGTTTTGATACTGTGATAGAGGGGTGGGTGGGCAGGCAAACAGACTTGGGAGCCACATGCAGCTCAGGCCAAGTGTGGCTCTTGGCCAGGGTCAGTTCCAGATCTCATGCTGCCCTGGGCCCTGTGTCTTAGGGTGCACTTTCCCACATGCCAAAACATGCTCAATTTGACTCTGGGGAAATCTCCAGAAGGCAAGTCAGGCACGAGGTTTGTAACATGGAATTATTAACCTGTGTGTTTTTGGCGGCAATCCTACAGGGAATACAAGGTCCGATTTACCGGCTTTTCACCAGCTTTGAATCTCTCACAGGATTGCTGCCAAAAACAGGTTGCCAAAAATGGGTTAATATTTCCACGTTACAAACTCTGCACCTGATTTGCCTCCCAGAGATTTTCCCGGAGGCAAATCGGGCACAAAGTGCCCTTAGTTCAGTACACCTGAATTGCAGCTCTATATCAGAATCTCAGCAGCCAGGTCCTAACAGCACCGTCTCCACCAGCCAATCATGAAGTAGGGTAGGATCAGCCTGGGAGATGCTTCAAGGGGTCACGTATATGTGTCGCTTGTGACTCTTACTGAAAGGTCAGTGAATCAAGTTTGTTGCTATAAGAAGTGAGCACAGATGTAATATTATCCACACCCCAGATCTCTGAAATGTCAAATCAGTAGCCAGTTTTCAAAAGAAAAATGACTGTGGGTCTGTTCAGGGCCAGCCTTACCACGGGGCGGCTAGGGGCAGGTAGGGGCGGCTGCCTAGGGCCCCGCACTTGGGGGGGCCCCGTGGGTTTGGGGGTTTAATAACTTTGTTTTTTTGAAAAAAAATATTAAAATTTGGTCGGGGGGGCAGCAGGAGTGAGGGAGAGGCAGAGGCCTCGCCTCTCCCACTCCATTCCCCACCCCCCTTGCTCCCTTGATGCCTGGCACAGTCTTGGCCAGTGGAAATTTATTTGTTTATTTATTTATATTAAAAAATTTATCTCACCCCTCCTGCCCACAGGGCAGCCCAGGGCGGCAAACAACAAATATAAAAAACATTAAAACAATAAAACATTTAAAATCCCACATTATGCAGGGAAAGAGAACTCCCTCCCCCCCAACCCCACCCCTCACCAAAGGCCTGGTGGAACAGCCAGATCTTACATAAACGTCGAAATAACAGGTGAGTGGGGGCCAAAAGATCCGCCTCGCCCGGGGAACCTCCAAAAAGGCTCCCACGGACGATCTCAAAGGTCACATAGGCACACGGGGAGCGAGGCGGTCCCACAGATAAACAGGGCCGAGGCCGTGAAAGGCTTTAAAGGTTAAAACCAGCACCTTGAACCTAGCCCGGTGCTTTATAGGCATCCAGTACAGAGCCTGGAGCACTGGTGTCATGTGCTCCCTGCGGCCCGCTCCCATAAGAAGATGGGTCGTGGCATTCTGCACCAGCTGCAGCCTCTGGACCAGCTTCTCGGGCAGCCCCACGTAGAGTGCGTTGCAGTAATCCAGCCTTGAGGTGATGAAGGCATGGATGACAGTGGCAAGGTCAGAGTCTGAGAGATACGTCCGAAGCCGCCGGACAAGATGTAACTGCCAAAACACGCTCCCCGTCACAGCCACAACCTGAGATTCCAAGCTGAGCCATGAATTGAGGAGCACACCCAGACTCCGCACTTGAAAGACCATGGGAGGGCAAACCCCCCCCAACAAGAGGGGATTCAACCACCCTCAGGCCCCCCAAGCCCTCGCCCACCAACATCACCTCCATCTTGTCAGGATTCATTTGCAGATGGCTCAACCTCATCCAAGCCCCCACAGCTGACAGGCACTGGGAAAATAAGGAGACTGCGTGACCTGGGTCGGTAGAAAAAGAGAGGTAGAGCTGAATGTCATCAGCATACTGATGACACTGCATGCCCTGAAACCCTCTCACAATCTCCCCTAATGGCTGCATATAGATGTTTAAAAAAAGGTGGGACAGAATGGCACCCTGCAGGACTTCACACGTGAGGTCCCGGGGGGAAACGGACACTCCCCCAAGATCACCCGGTGAGTTCTCCCAGCCAGGAATGAATGAAACCAGTCCAAGACAGTCCCTCCAATTCTGGCACGGTCCTGCAGGCGGGTCACCAACACCTCATGATTGACAGTGTCGAATGCAGTCAAAAGGTCTAGCAGGACCAACAGCGTCTGATGACCCTGGTCCAATGCCAGACCGAGATCATTGACCAAGGCCACCAATGCAGTCTCTGTACCATACCCAGGCCGAAACCCGGACTGAGAGGGGTCAAGGAAACCAGTGCAGTTCAGATGTTCCTGGAGCTGCCGTGCCACAGCCCGTTCAATAACCTTCCCTAAAAAGGGGAGGTTAGAGACCGGCTGATATCTGACAGGAACATCAGTGTCAAGAGATGGTTTCTTGAGCAGGGGCCTAACCACAGTCTCTTTTAGGAAATCAGGCACCCTGCCGTCCCGGAGGGAGGCACTGACCACCCCAGCCAGCAACGGCCGTAATGTCTCCTGGTTGGCCTTCACCAACCAGGATGGGCATGGATCTTGTTCACAAGTAGTGGCACAAACAGATCCTAACAAGGACTCCACATCAGCAGGTGACACCATCTGAAACTGATCCCACAAAACAGGACAGAACGGGGCATCCATAGCCTCTGCAAAAACTGTGGTACCGAAATCGTGGCGGATGCGAGTGATCTTATCTACAAAGTACTCAATAAACCGGTCACAGTGGTCACTGGATTGCTCCAGGTCCAGGTGGAGGCAGGCAGGACTAACCAAACCTTTCACCACCCAGAAAAGCTCAGCTGGACGTGACTTTGCAGATGCAATAAGGGCAGCAAAGAACTGCTTCTTTTCTGCCTGCACTGCCACAGCATAGGCCTTGAAACTTCTCTTATGCTGCGATCGATCATACTCGTTGCGAGTCCGGCACCACCATCTGCCTGCTCTCCCGCTTCAAACACTGCAGGCCCTCAGTAAACCAAGGAGAACTGCGGGAGACTCGGGAGGGCAGCGGACACCTGGGAGCCACTCTGTCAATGGTCTCGGCCAACAAGGTGTTCCAGAAGCCTACGAGAACAACAGAGCAGGTGTCAAGGTCCAGGGGAAACTTCTCCAGAGCATTCCAGAACCGATCCAGGTCCATAAGTCTTCGGGGGTGGACCGATCTAATAGGTTCTGCACCCTGTTGGGGGCTGACATGCTCCAGGATGCACGCCTTAAGGAGGTAATAGTCAGACCATGACAAAGGCTCCACCCCCCTAACTCCTACTAACTGACCTCCCCATCCCAAGGCCGGTGCAGAAAACCAAATCCAGTGTATGTCCCTTCTCATGTGTGGGGCCACAGATGACTTGGGAGAGGCCCATGGTTGTCATGGAGGCCATGAACTCATGCCTCGCTCCTCCAAAATTGGCGTCAGTGTGGATATTAAAATCCCCCAGGACCACTAATCTAGGGGTCTGGAGGATCACGTCTGACACCAGATCAGCAAGAGCATGTAGGGATGCCACTGGGCAATTGGGTGCACGGTACACCAGCAGCACCCCTAATCTGTCCTTGGCCAAATCCAACACAAGATGGAGCCTGCACCGGATACCTCCTAAAAGACAATGCATCCTTGATAACAATGGCTACACCACCTCCCCCCCAATCCCGTTCCCTCCAGCCGAGGCTGATGCTGCACAGAGAACCCAGCTGGAACAAGGTCGGCCAGAATAGGGCCCGATTAATTGTCCAGCCAGGTCTCTGTAATACACATGAGGTTGGCGTCCCACTCCGGGATTAACCCCCGGATGGTAGATGAATTATTGACAACCAACCTCATGTTCAGCAGCACCAAACCAAGGCCTGGGGCCTCCTGAGCCTTGACCCACAACCTACCCGCGTGGGGGGGTTGAGAGGAGAACGGGCACAAGGCACCACTCCCTCCTCACTGATGGAACACACCTCTCCTTTGGACCATATCTCCCCCAACCTGTAATGACCCCGATGGCTATGGAAGCCCTTCCATCCTCAGAGAACCCCGTTAGACACCCACCTCCATAGGCTGCCCTGACAGGCCCGTGTGTGTGCAGGCAATGCCAGATGTTAGCCCAGGATTGTCCCAGGCTGTTTTGGAGGCTAGTGTGGGCTGTGATCTCAGAGACCTCCAGGGGTCACAGCCCAGGTTAAGGTTCACCCGATCTGGGCAAAGTGGGCCAGAGTGTGTTCACATGTCAGTTCCCACTGGCCCAGATCAGGTCCACCATGGTGGCAATCATAGGCCACCATAGCTGCCCATCATGGCAGGGGATGGGGTGCAGCACAGAGGTGGGGCTGGGTGGCCGCACACCCTGGGAACCCAGCTGCCAGCACATTTGGTGTGCCACCTGACCTGGTTCTGTCTGTAGCATCATCAGCATCCCAAGCCATCATGTGTGGTTTTACTCGTCACACATTTTCCCTCCTCCTCAGCAAGGACCCCCCACAGGGCTTGAACCCTCAGCCTCTAGCATCACAAGCAGGGAGCTTTCCAACACGGCACACAGCTAGGGGCTGAAAGAAAGGGCTTAGTCTGCCTGCTAGCAGAGGAAGAAAGCTCTGCTGACAGCAGCCCTGGAGCGAGAATCCAGAGATGCTGCCAGGAAAGTGTAGATATCTGGTAGCACATGAGTCCACAAGTGTTGTTATCCATGCCTTTGCTATGGCCATGGATAACTAGTAGAAACACCCACACAAGGAAGACAAGAATTCCATATTTTAAGCATTACAAGTCGAGTTCAGCAAGGCACAGACTTAACTTTAAGAATATGGGAGGTCTGATCACTTTTTAAACACGCAGGCTACATTTTTTTCAAATGCAGATGGCTAAAGTTTGGTTCCTTACTCCACAAAGAGGCCCTTTTCTCAAGGGTGTCCCCCCCACCCCGCACATGTGTGCAGGTGGGGGGTGCCCATGTGAACGCCGTGGCGGGTGGGGGGGTGTCCGTCGGAATGCCACTGGCGGTGGGCGGGGCTGTGTGTGCACTCCTGCATTCCACCCATCACCCACGCACAGAGCAATGGACACCAATGCCGGTTGCTCCATGCGTGGAGATGGGTGTGCACCTGTGGGAACGGCCACACACCCACCTCCACGTGTCACCACTGCACACTCATCCCCCCCCACCCACCATGGCCCATGTCAGCAAAAGGGCCTTAGTCATCAAAATCTGAAAGCACTCACCAGTCCTACTGAATCCAACAGGAGCTCTGAAGACCCAACACTTTAGAAAGCAAGTGATGCTTCCACCACATGGATTTATGTCATCTCACTTTAGTTTGGTCCATGTTCTTTAACCACGATTTGGTGCCAGTACTAGAGCCCCATGTGCCAATACAGGACCCGTTGAAATGAATGGGACATGCATTGCAGCTGTAAAGGAAAAATGCAGAAAGGGGCTCTGGGAAGAAAGTACAGAAAGGGACTCTGGGAAGAGCAGAAGTATAGAAAGAGCTTTGCTTGCAAAAAAGTAGCAGACTAAGAAAGAACTGAGCAGCTGAATGGCCTTGACGGCAGGAAACTGTGATAAGGAATAAACAGGATGGGGCTGGGAAGAAGAACATAACATGCACAGAAAAGATAGTGAAGCAACTAGTGATGTAACCCATAGCCTTGCTTTGACTAGACAAAGGAACAATAGAAATGATGCATGGCAAGTGGAAAAACCCAGCTTTCAACCTGTATTGAGCATGTGTGAAATATGCTTCTGAGTTTGGTATAAAAAGCTTTGGGGGCCGTCCCAAAGCAGCTCTCCTTTGTAGAGCCTGCTAACGCGTTAGCACTCAATAAACTGGATTACATTTTACCCTGACTCTGTGTACTGCCTCGAATTGGTGAGCCCACCCGAACCCAGTGGATTCAAGGGAAAAATCCACAACAATTTCTGGTGTCAGAAAGTGGGATTCGAGGAACTCAGGATCCTTCGTGGATACCTGCGGTAAGTGTACTTTATTGCAGAGTTGATAATCCGGCGGCGGGACGCCGTCCGCCGGGTCGCTGGTGTAGGAAACCGGACTTGTTCCTCTTTCCCTCAAAAGCGTTTTGGGTGTTGTTGTTGTTGTTGAAGGAAATACCTAGGTAAGAATTAAGAATTGAATAGCTAGCAAGTAATAATGGGAAGCAACCAGTCGACAGTGGCTTCCCCTGCTGATACTCCAGCCACGTATATGGCTAGGCAGTACGGTAAATCGGCAGTAAAATGAGGTAGAGAAATGGAATTTTTATACTCGGGACCAGCCCGACTTGCAGTTTCCTTCTGCCGGTTCACTTTGCATCCCAGTCCTAACTCATTTGAGACAAAACCTCGAGGTGAACCACCCCAAGCAAATGGGGGTATGGTTCCTATGGGACGATGAGGCAAACTGAACCGATGTTCAGAAGCGTTATTGCCTGCAAGTTTGTTTAACGGCCGTATGCAAGGCTCCCCCAGTAACATCCGGCATGACTCCTGTGCCCGATCCACCGGGGGATTCCTTGCTTGATTTCAGGCCACCGTGTTATAATGAACCTGTCCCTTTGCTTCTGAACCCCCAATCCCCAGGCTCCACCCCCCCAGCCTGTTCCATTGCCCCCTCCTTCACCGCTGCCACCCCAAACTCCAGGTGGCACGAACCCTCGAGGCGCAGAACCAAAAACTGCAGGAGCTGCAACTCCAGGGGGGGAAGCAGGGAAAGCTCCTCAAAACTTTGACTCTGGCTTCTGGCACTAGCAGTAGTGATGGAGTGCTTGAAGATTTTCTCCTGTGTAATTTGAGCTAGTGGCTGTTGGCAGTGACTGATGTGGAGTTTCCTTGTGTAAAATTTTGTGGTGTGTATTGTTTTCAGTTAATATTGTTAAACTGAAGTGCCTGGGGGAAGTGAAAGAGTTAATAGTTGAAGTAATTGTGTGAAAAGGAATTTGTAGAAATTTCTGTGTGAAGTCCCCAGTTTGATCCCCGGGCTCAACCCTTTACCCCGGCAGCAATGAACCCAAGGGCTGTACTACCAGGGGCAGGAAGGAAATCAGGACCTTTCATGAGGAGACGCGGCCTCAGCCCTGATCCTCCTGAACCTGGAGTCAGATGGCACTGTTCAGTTAACCTTGGATGGGGCAGAGGCCCTTTTTAATTGACACTGGGGCTACCCGCTCCATGGTGCATTCTTCTACCTTCCCTCAGCTCCCCCTGTCATCGGCAAAAATCTCCTGTGTAGGGGTTGAGGGTACTTATCAGCGTGTGCCTCTGTCTGAGCCTGCCACTGTAACCATCGGCCTGCTCACAGAGAGACACTCGTTTCTTGTTAGTAAACACACTCCAGTTAATCTTTTGGGACGGGACCTCCTGTGTAAATTAAAAGCCTCAATTCATTGTTCGCCTGATGGCATGTATTTGACCTTTCCCGATTCTGAGACAGCTTCTAATCTTATAATGGCCCTTGCTACAGAGGATTCTGGGTCCCCGCTCCTGACTGATCACCAGCAGCGGTTGGATTCCCTCCCTTCCTCTTTGTGGGCAACCTCCCCTGAAGATGTGGGGTTGCTGCAGGGTGTTGCCCCATTGCAAATAGCTGTCAAACCAGGACTCCCGTACCCTTCTGTGTCTCAGAACCCCCTTTCAGCTGAGGCTGTCAGGGGAATACAGGCTGTTATTAACACTTTCCTTGAGGGAGGCATTCTTATTCTTTGTGTCTCCTTTACCTGTTAGGAAAGGAAACCGGACACACCCTGATGGATCCCCGGTTTACTGATTTGTTCAAGATCTCCGTGCTGTTAATAACTTTGTTGTCCCACAGCACTCCATTCTCCCCGATCCCTCTGTCACCATTTGTTCCATCTCAGCTGAAGCCCAATGGTTTACTGTCATTGACTTGTTGTCACAGTTTTTTTTCAGTACCTGTGCACCCTGACTCACAGTATTTGTTTGCTTTTATTAACCCTGCCACCCAGTCCCAATTCCACAAAAGTTTCAAGTGGTTCACGGTGCTGAACCTGGCTAAATTGCTCCTTTGCAAATTCCCCTACACCCGGACTTTCGGGCTAAAATCGGCAATCACATGGTTAAAAAAGGCAATTAGCAATGGAGCTGTCAGAATTTTTACAGCCAGCACTTTCAAAGAGCCAGACCTGAATATTTTTACCAATTTTTGAACAGCGTTTTGCAAACTTTCTTCACCAAGCAAGGAGTAAAACACTGTATTTGCTAGACTAACAAGCCTCCAAACAATTCATTAGAACCTATGAGCTCAGATACAAGCTTCTGGCCAATTCCAGCAGCAAAGCCCAAGCAAAGCATATTTTAAAAAAATAATTAAAAATTGAAACAAATAGGGTGTCGTTACTCCCAAAGCCAAGACCTATGCTAGTGTTGATTTGTATGATTATTGGTTCACTTAAAGGATTGTATAGGAATGTTTTTCCACTGCCGCGCTCTTCTTAAGTGACAGGGACTGAGCAGTGAAACACATCAGTAGCAAGGCACAGCTTGTAGACTGGAAGGTTAACGAAGGGTAAGGAATGCAAAGTGTTAATACTGTCTCTTACAGTGACTCACAGAGAGCCCCAAATAAAGAAAGGAATAGAAAATAGTATTTTGGGCAGGAAAGTAAAATAGGAGAAGGATTATGGAATGTAAACAGCAAATAGCTGTAAAAAAAGGTTAAAGAAGAATTATGTAACAGGAAGCCTCTCGGTGAACCAATAAAGCAGTGAAAGATTGTAACTAGACGAGGAATTGGCAATTAAGCAAACACCAAAATATCATTTCAACATCTAAACTACAAAACAAAACTAGTACCTTTTGGTGTTACTTGCTGGCACCAAAGTTTGTTCTTTATGTCATTTTCAGATTTGTTCTTTGTTGTCATCTTCAAATTAAAAGCTCCCAAAAGTAATTAGTAGTAATTAAGGTCCAAGTTTTAAAAGTTTGTAAAAAAACCATAAAAATCCAGCACTGAAGTGCAAATCCACAGACCGTCTGGAAGCTGCCTCTAACAAAAATCTCAAAGACTGTTCTCCCTTATCTGCAACTTAATAGTTTACATTCCTTTTTCAAACTTTTCAGGCAAGCAAGGAACAGCAACAGTTTTTCCCAATAGGCATTTCTTTCCCAGGGGGAAAAACCATGCAGCCCCTGCAATGGTTCACATTGTAGAATGCCCGATTACTGTTTTATTAAATTGCAGCTTTGCAAAAATAGCACATTAAATCAATCAAATTATTACTGCTGATTTTAAGCAGTAAAAAGGCCCAAAATGACCCAAAACAAATTTGGAAATTTTCATGCAATAATGGACTGGTCTGTAAAATCCTCTGTCATGCTAAAACAGTTTTTAGCAAGTGGGCTGGCCCTTTTGCCATTATTAACAAGGCTAGTCCAATTAATGGTTTAAAGGTACAGCTACTTGCAGCCCACACCCAGACCAGGATTTGCCAAACTGTTTGTGATTTAAATGGCAAAAAGACGATATTCTTCCTTGATTTATTCTTTCCATGGAATGCTAAATCAACAGGGGGGAGGCGGGATTTACTTAACCTGTTGTGCTTTAGTTACTTAAAAAGTAAAACATGCACCCTTTCTTTATCTTCTCTGTGATGTCCCTACTGTGGCTTCTGCCATCAACACCACCTATGGCTCCTAAACACCTGAAAAAGTCCCACAATAGCCTGCTCATCCCAAGCCTTGTCATACCCACAGATGCTAGCTCCCATGCCCTGCCTTTCACGCCAACCAAATTTCAGCCCCAGCTTCCCAGATGACTTCCTTGTGCCACACAACTCCCAAGCCCAGCATCCTGTGCCAGATGACTTACTGATTCCCGCTACGCTTTTGGAGTTTGCCACTCGTTTGGCTCCATTTGGCGGGAGCACGGCTTCCTCACTTCAGCTGGCACTCCAATAGCCCATGGGCCCTTGATTGCTGCCCTCCTGGAAGCCGTGATTTTGCCCTCTGCTTTGGCTATTGTGCGCGTCTGCGTGCACACTTCTGCCAACACTTTTAAGGCCAATGGCAACCGCTTTGCTGATATTACTGCCAAACGCGCAGCAAAGCTGGGACCCACTGTATGCGTTCAGGCAGTTTCCCTTTCAGATTCCCTGCCTGCCGTGCCACTCCAGGACGTTCTACATCACCAACAGGACGCGACAGCTCAAGAACTCGACCTGTGGCTCCGCTCCGCCTGCACCCAAGACTCGGAGGGCATCTGAAGACACCCTGATGGCCGCCCTGTAGCCCCGCGGTCCCTGCTGCCCTTGCTGGCCAGAGTGTGTCATGAGTTAACACACTCTGGCAAGGGGGGAATAGCACACATGATCACCGCCAGTTGGTTTGCTCCTTTTGTCTCCACCGAGGCCCGGCGAGTGACCCGATCGTGCCACATCTGTGCCCACCATAATCCACACAGAACCGAACCCTGCACTTCCTCTTCTCGCCCGTGGAGCAATGGCCCCTTTGAGAATCTTCAGATTGACTTTGCCCATTTGCCCCCGGCCCAAGGCTTTAACTTTGTTCTTGTTATTGTTTGCCTTTTCTCAGGCTGGACTGAAGCATTTCCCTGCCGCCGAAATGATGCGTTCACAGTTGCAAAGCAGCTGCTGCGAGACTTTATACCCCGCTTTGGGGTTCCTCTTTCACTGGACTGTGATCAAGGCCCTGAATTTACTGCAAAAGTAACCCAGGCCCTTTGCAAGGCCCTCAGGATCAACTTGTTTTTCCACACCCCACATCACCCTCAGAGCAGTGGGGCAGTGGAGCGGAAGAACCTGGACATTAAGACTCGACTAGCTAAAACATCAGAAGACATGGGGTTGAAATGGCCTGAGGCCCTGCCTTTAGTTTTGATGGCCATCAGAGCCTCCCCAGCAAAGAATACTGGACTTTCCCCTCATGAACTTGTGTTTGGCCGTGCCATGCGCATAGGCCTTACACCGCCTCGTCCGGCAGTTCAATCATTGGCTCAATTGAGTGATGAGCTTTCTCAGTATGTTTTGTCTCTCACTTCTCTCCTTAGATCAGCCAGGACTGCGGTGGAAGCAGCGCACACTCCACCTTCTGCTGAGCAGTGCCACAGTTTCCAGCCAGGGGATTGGGTCCTCTTGAAAGAGTTTCGACGCAAGCATTGCCTCTCACCACGCTGGACAGGACCCCACCTTGTCCTGTTGACAACACAGACCGCTGTAAAGTTGGAAAATGATCCTCGTTGGCGTCATGCTTCGCATTGCTGTCGTGCTGACCCTCCCGCTGGCCCGAACACCACTGACTCCGCCACCTGACCTGACCACATCATTCCAGATGATTCATCGACAGCTACCGGACAATGACAGAACTTCCCGAGACAAACGATCATTAGAATTTGCCTCTAACACTTTTCTGCTTTTTATAGAACAGCTTCGCCTGAATTTGAACGCATCGAACTGTTGGCTTTGTGCCCAGATTCCTTTGCATGCTTTGGAAGGTATTCCTATGTTTGCTACCCCGCTTGCTGTACGGGAATTGCGAGCCCCATTTTATACTGAGTTACCCAAAAACGCCACATGGGCAACTGTTAGTCGCAATGTGTTTAAGTATATTCACATTAGAACACCAACCCCAGCCTTATTTTGCTTGCAGTGCAATGGCACGGGCCAAGCTGTTGGTACCTCTACCTGCAACACAACTGTTGTTAAGAATGGAATCACTTTTAACTTGAACCATACATTTGTGCCCGACCTCACTCCAGCATACTACAACTTGACAGGGTTTTACCATCAGGCGTTCCTCTACACTCACACCTGTGCCTGTGGTATTACTGCCCTGGTGGGCCACTATTTCATCTGTGGCAACAAAGCCTATAAACATCTTCCTGCAGATTTCCAAGGGTCATGTTTCATAGGTACCCTCTTCCCTGCCATCCGAGTGTCCTCCAGTTTACCCCAGGGCCCTATCCGAGACCGTGGGGACATCACTGAGGCCCAACGCTTTTGGGGAATAACCATCCCTGGTCTAGGGGTGGGTTTCACCATGCGGGAACTCAAACGCATTTCCACGGTTCTTGAGGAAGTTGCAAACCAAAGTCCCTTCCCCAATCTCTCCAAATGATTGCTGTGAGCACCAGGCTTGGCAGCGCATTCCCTTTGCTCCCCCGCCGACCCCCAGCCAAGGGACCCATCAGGGGCCCCCGGGGACTCCAGACCAAGTGGCGGTAGTGATGCCATTTAGGGGTCTAAATGGGCATCACAAGGGGGGACTTGTAAAGGAAAAATGCAGAAAGGGGCTCTGGGAAGAAAGAACAGAAAGGGACTCTGGGAAGAGCAGAAGTATAGAAAGAGTTTTGCTTGCAGAAAAGTAACAGACTAAGAAAGAACTGAGCAGCTGATGGCCTTGACGGCAGGAAACTGTGATAAGGAATGAACAGGATGGGGCTGGGAAGAAGAACATAACATGCACAGAAAAGATAGTGAAGCAACTAGTGATGTAACCCATAGCCTTGCTTTGACTAGACAAAGGAACAATAGAAATGATGCATGGCAAGTGGAAAAACCCAGCTTTCAACCTGTATTGAGCATGTGTGAAATATGCTTCTGTAGTTTGGTATAAAAGCTTATGGGGGCAGTCCCAAAAGCTAGCTCTCCTTTGTAGAGTCTGCTAACGCGTTAGCACTCAATAAACTGGATTACATTTTACCCTGACTCTATGTACTGCCTCGAATTGGTGAGCCCACCCGAACCCAGTGGATTCAAGGAAAAAATCCACAACACAGCTAAGAGCATGAGCACCAAATGGCTTCAGGATCCTGCTTGTCTCAGAGTCCTAACATCCTTGGCTACCCCATGATTTTCAGAGTGTTCTTATGCACAGAAAGGTAGCAGTCACTGGCCTATTTAAGTGCTAATTGCTTTTAAGAGTCCTATTTGCCTAGAACTAGTAGAACCAGTCCTGTAACCTCCTGTATGTGTCACCGTGGAAGATACATTTGCAAGCCACTAACAATAGCATAAACAAAATAATGGAAGATACTAAAGCTATTAATGGAGCAAATTAATATTTGAAACAATTTGGTCCAATTTTATTTTGGTCTTGGTCTTCCTCCAGAATCTAGTGAATTAACTGCTCCAACACCAAAAGAAAAATGGGAGGGAGGAAAAGGTTTGTAGGTGCAACAGCATGTGCTTTAATGACAAATCCATTTGTAAATGTCCTGAGGCAGTGGCGTAGCTACCATGGAGTGAGGGCCGGGGTGGGGGCTGAGCTGAGCCCAGCCCCTGCATTCTTGGGCCCCTTTGCAAGCAGCCCGAGTGCCTCAAATAAATGTTCAGGGTGGGCAGTCCTGGAGCCAGCACTCTGTCTCTTCCCTCTCTGAAACTTTCCCAGCAGCTCCCAGACCACTTGCAAAGGGCCCTAACAGGAAGGAATTTTCACAGGGGTGTGTGTGTGTGTGTGAAAGTGCAAGTCCTCCCCCTGCCACTTTGAAAGTCAGGATGGGATTGCTGCCTCTCAAGGCGGATGGGAAGGTGGCCACTGGGAGCTGGGGCTGTGGCACTGTCCTCAGGGAAAGGGAAAGGCCAAGGTGGCTGATGGGAACCTCCATGGAAGGGCTGCCACTGCTTGGGGGCTGTCTACCACTGAAGTGGCTTGCAACAGAGCTCCCAGGTGGCCCTCTCTACAGCACCAGCAGCCTTAAGAAAGGTTCTTTTAAACCTCATTCTCCACCCCAGACGCCCCTCTCCCTACCCTGTAGACTCTGCCCCCTTACTCTTAAGGGACTTGTACTTTGTTTTGAGTCTAGGCCCTGTATAGCCTTGTTAGGCCCCTAGCCTGGGCCCCATTTACCTGAAAGACCCCCTCCTGTTCTATGTTCCCTTGCAATCCCGGAGATCAGCTGGAAGCACCTTCTTGCAAACACCACCACGTTCCTAGGCAAGGACACACAGAGAGGTATTTTCCGGGGCTGCTTCATCAGGTGAAGTTTTTTAGGACATGACTTGAATGAACAGTGCTTTGTAAAATGAAGGGCGCACAGTCACAGAAGGAGTGCCTATAGACTTGAGTTGGTAGCCTGTTACATTGGTGCTGCTTTCTCTAGTCAACTTCCATCACACACAAAATACCAAGGAACAAAAAATGGAAAAACAAAACCCCACTTTAAGTTCAACTCCTTTCCTGTGAGCTACTGCTACAGTAGCAGCCAGCGTTGGCAAAATGTGAACTCGGCTCCCATTACTGCAACAGTAATTTCTCTCCAGCATCCACTTCAAACTCACTTCTCCCTCTGGTCTGCAATAGGTTGTTTGCCAACATTCAGGGCCTCTGGCAAGGGTCTTGTTTTCTGCCTGGCCCATAAGGCGCTGGTTTGGAATTAGAGGACAGGCCTGGAGATGATGTACAGGTTTATCATCATCCTTTATATAGGACGTTCACGGTGCTTCACATTCCTTATATAGTTTACCCTCACATCATTCCTGTGAGGAAGGTCATACTGGTGAGGAACTGAAACTAAGACAGTGTCTTCCTCAAGGCCACCCAGAGAGTTCATGAAGACAACAAAATTTGAACCCTCGTCTCCCAGGTCCAAATCCAACACTTTATTGGGCTACATTTGCAAATGATGCTGCTAAGGAATAGCAGTTTCTGTTGGTAACTGCGGAGGGTATTTTCAGATGAGCACTTCTCTTGTGGACTACAGCATCTGGGAGAAACAAACTCACGTGGGAGGTGGTTTAGATGTCGTCCCCCCCCCCCAATTCCAGAAGTCAGCTGGCATAACTGAAAACAGCACAGTGCATGGACAGAGATCCGGACTTATGAAACCCCGATATCAAGGTTTCATAAGTCCAGATCTCTGTCCATGCATGAGTGTGCTGTTTTCAATGGTGCTGGACAACTTCTGGAATTGGGGGGGGAGGGACATCTAAACACACACACACTCCACACGAGTTTGTTTCTGCTGGACTCTACAGTCCGAGAGAAATAGCGCTGGTCCAAAAAGGCCCAAAGTGTACTTATTTAAGTATTTATAAAATTTGTCAAGGCAGCCCTTCTTGGCACTGGTTCGGCCTTATCCAGAGCATTGCATTCAACTTTGGGCACCACACTTGGACTTGTAGACAAATGGGATCAGAAGAGAGCAGCAAAAGCAAGAAACAGCTTAGGGAGCAAGACTTAAGAGGAAAGGTTGAAAGAACTGTGCATTTTTAAAAAAGATGGCTGATGCAATCTCTTCAAATAAATAAAAGGGTGTTATGAAGAGGACAGGCATGAATTGTTCACCTTGGCCCCTGAGGATGGGTCAAGCAGCAACAAAATACAGAAAAGATTGAGGTTAAATATTAAGAAAAACTTAGGAGAGCAATTGGGTAGTGAACCAAGTTGCCAGCAGAGGCGGAGGAACCCCCAGCACATGAAATTTTAAACATAGACGGGAGAAGCCTCAATTAAAAACAGTTGAAGTTTAATCAATCCTGCCTCAGTGCCAGGGTAATATCAGTGCCTGATTCAGGGAAGAATGGGCCCTGGGTGAAGTGGGATCCTTCCTAAAATAGGAATGTTTGATGGGTCAGTTGCAGAGCTGACTCACTTATTAGAAAAAGCACAATGTTATGAAATTAATTTGTAATGCTCAATTAAACAAAAACCCCTTTGGAGGCTGGAGGCCTGCATGTTAAACATCATGTTATTTCGTGGGACCCGTGTTCACTGTGTTTCCCCCATTATGAGCAATAGGTAAAATTCAGTGACAATAAGTCCCTGTTTATTTCTAGTTTCTTTTCATGGACCCCCTACAGGCTGGAGTTCCCTACATTGGAGGCACTAGGCACTTCTCACAGGGCAAGAAAACTTATTGGGAGTGCTGTCCACTTGTGGTGTCGTGTGTCAGCACTTTTCCTAGATCCAGTCCTGGGTGACTTTTTGAGAGTCCTTTCCATCTCCAGAATTCTCCAATTAGGACACATGCTTTTGGTTATGTAGTACACATTTGAAGAAATAAAGATGACACATTGTTTTATGGTTGAGATTTTAAATGCTCAAGAAGCACGTCTCATCCTTCCCTACCTAACATGAAGAGTGAGTACATCAGAAAATCAGCTGGGAATTAAGGTTGTTAGAGAAGACACCAGAGTAAAGAACAGAAAAGGAAAACTTTTCAAACATGCTCAGGTTTTCTTCGCTTTCAGTGAGACTTCAGCTCTTATGTCTTTTTGGCAGTAAAATGGAAGCTCCCTTACCTCAGGAAAACCATTGCATAGTTTATTTATTTATGAAAACTTAATACCCTGCCTTGCCTGACATAGCAGCTGGGGGGGGAGGGGGGACCACTTACAACAGCAATAAACAAACATTAACAGTATTTAAAACTCATAGCAGGAGGTAATGAAAAAAACCCTCCCCACCCCACCCTCCACTCCCCTCAGCCAGGTCTTACAACTTTGTCAAAAAGAGGGAAGGTCCAGGGTCAATCAGGCCTCTACCGGGAGGGAGTTCCACAGCCTTGGTGCGGCCACTGAGAATGTCCTCTCCATCATGCCCCCCCCCCCGGAAGACTCAGGGGGGCCTTGAGGAAGGCACCCCCAGATGACTGCAGAGGCTGATCCAGGATCAAAGGGGTGAGGCGGTCTCGCAAGTAGGTAGGACCTAGGCCCGTTCACCAACACCTTGAATCAGGCCCGGAAGACTATAAGCAACCAGTGCAGAGATCAGAGCACTGGTGTAATATGCTCCCGGCAGCCCAACCCCGTTAAGAGACGGGCCACCGCATTCTGCATCAGCTGCAGTCTCCGAGCCGTCACTATGGGTAGCCCCATGCAGAGTGCGTTACAATAGTCCAGCCTATAGGTGACGAAAGCATGGATGATGGTGGTCAGGTTGGAGTCTGAAACGTATGGCTGAAGCCATCGTACCAGATGTAATTGGTGAAAAGCACTCCTCGGCACAGCCTTCACCTGAACATCCAGGCGGAGCTGCGAATTGAGGAGCACGCCCAGACTCTGAACCTGGGGAACCAGCGGGGGGAAAACCCCATCAATAATGGGGGATGCCACCTCCACTGCCTTCCCCACTAGCATCACCTCCATCTTGTCAGGATTCAACCTCAGTCAGTTAGCCCTCATCCAGTTCCCCACAGCCGTCAAACACGGGGTAAGCACCAAGACTGCTAGGCCGAGCGGCTGCATGTACATGTTGAACAGGAGAGAGGACAGAACAGAACTTTGCGGGACTCCACAAGAGAGGTCTCGCTATGATGAAAAATAATCCCTGAGCACCACTTGCTGAGTTCTTTCAGCCAGAAAGTAGTGAAACCATTCAAGAACAGTCCCACCCACCCATGCATGGTCCCGCAAGCACACCACCAACATCTCATGGTCAACGGTATCAAAAGCAGCTGACAGATCTAACAGAATCAGCAGGGTCGAACAACCCTGGTCCAGTTCATGGTGACGGTCGTCGACCAGTGCCACAAGCATAGTCCCAGTGCCATGGTCTGGATGAAAGCTGGACTGTGAAGGATCAAGAAAACCAACATGGTCAAGATGCTCCTGTAGCTGCCAAGCCACAACCCATTTAATAACCTTCCCTAAAAAGTGAAAGTTAGAGCAGGCCGATGGCTGGCAAGGGAGTCAACGTCAAGTGATGGTTTCTTGAGCAGAATGCACCACTGCCTCTTTAAGACAGCTTGGCACTCTGCCCTCCCAAAAGAAGGCATTGTCAATGTCTCTCAGCTGGCCTTAACCAGCCAGGACGGGCAGAGGTCCAGTTCACAAGAGGTGGCCCTGATTGCCCCAATAACATCCCCTGTATCAGTGGGTGTCACCCACTGAAATTGATCCCACAAAATTGGACAAAGCAGGGCTTCCATAACCTCTGGTTCCCCTAATGTAATAAGTGCGGCATTGAAGTCGTGGTGAATATGAGCGATTTTATCCACAAAATAATCCACAAACATGTCACAGTGAGCACTGGATGACTCCACTTCCAGGTGGAGGGGGGCAGACTGACCAGCCCTCACAACACCCAGAAAAGCTCCGCTGGATAGGATTTTGCGGGCGTTATGAGGGTAGCAAAAAACTCATTTTTTGCTGTCCGCACAGCCACGGCATAGGCTTGTAAACTAGCTCTGTGATGCAACATGTCGGCTTCAGCATGTGAACGGCTCCACTATCAATCCCACCGCTGCCCTTTTTGTTTCAACAAACGCAGTTTCTCAGAAAACCAAGGAAACTTGCAGTGCTGTAAACTTAGGGAGCAAACGCCTAGGAGCTGTCCGATCAATGGCCTCAGTCAGCAGAGTATTCCAGAACACCGACAGGCACTGTGGAGAAAGCCAACAGGCACTATGGAGTGCACAGTTCGGACTGTGGCATAAGAACATAAGAAGTGCCATACTGGGTCAGACCAATGGTCCATCTAGCCCAGCAGCCTGTCTTCGACAGTGGCCAATCACGGTGGCTTGGGAGAAACACCCAACAGGTCACAATGGGGGATCCATTCCCTGTTGTTTTCCCCCAGCTCCAGTCATGTTCCCTGATCCTGTCTGGCTAAAAGCTGCTAATGGACCTATCTTCCAGAAACTTGTCCAAACCTCTTTTAAACTCAGCTATAGTACTGGCCCTTACCACAGCCTCTGGCAGTAGATTCCACAATCCAATTATACGCTGAGTGAAAAAATATTTTCTTTTATTTGTTTTAAACTTGCCACCCATGAGTTTCATGGAGTGTTCCCTAGTTCTAGTACTAGTTGAGAGGGTAAATAACTGCTCCTTGTTTATTAGTTCCACGCCACTCATGATTTTATAGACCTCTATCATAGCTCCTCTGTCGTCTCTTCTCCAAACTGAAGAGTCCCAATCTACCAAATCTCTCCTCATATGAGAGCCCTTCCATGCCCTTGATCATTGTTGTTGCCCTTCTCTGTACCTTTTCTAGTTCAGCTATGTCTTTTTTGAGATGGGGCAACCAGAACTGCACACAATATTTGAGGTGCGGTCACAACATTGATTTTAATAGAGGCATTATAACCTCCTCAGTTTTATTCTCTATCCCCTTCTGAATAATTCCTAACATTCTCTTTCCTAACATTCTCCTGCATCTATGCAGGAGGACGTTAACTTAGGGGATTTAGAGTTGCTTAAGACTGAGGAAGGGATAAAAACTAAGGGACTTCAGGTGGAATTCACTGGAGAACAGATAAATAACAATTCCAGGGAGCCTGATACAGTCCCCCATGTGCACAGTAAGAGGAATAAAAAGAATACACATATATGTCTATATGCAAATGCTAGAAGCATAAAAAGTAAGATGGGAGAATTAGAGTATATGGCGCTAAATGAAGAGCTACACATTATGGGCATCACAGACATGGTGGAATGAGGATAACCAATGGAACACTGTAATACCAGGGTACAAAATATATCAGAATGACAGGGTAGATAGAGTTGGTGGTGGGGTGGTTCTATATGTAAAAGACAACATTGAGTGAAGTACAATTAAAATTTTAAAGAATGCAAACTGTTCCCTAGAATCTGTATGGATAGAAATTCCAAGTATAAAGGGGAAGAGTATCGCAGTAGGGCTATACTATCATCCCCCTGACCAGGATGGAGAGACTGATAAAGCATTGCTAAAAGAGATTAGACAGGCTACTAAAGTCAGCAACATAATAATAATGGGTGACTTCAATTTCCCTAATATTGATTGGGTGAATGTTTCCTCGGGGCAGGACGTGGAGGTCAAATTTCTGGATGCCGTAAATGACTACTTCCTAGAACAGCTGGTTCAGGAACCAATGAGAGGAGGAGCTATTCTAGATCTAATCCTGAGTGGCACGCAGGATCTGGTGCAAGGAGTAACTGTGGTGGAGCCACTAGGCAATAGCGATCATAATATAATCACATTTGACATAATGTCTGGAGTGAGAAAGACAAACAAAAGTACAGCAGTAGCATTTAACTTTAAAAAAGGGAGACTATGACAAAATGAGGAAACTAGTTAAAAAGAAACTAAAAAGCAAAGTTGCAAGGGCTAAATGTTTGCAAGAGGTGTGGAAGCGGTTTAAAAAGCACCCTTCTGGAAGCCCAGATTAAATGCATCCCGCAAGTTAAAAAAGGAAGCAGGAAGACAAAAAGTCTTCCACTATGACTAAATGGGGAGGTGAAGGAGGCTATTAGAGCCAAAAAGGCATCCTTTAAGAAATGGAAGGCTAGTCCCAATGAAAATAACATGAAAGAGCATAAACACTGGCAACGTAAATGTAAAGTGTTAATAAGGCAGGCCAAGAGAGATTTTGAAGGGAGGCTTGCTAAAGAGACAAAAACAAGCAACAAAAACTTTTTCAAATACATCAGAAGCAAGAAGCCTGCTAGGGAGTCAGGTGGGTCATTAGATGACAAGGGAGTAAAAGGGGCGCTCAGGGAGGATAAGGACATTGCAGAGAAGCTGAATGAGTTCTTTGCGTCGGTCTTCACTGTGGAGGATTTTGGGGAGGTACCCACACCAGACCCTTGCTTTGTGGGTGAGAAATTGGAAGTGCTGTTACAAATCAATGTGATGGAGGATGTTCTAGG
>QEPC01000081.1:2314753-2340350 GCA_003113815.1 Sphenodon punctatus
GGGGGGGGGGGGGGGGGAGAGATAGCAACAGTGGCCCAGGGAATCCCCGTCCCTATGGTCCTCTGGGTCAAATCCTCCCAGGGGGCTCAGTCCACAGCAGCGGCCCCAGATGGAGCAGGGCAAGTCTAGCCAGCTCCCAGCCCCCTGCAGCCACAGAAAGCAGAAGCAGTGTGGGGAGCGTGGCGGTCAGCAGGCACACCGCTTTTCAGGCCCTGCGTGGGCCAGGCTGGCCAGAAGCCGTCGGGAGGAATTCCTGACCCCAACCCCTCTCCCTCTGCCACTTGGAGGGGGGCGATAGCAACAGGGGCCTGGGGAATCCCCTGCAGAAACCAAGACTATCGTCTAAATTGTCCATATAGATTCTTAACCATAATGCTACTCCCAGCTTCGTCTACTGCATTTGTTCTGATTTGCATGGACACACAAACCTGTTTGCTGGCGCTCCTTACCTGGAATATGATCCTCCAAAGCCAGCACAGTTCACCTGCATGCGTGATAGTTACTCAACGAAACAATGCGCATGACACTACTCCCCCATTCCTCCCTTCCTCAGGCTTTTACATTTGGTACATGCCTGTTATGGAAATACATTTATTTTGTAGATTCTATAGAAGTCTGAAAGATCCTCTTGAGACGCATTCTTCCCCCCCGTGAGCAAGAAGGGGGCCACGTTAACTCACTTCCCACTGCCCTTGCCAAGTCCAGGAAGGCAGCCAAAGTAGTAGTTACCAACAGCTTGTGTGGGTGAGGGGAGTGATAAAAGAGCCGGGCTTACAGAATTGCCAGGGTATCCGAACAGAAGGAATAAACAGGTAAAGGAGGATCAGGACAAGAAAAGGTAAGGTACCGTGTCTATGCAGAGAGAGGAGCAGCGGGAAGGACAGTTGTTGATGTGTCTTCTACTGATGCAAACCCCCACAGAAGGAAAGAACAGGAAGTTAAACCCAAAAGGGCAAGGGGAGACATGCAGTTATTACTGCTAGCAACAGAGGAGTCTGGCTATGTAAGTGTTCCTTGTATTAATGATCTAGAGGTGAAAAAAGCAATCCCATTACATATTACCAATCTTTTTGTAGAAGTATATACTTAATGGAATAGTTATTGGCTAAGAATTTAGAAGCAATTTGGAATCACTGTAGCCCTGCTTCTTTCAGCATACATGAGTTACACACGACAATGAAGGTACTGTAGGAAGGGAGACCACCAGGAACTGCTCCTCAGCTTATCATGCAAATAAACTGCTTCTAGCATCAAATGCAAAGCAACTGTCAAGCCAAAGGGCAAGTTGGGTGAAGCTTTGCACAAGCCAGAGATATATGGATCTGTATCAAATAGCACTGGAAGAAACAAAGGTGGTAAATGCAGCGAATGAGAAAACGCAAAACAAAGCTTCACTTTGCTTCTCTTATGCCACCACCCTCACTCACGTCAGTCTCTTGATCCCTAAATGATTTTTGTTCCTTCTATATTTTACCTTTATGCTTGAAACTCCCTCCCTGAATAGTCTGCTCCATCCCTTTCTCCAAATCTCTTTAAAAAAACCTACCTCTTTCATCAGGTTTTCCCCAACTCCTCATCCCCTTAGATCGCTCAGTTATGCTCAGGGACCCACATCCACTGCATTTCCCCCACTGCTGCCATGGGGAAAACACAGTGAACACAGGTCCCTGGTTTCACTTCTCCTTACACCATCTTACCCTTCAGGATCCTTCTACCTTGTGATTAATTTTTTTAAGAAGGGCTCCAGAGGTAATGCTGGAAACTACAGACCGGCAAGCCTGACATCAGTATCCCATCTGACCAAATTGGTATAGACTACTATTAAAAACAGAATTACTAGACATATTGACAAGCATGATTTGATGGGGGGAATCAACATGGCTTTAGCAAAGGGAAGTCATGCCTCACTAATCTATTAGAATTTTATGAGAATGTCAACAAGCATCCGGATGTGGATGATCCACATGATCTAGTATATTTGGATTTTCAAAAATCATTTAACTAGATCCCTCACTAGAGGCTCTTAGTCATGGGATAAGAGGGAGAGTTCTATCATGGATTGGTAGCTGGTTAAAAGATAGGTTAGGAATGGCTATTTTTCAAGTTGGAGAGAGAAAGATAGTGAGGTGTCTCTAGGGTCAGTACTGGGACCAGTATTGTTTAACATATTAATTAATGATCTGGGAAAAGGGGATAAAAAGTGAGGTGGCTAAATTTGCAAAGGACACCAAATTATTCAAGACAGGACCCAGGCAGACTGAGGAACTACAGCGGGATCTTGCACAACCAGGTGAATGGGCATTAAAATGGCAAATGAAATTTAATGTTAAGTGCAAGGTGATGCACATAGAGAAAAATAATCCTCACTATTCACGATGCTAGGTTCTAATCTGGGTGTAACTGCTCAGGAGAAGGACCGTGGAGTCATTGTGGATAGTTCCTTGAAGACATCAGCTGGGTGTGCCGCAGCAGTAAAAGAGGCAAACCAAATGCTAGGCATTACTGCAAAAGGAGAGGGAAAAAAAGGAAAAGTATCATAATGCCATTGTATAAATCTTTGGTATGACCCCACCTTGAATATTGTGTGCAGTTCGGTCACCCCATCTCAAGAAAGATGAAAATTGGGTAAAGTTCAGAGAAGAGCAACATATTGAATTCCATAGGAAAGGCTCAACAAGCTAAGGTTGTATAGCTTGAAGAAAGGGTGTGTGTGTGTAACAGAGTGGGCATTTTTATATACGTTAAAGTTCCGGATTTTTCAGTCTTCTGAGTTTATCAGTCCACAAGTGAGCTCCGGATTCATTTTTCACACACACTGCCTTGAGGCAGTTCCTGGATACATTCTTCACACAAACACTGCCCTGAGGCAGCCTAAAGTAGCCGCAGCTGTAGACGTGAGGGGCTGCCATGGAAACCAAGTGACCACAGCTGCCTGGAGCAAAGCAGTTTACCAGGAGAACCTTTTATTTTACACACAAAAGTTCTGGGAGAAGTTCTCCGCAGAAGTTCAAAGATTTGGATGTTTAAGATCTGGGTGAGTGATTTAGACACACAGAAAGTTCAGGATGTAACAGTAAACATCCAGGAGAAATGTGTGTGCAAGAACACCCAGTGTGGTTCTCTGGCCTCAATGTCCCATTCTCCCCAGTTCTCACTGGGGAGATGAACAGATCTACTTGCTGTCCATCTGCTGATCTCCCATCCTGAGTGTCAAATTGCTGCTCAGTTGCTGGGGGTTCAGCCTGGGTTCCTGCCCAGGGCCAAGCTCAAGCCCTCTTTGGGTGAGCCTCCTGGTTCCTATCTTGGGCTTCCTTCTCTACTCCCATCCTGCTCAAACAATTCAGGCTGCCTCCGTTTGCCACTGCTCCACTCAGGTGTTTTCTCTGCCAGCTGCTCCCTCTCTTGGTACCTCTACCACAATCCAGCCCTCTGGCCGATGTGAAGCCTACCTTATCACCCTGCAGGTGTGCACCTCTGCACCTGTCCTCACTCTCCTCCACAGCCGCCCTGCTCACCTGTGGCTTCAACTTTTGCAAGGGTCAGGGCCATCATTGCCCAACATCTTCAAGGGCCCTTGCCCCACAGGAACAGGAAACTCCCTAGCATCCCTTTTACACCTCTCCCTGCTAGCCTTGTCAAGTCTTATCCTTGGAAGACTTGACTCTTAAAGGGCCCTGGAAGCCCCCAACTCTTATCTGCCCTGCAGAGCTACCTAAGAGAGGGAAAAGGTTCCCCAACCCAATCTGAATTCCTCGTGTTCACTTCCACTTCTCATTTGTGGGAAAACTTAAAAAAAATCAATTTTTGATTATTTTATTTCAGGCAGAATAAGGCTTCCCTACGCAATACCCCAAAAGATCAATATCAGTGTATACTGGAGCATAATGAATGGTTCTCGTACAATCAGCAGGAAAAGATATCAGACCTTATATGAAGCTAACGTTTTAAGTACAGTATCTGGCAAGCTTTCGTTACCAGTTGCACTGTCTGCAACTGGACTGCACACAGAGCCTCCTTTAATTGGAATGAAGTGGCGGCTTCTGTTCTCCAACATTTAGAAAGGAGTCCATTGTTGTGCCAAAGTGGCATTACTTCTTCCTGAGAGCTCTCTTTCCTTCTCCTTTCTTGGGTTTTCCTTTGCCACGTAGCTTTTTCAATCGTCTCATCTCTTCTTTAAAATCTTGATGTTCGTCTCTGCACGGAAGAAGGGGATAAAAGAGTTACAGTCAATACTTCCCAATGAGGAAGAGTGCAGCAATTGCTGGCTGTCAAATCCACATCAATAACCCAATTCTCAAAGTATTCCGCTGGCACAAGCTTTGTTTACTATAAGAGGGCTCACAACAGTGGAACACTTTGAGAACCAGGTCGACTGAGTGGCAGCTTCCCGACTTGGCCACTGGAGAATAATGTAGTCAAAGCGAAAAGAAAAGATATGCATATAATCCATCTGACAGGAAGGAGCATGAGTAGGATGAGACAGTTGGGATTTTTTTTTTTTTTAGGGGAGATTTTGGAGAGATTTTTTCTCTGTTTTTATATGTAATGCGTTCTCGATATTGTAAAGCAAGGGGCTATTCTGGGAGAAGAACTCTTGAGTTTGAGAAGTGGGAGGGATGGGATTTAATTTACATGTATATTATGGGATGATGATGTTTAAAATTATTGTAAGCCACCCTGAGCCATTTCAGGGATAGGGCAGGGTATATAATAATAAATAATAATAATAATAATAATAATACATGCTTCATCTTAGCATGCCTGTTATTTGAAGGACAAAAGCCATCGCAATTATTCCTTCCACTCGGCTATTTCAAAGCATTTTACAAACACTAAAGAATAAAGCCTGTCACTACCCCTTGTTTAATGGTGGGCGAGTCCAAGGCTCACAGGAATGAAGGGTTTTACTCAGCAGTCTGTTAAGAATGAGAAATGGAACCCAATAACATAATTTCTAATCCTATGCATTATTTAAGGCTTTCCAAAATGCCCACGCTAACTGCAGATGCAGATGCTATTCCCAGAGAGCAAAGGTGGGGAACCTTTTCCACCTCACAGGCCACTTTGAAAATTAGCACAAGTTCTAGAGGCTGGATAGGAGTTGGAGCCAGAGTTGCTTGAAGGGCGTGTTTAGGATGAAGGGGAGAGTCCAGATTATGGAACTATGCCATGGATCCATCCCCTATCCTTGTGAGCATGCCCTCATCTTCCCTTCCCCATAGCTCACTTTTTCAGTGCTTGAGCGTAAGGACTAGATCTATGGGCCAGATCCAGGAATTGGAAAGGGGCCAGACAAACAGCTGAAGGCTGAATTTGGTCCATGGGTGGAGGTTTCTCACCCATGTCAGAGAGGATAGCTATATTAATTTTCCAGTAATAAAGTGAACCTTTCAAGTTATTTTATGTTTGAAAATGATAGCCTGTAACACAATTGCTAAGAAAGTGCAATTCATTTAAATATAGACTTCTCTCTCCAGCAAATCTGACTTGGGCACGATCATTTTCTAACCAAGTAATTTCAAAGGTTCCCTTTGTTACTGAAAAAAGTAACTGGATTAGTACAGTTCCCCCATCATGAACATTTCTTATATTGTAATGACTGCAATGACTTGACAGGTTGGATGTCTGGGCTGAAATAAATTCAGCCAGGTTAAATGTAAAGTTCTGCATTTGGGGAAGAAAAATCAAACACACAAGTACAAGATAGGGGATACATGGCTAGTTAGCAGTACACGTACAAAGGAACTAGGGATTATTGTGGTTGTGATCCTAAAATGAACGCAAGTCAGCAATGTGATATGGCTGCAAAAAAGGCTAATGCAATTTTAGGCTGCATTAACAGAATCATTGAATTCAAGCCAGCAGAGGTAAAGACTCCACTCTATTCAGCACTGGTCAGACCCCATCTTGGGTAGCGTGTCCAGTTCTGGGCACCTCATTTTAAGAGGGAAACTGATAAGTTGAAGCAGGTTCAAAGAAGGGAAACAAAAATGATAAAGTGTCTGTTTGGAAAGTAAGTCTTATGAGGAAAGTTTGAAGGAACTGAGAATGTTTAGCCCAGCAAGGAGTTTATTCATGGGAGACACGAAAGCGGTCTTCAGTTATCTAAAGGGCTGCCATGAAGGCGGCGGTCGGGAACTGTTTGTCATTACTACCAAGGGCAGGACTTGAAATAATGGGCTCAAATTACAGGAAGGGAGATTTTGGTGACATATCAGGGAAGATTTCCTAACAGTAAGAGTTGTTTGGCAATGGAACCAGTTTGCTAGGGAGGCTGCCAGCTCTCCATTGTTCACAAAAGGCTGGACAGCCATCTGTCAGGGATGATGTAGTTGTAGTCATCCTGTATCCAAGCAGGGGCTTGGACTAAACGGCCCCTGAAGTCTTCTCCAACTCAGACATTCTATGAAATGAGAAGCAAAATGCAAAATTCAACAAGCTCCCCCAAGCCAGATCAGCAGTCTACAGATCAACATGTTGCGGCACTGCCTAAAGAATTCAAGGTCCAGCCAATAGCTCCTGGGGAAAGAGTGGCCAAGTGGAGTTTATTTACATTGCTTGGCACTGTTCTCAAACATCCTCACCGAGGGGCTCAGGAGTGAGTCACAGCTTCCGGGGGTGGGTGGGTGGGTCTACAAGCATGGAGTGGAAATAAAAAAATAGGAGGCATAGGAAGGAGGGCATAGGGCATTCCAGAGAACTCTTTAAAAAAAAGAATTCCTCTCCACTCCCCATCCAAATAAGACTCAGCAACAAGAGTGAAAACACATAACAGAGCTTAAAGGGGACACCTCTTTAAGACTTGTGGTTGCTGAGAGCTTTGGTATCCAGATAAGGGCCACATGATGGTGAAAAGTCAGCTGATTAAGTGTCACTCCTCTACCAGTCCTAGACTGTGTAACAGAATACCCCTGGCTCAGTCTGGAGTAGATCAGAGTTAAGGGCTAAAGGTGAGACTACGAGGACAGTCTTTTCATGCAAAACTGGCAAAAGGCTTATTGCCGAATGAGAAAAAGGTTTCCCACGGCTGCAACAAGTGTGTTACGTTTATCAGCACACGATCAAAAGTTGAAACCAACTCCAGTGAAAGGGCATGGGAACGAAGTGTGGATTTTGTTCGACTTTTCCTAGCTGCTGCAGCCAAGGTTCCCATTTGGAGCTTCTTAAATTTATCAATAGGCAGCTTCCAATATAGCCAGAAATACAAAATTCAAGTTTAAAAACAAGAAAAATTCTAAAGCTTATTAAATATGTAAACTGATTTTAGGAATCAGAAATAGTATATTTATTCTTGATAATGTCTAAGGGGTCATTATGGACAAGGGGGCACTAGGAAACTAACTGGCAGCAAATTTAAAACAAATAAAAGGAAGTCCATTTGTACAATTAACTTGTGGAACTCGTGGCCAGATAACGTTACAGCCAATAGCGTAAATGGGTTTAAAAAAAGGATAACGTAAGTGCCGTACTAGGTCAGACCAATGGTCCATTGAGCCCAGCATTTGTCTCTGACAGAGGCCAATCTCAGTCGCTTGGGAGAAGTAAAGTCTCCAACAGGTCACAATGGAGTGATCCATTCCCTGTTGTTCACTCCCAGCTCCCATCAGTCAGAGGCTGGATCCTCCAGCCTCCTTGGCTAAAAGCCAGTAATGGAACCATCCTCCAAGAACATACCCAATCCTTTTTAAAACCCAACTATACTACTGGCCTTAACCACATCTTCTGGCAATTAGTTTCACAACTTAAGTGAAAAAAACAAAAGAACTCTTGTTTGTTTCAAATCTGCTGCCAGTTAGTTCCATGGAGTGTTCTAGTATTATTTGAGAAGGTAAACAACTCATATTTACTTGTTCTACACGACTCATGACTTTATAAACTTCTATCACATCCCCACTTAGGTTAGGGCTCTTCAGCTTGGAGAAGATACAACTATCAAGTTTCTCCTCATACAGGAGATGTTCCATACCCTTTATCATCTTTGTTGTCCTTCTCGGTACCATTTCCAGTTCTTCTATATCTTCTTAGATAAGCTGATAAGTTCTTAGAACACAGGTGGCCAGACTTTTGGTGCACATGATGAAGCTCTAGGCCCTCTCAGGCACTGTCTCAGGAGTGGAGAGGAGCACTCCCCTTTAGAGAGAGCCTTCCACACTGCTCTTCCCGAGTTCTCCTAGCCCTTCTCTTACCCAGAAACACTTCCTGAGGTGCCAGTTCCACTCTGAGACACTGGTCCCTCTCCCCACGCTGTGATCTACTGGAGTCTAGTTTGCAATCTACCAGTAGATCATGATCTCTCTCACTATTATACAAGGTGACCAGGGGGCATAACCTCAGACTGTTGGGAGCAAATAGCAAAGGATGGATCACTGTTGACCTGTCAGGTACTTCTCCAAAGTGACTGGAGGCATCCACTATTGGAAACTGGAGGCAGACTTAGGTAGACCATTGGTCTGACCCGGTATGGCATTTACGTTCTTAAATAAATTTCATGGAATGAAAAACAATTAGACATCTTTGACACCTCCATTTTCAATGGCAAATCTTTTGGGTGCCTCCAAATCCACCCCACTGGATACATGCATCTACTATATTTCTTTCACTGAAAACAAAACCACAGGTGCATCCACCCCACTGGATGCACCTGTGGTTTTGTTTTCAATGAAAGAAATACAGTAGATGCACGTATTGGCTTCTTGCACTGTGCATGGACCCTATAAGAGGCCAGACAAGATAAATAGCAGATTATGAGGCAAAGAACCCATGATAGTAGCTTGAAGGCAGGAGGAGGGAACACCCTGAAATTTTTAAGCATAATTGCTGCAAGGAAGTAAAAACACACATCCTGAAATACTTATATTAGGAGAAAATTACCTGGAGAAATCAGAGGAACATCTTAGAAATGGAAATTCTGGCTGTCCCTGCCCACTGGCTAAGATGGCACTACAAGTCTGTCCAAGATTGCTGCACTAATGTTTTTAATAGCTTGTTAAGTATTCTGAGACCTTGGTCATACTCTGCCTGGGTGAAATGCCTCCCACCTGCAGCAACTCGTTTGTTAAGAGTAAGCTTGATTCTCTGTAGACTCTCTCAGCAGAGACCAGCTAATAAGAAACTTCAGAGAGCGCTGCATGTAACTTTGATTTTCTATGCAAAGGGGAAGTTGTTTTGCAAAGTGTTGAGTTGCATTGCTTCTCAGAGAACATGCAAATGGTCATTATACAGAAACTAAAAATAAAACTTAGCCTTACTACTTAAAGAAAGCCTTTTACATTTAAATACTAAGACAAAGGGCAACACCAAGAGCCAAAAATAATATTTTGAACCAATCTGTTTTTTAAAAATTGAGAACACTCATTTAGGAGCTTGAGTATAATTTCTCTCTTGCATCTAAGATATTTGTTTTTCTCCTCCATTTTGAATGGAGTGGGAATTAACAAGGCAGTACTTGTAGAGATTTAATAATAATAAAAAAGGGACAGATCAGAAGTCTCAGACTCCCTCTTCCCTAGAAAGGCCTAGATTGTTATTAATTTTTTCTATAGCACTTTCAGTACAGTCTTTATTCTTATCTTGCCCAGTGAGGTAGGCCATTATTATTCTCATTTTACAGACTGGGAATGGAGGCTGAGCGACAGTGACTTGCCCAGTGAGTTCATAGCTAAGGCAGGATTTGAACCCTGATCTCTCAGGTCCAAGGCCATTGTCTTATCCACCAGATCTGATTGAGAAATGAAGACGGCAGACAAAAGGATAACAGTATTTCATGTCACTTCTGATCAACCTCTTTTTCTTGATCCCTGAAAGAGCAGGATACCCCCAACCATCTAGCTACTGCCTCAGTTTCAACTTCAAACTTTATACCTATTATTCATCAGTTTCATATAGTTAAATCATTCATATGAGCAGGCTGCTTTGCTCTTCCCCAAACAGAAGGGAAAACATGACCCATACAATTGTTTGTCTCCAACTACGCCTTTTTCTCAAAATCTTGCTAATAGAAGGTTTGCTGCACCCAAATGCCAGGAGTCATGATTTACTCTGCTTTCCACTGGAAGTGGGAAAATGAAGTACATATTTCTGCAGATTGTCCTTTTACCTTAACTTCTGAAGTAGCTCTTAAATACCCAATATATCCACAACTCTCTTCCTCCCCATCCCACCTTTTTCCCTTTACAGACATGGCTGAATCACCTGTAAAGGCCGAAGAACCGGAGTTTAGTTATGAGGGAGTAGTATGTGTTGTGAGGGGGATACCAGTCATACACCTCCTTCCGCTTGCCCACAGGCTGCTCGCTGAACAGCTTCACTACTCTGAGAGACTTCGTGTCAGTTGGCCTGATGACCTCTCCAAATATCCGTGCACTCAGCCGGGCCATTCGCAAGGCATAGTTGGAAAGATTGGACATCTCTGAGCAAAGACACACCTCCCTCCTAGAAGGAGAGAGAAGAGCAATTCTTAGGTACTGTAGAATTTATTATTATTTATATAGCACGAGCAATGTACTTGGTGCTGGACAATCATTAATTAGAGACAGGTCTCTGCCCCAAGGGTCTTACAATCTAGGAGAGACAAGGGAGAGGGGAACAAAGGGATAGACAGGGATACATTCCCGAAGTTGAGAAGTCGCAGGTGCATGTAGTTACAAGGGAGAAAAGACCCTAAATGAAGGATAGAAGAGAGAATCAGTGACAAGTGGATGAGGAGCTAGGGAAAGCCTGATGAAAGAGGTAGGTTTTCAGGTATGATTTGAAGGTTGGGAGGAAAGGAGCAGTACAAATGCATCCCCACAGCCCTCACCTAGGTCAACTGCCACTTCCTTGCCCCAGACACCCCTGGCTGCCTAGGTCGCAGAAGACTTAAAGAGATAGGCGCTGCTCATATTTAGCTGGATCTTCAGGAGCTGCATCCCTGCACCAACGTGCTCTGACGCACTTTGGGCCTGACCCTGCAACTACTTAGAGGAATTTGTTACACCAGCGGTGTGGAACCTCTTCCCTCCCTGCAGACACTCCCTCCTTGGTCGTCTTTCCTCTCTCTCTCTCTCTTTTTTTTTTTAAAGCTCACTCTTCTGCTGCAGATGGCCACGGCAGAATGGAGCAACAATTCTTATTGGTTTCACCCTGCTACTTGGTAGGGTCACTGGGGAAGCTGCTGCGTAATGAGACACAAATGAGAGAGGGAGGGAAAAGAAAAGCCATTGATTTGTCCCTCCTTCCACCCCCAGCAACATATTGTGCCTCTGCTGCTCCTGCACAGAGTTCTTCCTCCAGGAGATATTACATTTGCCTTTCTTTGGCCCCTTCTGCTGGGGGATATTCCCGTAGAGGGGATTTCAAAAAACATCCCTCTTATGGAATCAGCAGACAAGAAAACCTGGGGTTCACATTTCTCTCAAGACTTTAAACTCCCTCTGCTGTGCTTATTTTGTGAAGGTGATGACAAGTCTCCAGGGTTGTCAAGCTAGCTCCTTTCAAAAGCACTTTATTCACTTTCAAGTTAAAAATCCTTGCTCTCCTCCCCCAAGAAGTGTTGCACCAGCTGCTTCCAGACACCCACCATCGAGGCGGGAGGAGCATAAAATATTAAAGGGATGTACAAAAGCAACAGCAAAGACGGCAGCAGGAGTCAGCAGGATGGAGCCAAATAGACTTTTACCAAATTAATTGGAATGCTTTATCTATTAACATTAACTAGAAACAGCCAAGTCCCACATGGGGGCTCTGGTACAACAGCTGCTACCCAGGAGGAGGAGCCAGGGTGCAGTCTCCTGCATTCATGTGAAGGGGCTTGGAAGAAAGAAACAGGAAACCAGCTTCCCGCACAATACTACAAATGTTCTGGGTAAGAAAGAAGCAAAAAGGAGAGGGAAAGGATACTGTTAGAGAGCATAAAGACACAGCCATCTCCTAAGTACATCAGCTTCTAAATACTTGGGACCAACAGATGACTCTCATCCTTCAAGACTTCTCAGACTGCCACACACCTGCCAGAGATGCCCATAGGCCTGTACATGCTCCGTGTTGGGTGGTGGCAGCTGCACAGAGCAGGCGGCTTTGGTCCCCTGCTGCCTGGAACCAGGGCCATCTCCAGGGAGAGGAGGTGGAAGATGACCGTAACACCAATGCACTGACTATGGCTGGTTCCACAAGACCAGCTGCAGATCACTTACTATGGCCTTGAAGATCATGGTTTGGGAACTACTGCTCTAGTGCAAGAACACAGCAGCTGCAGGGACTGCAGCCCAGGGCCTTCATTTTATCATGAAGGAGTGTCCCACTTAGTAAAATTAATTAAGTGTTCCTCCTTCTTTGACTAACCTCCTTTCTCCAGCAACTGGAGAATAAAGCGGTCCTCAATCTGATCATCAACCCTTTTTAAACAGGTTCCCCTCCATCACCTACATTCTACATTTATGATGCAGACCTAGAAATTAAAGGGTAATGTCTTACAAGTGCCTAAGTAATTTAGAAGTTGCAGAACTGCTGACTTTCAAGAGGACTTCAGGAACCTGTTTGCCAGGTACCTGAAATTTGAAAATGTAACACGCGCACAGGCTCCTAAGGTACTTAGGAGCTTTTGGAAAGTCAGTCACACCACTATGACTTTGCATCCATTTAAAAACAATGCCATCAATGCCAATAATTGTAAAATAAATAAATAAATAAATAAATTAAAAAAGCCATGCTGTGAGCATCTCATTTCTTCTCTTTTTCTGCATGTCATATTCAACCATGGCAATGACAACCCTTTCTGCTCCTTTCATATTGGACAGCCAAGCTGACCTGCCTCTTTCCCATATTTGCTCACTGACCTGAGAACTGCTCCCCGTTTCCTGACTATTGTTCCTCTTTCTTCAGCAGCAAAGTAACTGAACCTAGACACTCAAGGTCAGAGTCAGAACCAAATTAACATCAGCCAGCAATTTCCTGTGAGCTGTACTGGAGACTGATTTTATCCTCCTAGATGCGGATTTATGAAGAATTCAAAAGGAAGTTAGCATTTTAATATTATTTGTGCTGCATAATACTAATGCAGAGCAGCCTGAAGTCACAGATAGTAGCTAAAGGTACAAAAATGTTTAGTTCAATACCAGATGCTTATATCCCAGAAGACACCGGGGTTTGTTTTTTTCAAAATTAAGTTTAACCACCTCCTTGCCTAGGAGAGTTTAGATACGCTTATAGCGTGTGAAACTTTAGTTAATAAGTTTCCAATGGAGCATTATCTGGTAGATGAACTCCAGGTGAAATCTTATATAGCCTCACTTCAAAATGGAAAGGCTCCTGGCCTTTCCAGGAGCCTACCCCCAGAAATGATTAAGACCCTTTTCACATGGGCTGCAGTGAATGGGGGGAATGGGTGTGCGCTGGCAGCAGGTGGAGGTGCGGTCATCCCCACGGGCACACACCCACCTCCACCCACAGAGCAACCGGCACTGCTGCCTGTTGATCCTTGTGTGGGTAATGGGTGGAGCGCTGGAGCGTGCAACCCGCCCCCCAGGCATTGGCACGGATGTGTCCCCCCCCCCCCACGTTTGCAAGATATTTACTGACTGGTGGCGTCAAGTTTTGATTAAAAAAAAAAAATCATGATCATCCTACTGGAGGGGGATTTACCCCAAATGTTGGAAAGATAACATAATAGTTCACATTTTTAAAAGTTGGAATAAAGAAGATCCATCTGCATCTTATTTGTTGTAAGCTGCTCCAAGCCACCTGTGGTCGGAGAGGGCGGGGTATAAGAACTTTAAATAAATAAATTAAAATAAATAAATCAATCACCCTATTAGTCTTCTAAGTATTCCCGCTAAATTATTTGGAAAACATTTATTATTTCATCTTCAAAAATGGCTTTATGACAATTATGCTTTGGGTGAAGAACAGGCAGGCTTCAAGTGAAGGATATTAGTGTATGGACCACTGCTTTGTGCTACATTATCTGACTGTTACATATGCTAAAAACAGAAACATCGCTATGTCACCTTTATAGATTTAAAGGTTGCCTTTTATTCTGTTGATAGGGTAAAGCTACAGAAGAAATTGGCAGCTATTATTATTATTATAATAAGCATTTAGTAGTGCCAGCTATGTTCCTGGTGCTTTACGAAAAATAAGATAGACACGGTCCCTGCCCTAGAGCTTACAATCTACAATGGATAAAGCTCTGTTGTCATTAATTATGAATTGTTATTCAGATATATCCTGTCGAGTTCCGTATGGGGCTTATGGAGCTCTAGCCGATGGCTTTCAAACAACAGGGGTATGACAAGGATGTCTGCTTGCTCCTTCACTTTTTAGTTTATTTCTATAAGATTTAAGCTATTACTTAATAGGGAACCAGTCCATAAACAAACAGAAGCTGTTCCTATATTTAAATCTTGGGAGTTATTTTAGTAGGTATCTGAGATGGTCCAAACATATTGAGGCACGTTGCATCAAAGTCAGACACACTCTTGGTGGAGTGCTTTCCTTCTACAATCAAACAGGACAAAGAGCAGTACTGCCAGCCCTGAAAGTCTTTAGTTCAAAGATTAAGTCAGTGATGCTATATGGGGCAGAAACTGGGGGTAATGATTCTATGACGTATTCCAAAACAGAGCGAGTTTCTAATTCTTTTCTATGAAGGTTATCTTTACCAAATTCTACATCAAGGGGAGTTTTATGTACGTGCAGGAACAGGTCAGTTCAATGTCTCCACACAAACTCAGCTGAGAGAAATAAAGTATTGGGTGAAAATAAAAGCTTTTTCACCAAATAGATACCCTAACATGTGTCTCATAGAAGCAGCTAGTCATCAAACTGTATTTTCATTTATGTGGTTATGTAATCATTCTTTCCAGGTAATGAGACTAGGGAACATATGGTCTGATTGTAACCCAGTAACCACACATAGGGGGGAAAAAATAAATTACTGCTAGGATAAAATATGTCATCATGCAAATAGATATGGGGGTAGTGACAGCTTCTTGAATTTCTCCTTTCTTGAAACTGATAAAGCACTCTTTTCATCTAGAAATTTATTTGTTACTAGTGCAAAATCACACGGTTACGCCTGAATTTAATGAATTCTGAAATAGTTAAGGAGATGGCAGCAAATCCCATACGCTGACAGAAAATGTTCCTGCGGGAAAAATGAGATTGATGAACACAAGTAGTGCCATACTGGGTCAAAGCAATGGTCCATCGAGCCCAGCATTCTACCTCCGACAGTGGCCAATCTCGGTTGCTTGAAGTGCCCAACAAGTCACTATGGGGCAATCCATTCCCTGCTGTTCACTCCCAGCTCCCAACAGAAAGAGGTTACATTCCCACACCTACCTGGCTAACAGCCTATCCTCGAAACTCGTCCAATCCCAGTTATACTAATTAAACCCAGTTATACTACTGGCCTTGACTATGTCTCCTGGCAACAAATTCCACAACTTAATTGTGCGATGAGTGAAAAAACACTTTCTTTTATTGGTTTTAAATCTGCTACATGTTAGTTTCATGGACTGTCCCCTACTCCTAGTACTATTTGAGAGGGTAAATAACCATTCCCTATTAACATGTTCCACACCACTCATGATTCTATAAACTTCTCTCGCAGTCAGCCCCAACCTATCCAGCATCTCTTCATAGGGGAGCTGTTCCAGGTCTGGTTTGCTGCTCCCAGGGGTCTCAGTTCCATACCTCTTAGCATTTTTGGTGTCCTTCTCTGTACCTTTTCTATTTCAACAATATCTTTTTTGAGATGGGTCGACCAGAATTACACACAGTATTCACGGTGCGGTCTCACCATAGACTTATTTAGTGGCATTATGATATTTTCAGTTTTATTCTCTATCCCTTTACAATCAATTCTGCTTGCTTTTTGCTTTTTTGCAATCCCGTTTGCTTTTTTGACAGCTGCTGCACACTGAGCTGAGGATTTAAACGTATTGTTCACAATGACTCCAAGGTTCTTTTCTTGAGTGGTAACTCCTAATTTAGAACCCAGCACTGTGTAAATTTTATCACCTTTCACTCCTTACTCCCCTTTCCAGATCATTAACCACCACCATTTCCAGTACAGACTCCTGGGGCACTCCACTAATTACTTCTCTCCATTGTGAAAGCTGACCATTTAGTCCTACTCTTTGCTTCGTATCCTTCAGCCAGTTATCAGTCCACAATAGGACACTGCCTCCTATCCCATGACTTTTTAATTTCCTCAGTGACATAAACCATTATTTATGGTCTTGTATTTTTTTTTTTTTTTAATTTATTTTATTTTACAGATTTATATCCCGCCCCCTCCTGCAATGCATATTTTGAACATATAAGAGGAAAGTGGATCTCCCCTCTGGTGGAAAACTTTAAATATTGGTCTGATACAGAAAAACAGTTTGGTTACTGTCAAATGAATCACCTGCTGTCCTTTATGCTCAGGGTCTTTGCACTGTTGGCAAGAAGAAGGAACAAATGTTAACAGAATACTGTGGTTTTATGTTTTTGTACTAGGTTTCAGATCATTTATCTGATTTTATTTGCACATCTTACTGATATGTTTTAATGGTTTACTTTAGTTTTTTCTGTAACAAATATTTGGTGAAAACCATAAATAAATACCTACCGAGCCTGAAGTCACAACACTGGTGGCACCACAAAGAGCACCAGTAACAGAAGTTCACAGCACCTAAGACAACGGTCACAACTCCTCTGTGGCCAATAAACACATCCCTAGAGCAAGAGCTGGCCTACACACAAAGGGGCACCAGGTTAGCTACAAGCATTAATCTGATGGATCTGTGCATGTGGGCACGCTTAAATAAGCTTGAGCTTGGCTTTCTCAGTTTAGTTTGCTCTTGTACATTTTGCATGGACCAGCCAAAGCCCCATCTCTAGGCACCTTGGGGTCATGCTTTTTGCTCAGATTAAGCAGTGTGTGGTTATTCAGACATTCTTTATGGATCTCTCATAGAGAATCCAGTTAAGCACACAGTGTATAGTCCAGTGGTGGTCAAATGGTGGCTCACCAGCTCTTGCTGCTGTTTGCTATCACTGCATCACCAGCCATGGCTGTCCTCTCCCAGCTGCAGCCAGGCCTCTGGCTGTCACCACCTGAATCAAGCCACACGTCATCCTCTGTGGCATGACTGCCAGAGAACTGCCCCAAATGCAGCAGAATCCCTGTTGCTGCCTCCACAGATAGGCAAGCATCTGTCTGCATACGTGTCTAAGTATGCGTAGGCATGTCTGGTGGCTCTTGGCCATATGAAAGTCTACGTATGTGGGTTTTAGGGCTCGGAACTTTGGTCACACCTGATTTAGTCCCATCCATGTAAGCCCCAGTGCAAAGGTTTAGGCAGCCTACGATGCTGGCATAACTTCATTTATATTACAGGAGAATGGTAAACCTTAAGCTATAAACTCTAAATTAGCTTCTATGGGGATGGTTGCCACATATGCAAATTTCAGATGCCACTTATGAGATACACAGGTTGCAGGACTGCGCTGGAACCATTGCAGTCCTGCAACCTGTGTATCTCATAAGTGCCCTCTAAAATTTGCATATATGGCAACTACTTGTACAAAAGCTGAGTGCGGACGAGGGTTAAGTCAGAGAAACCAATTGCAAAGGGACAAAGTGCTGCAACACGGGTGGCTGAAGAATCCTCCCTTTAAAACCAGACATTTCGGTGGTTTAAGAGAAACGGATCTACTACATGTAGATGAGGCCTCACAGCCCTGTAGGACAACATGCTCCCCTGTAACCCCCCCCACCCCCAAAACACAAGATACCGGCTTCATGCCCCTGTATCCCCCCGGCATGAAGAAGAGCTCGGCGTGGTCTGAAAGCTGCCTGCTCTCACCAACAGAAGCTGGCACCTGAACTACTTCGTCTCTGGTACTTTTGCAACCACAGCCCCCTCAAAGCACAGAGGAGCCCCATGTTCACAGCAAAACAGGAATCCTCGCCCACACGCTGCTTCCTAGCAACACCTGCCCCCCTATAGCACATGCAAGAGGCACACCCCTCCTTCCAGGCATCCCCCCCCCTTCAACGAGCCTCCCAGCTCTCACCTCGGTGACCTGTCTCCCATGCAGGCGCTTCCCAGCAGGAAATGTCCTTCCTCCTAACCACTCCGGGCTGCACGCGTCAAGCAATCGGGAGAGCAGACAAGGGAGCGACTCGCACGCATGCGCGTCGCTCCCGTGGAGGCCGCTGTGGGTGACGTCAACGTAGGGCAGTTGGGGCGTGAGCCCCGCCCCCAGGTCTGGTTTGCTGCTCCCAGGAGTTCGAACGCCCGCGGGGTCTCAGTTACATCCGCGGGCGGGGCCGGGGGTGTGGCTGGGTTAGTCTCGCTCCGCGGGTGGGGCATGGTAGGAGGAGGCAGCGATGGTGGGGTTTTTTGCCCGCCCCGGCAGGGCATCCCCAGCCAGGGAAGGTGCTACTGTGCGTTGTCATTGTCCGGGGGCCAGTCGGGCTAGAGTGAAGAAAGAGGCTGCAGCTCTTTCTGTGCAGCAGCCACTCGGCAGGGCCTGAATGACCCGGCACATAGTGTGTTCTTGCCAAGGCCCGTTCCTGGGGCCACCCGCATGGCTTCCTCCCTTCTCCACTGTTAAAGCAGCGTGTGCCTCGCATGCCTGCATACCCGTAAGGGAGCCAGGAAGAAGGGGGGACACACTGCCCCCTTCAACCGAATCCTCCCCCCACCTAGAAAGCTTTGCCATGGGTTGAACGATCACAAGATAACGTTTTTCTTAATAAAAGTGTTTGTTTTTTTAAAGGCCTCTGAAAACGCATTTTTAAACAGGCACCTCGTGAACTTTTGAAAGCAAGCGCAATTGCCCCCTTGTCATGCAGTCTACCCCCTCCCTCCCCCTGCTTGTGCTAGTGTGTCCTAGCTGTGGGCCTGCCTGCTTGGAACAAGCACATCAATGAAAGACATGGTCACCTCCCCTGCACTTACTGAGCTACCAACAATCTCTCACTGTGTGTTATTAAATGTATAGAAAAATAATTGCAACAAATGTTCCTAAATGAGACTATAACTTGCATTTTAACTATAAAAGAATCCAAGAGCTGGCGCCTGCTGAAAGTTGTCTCTATTAATGGAAAATCTGAAATGGTGCCCCTGGTGCAAGGGGTAAATGCACTGGCAAAGGTGAAGGCTAGGATGGACATTTCTAATTGATAAGATTTTTTACCCAGGGTCAGCCTAAAAATGTGCCTGCTGTGACAGTTGTATTTCATTTTAAATTCCAATCACCCACAAACATGTGCACATTGCCCTGCTTCACTGGCAGTCTAGTCAATATGGAATGTTTAGTTACATGTGTTACCAAGATTGAGGCCTTAGACTTTTATACTCATTATCACCACCATCATTATACAGTGGTGTAAAACTTGTGTGAAGTTTCTAGTGATTAAAAGAAAAGTAAAATGATCAGGCTGTCCATAGCCTAGGCTTGGTGACATCTCATTTGAATGGTTGCACAACTGTAAATTCTGAATAAGATAATTAAAGGTTAAAAAGGGAAGAGCAGGACTTTTGTTTTCTTCTTACTGGTGCTGAGATGCCACTTGCTGTTTGGGGATTCTGCCATCATACATTAATTGAGATGGCAGGTGACTGGGGCTTTGCTGTGGCGGGCCCCTTGGTGTGGAACTTGCTCCCTCCAGATGTTTATCTCAGTTCATCCCTCTCCACCTTAAAAAAACACCCTCTTACGCAACTTCTTTTGTTCTCCAAGAGTTTTTAGAAGACCCACTTTAGTTCCCTTCATGTATTTTTTTCCTCCCCCTTTACCTTCTCCCTTTGAACTATTTTACATGTTTTACATGGATTTTATATCTGAAACCCCAAAAGAAGCTGGAAGTGGATATTACTTTGCTAAAATGGATTTGAAAATACCAAATTCAGCAAATTTGATAATCGCTTCCGATATTAGCTTCAGTTCTAATTTACCTCCAGTTTCAATATACAGCAGCCATTCACTAGCTCCTGACACAACCTCTTATTTTTTCTACACTCCCATCATCTACAGGCTTAAAAGACAGAGGATGAGGCAGCTACCCTAAGCCTCTTTGCTGTTTAGGGATTCTGCCATCACACATTAATTAAGATGGCAGGTGACTGGGCCCCCAAAGACCAAAATAAGCTTCCAGGTTAAGCTTCATATTGATAGTCCTCTCCAAACTGGCTAGCATCTTCTCCCCATGCTCTCACTCAACCAATTAAGCCCAGGTGGTTGAGTTGATGACTCTTCCCAAAGGATCATTCTTGGAAATATATAGGGTTCATTCAGGGAGTGTTCTCTCTGGATGGTCTCCTCAGATAAAGAGGGCAGGACAGGTTGCTCAGCAAACCTGCTATTACACATCTGCTCATGGGGCAACTAGTTCCCCTCTCCTCAGTCAGAGAATGATATGTGAATAGGCCCTAGAGCCAGAATTGTGCTCACCATGCAAGTACTTAGATTATCCATAGACATTTTCCAAAATGCAGTTGGGCTGTGGAAAGCTGACCAAAGGAAATGTATTTATTTATTTATTTACACCATTTATATCCTGCCTCTCCTGCCTAGGCAGGTCGAATGGCTCACAAAAATGAAAATATTTAAAAATATACATAAAGTATATAAAATACATAAAATGGAGGCATAAAAGAAAATAACGAATCCATCCTCACCCCCCTCACTCACCAAAGGCTCGGTGGAACAGCCAGGTCTTGCACTGTCACTGAAATGAGGCAAGGTCCGGGGCCACCTGGGCCTCCACCGACCGGAAGGGAGTTCCACAGCCTGGGTGCTGCCACCGAGAATGCGCTCTCCATTGTAGCCCCCCGCGCGCCACTTGGAGGACTCTATGAAGGGCGCCCCCAGCAGACTGCAGGGGTCAATCCAGGGCACGGAGATAGGAGGGGCCCAGACCGTATAGGGCTTTATAGGTAAGCACCAACACTTTGAATCGGGCTCGGAAGACTGAATGAATGAGGCGGGATTTGAAGAAGAAGGAGTTTATGTGGGGCATGGAAATGGGGGGTATTTCACCATGCATGAAAGAAGGCATGGAACTGCTTATGGAAGAAAGAGATGAAGGGAGCAGCGGGTGCACTCTGTTGGCAGAACAGAGTATTGATTTTTGAATAAGGGAGTGGCAAACCACGAATCCTGGTAAAGTACAATGCAGGCTTGTGTGCAGGTAACGGGACAATCCTTTTTAATGATATGGAATCGTCTATCTGAGTGATTAATAATTGTGGATAGGTTAGCTTAAAGCTGAATCTAAAGGGACTTGAGTGTTACAGCCACAACCGAAATAGTATAATTTAAAAGCAACACTTGCACTGGTCTGAGTCCATCCGATAGAGGGCAGTAGCACACACATCAGCAAGCACAGGGGACCTCGGCATCAGTTAGGCTGTGACTGCCACAGAAAGTTGTGCCCTTTTATTACATTATTGATGTATCTCAATGAAATAAAAGGTTTGGGACATTTAAAAAAAAACCACTAAATTCCATTCAACTGCTGATAGGCTAAACACCCCAAGCCCTATTGTGTGTGCAGCACCCCATGCTTTGGGGTAGAATAGCTAGCTGCAGGTTTTACAATCTCCCAAGTAGTTGCATGAGTGACTGCAACAAAATATACCTAAGAGTGTTCTAATTTAAATATTCACAGCCAAGGAGAAAGCATTCTTATAAAATCATAGAGCTGGAAGGTACATCAGGGGTCATCTAGTCCAACCCCCTGCTTGGATGCAGGTGGGCTACAGCGACAACATCCCGGACAGATGGCTGGCCAGCCTGTTTCTGAAAACCTCCAGTGAAGGGGAGCCTACAGCCTCCCTAGGCAACGTGTTCTATTGCTGCACAGCTCTTACAGCTAGGAAGTTTTCCCCTGATATTTAACTGAAATCTACCTTCCTGTTATCTCAGCCCTTTATCTCTAGTCCTGCCTTCTGTAGCAATGAAGGACAGTTACTCGTCTCCTTTGTGGCAGTCTTTTAGATATTTGATGACAATGATCGTGTCTTCAAATATTTAATTTCATTCAAGTAGTGGGACTTTCCTGGCATCGGGTACATTTCTATTTATTATAATGTGTTTTATACCTTTTTCTCTGTTATGTTTTCCATTGTTTTGGGATCATTATTAACTTGTGAACGTGAACTGACCCACATCTACCTCTGAGAATAACTATTGATGCTACTGGTAGTACCAGAGAAAGCTCAGATATTACAACAAGGAGGGGGCCAGGCGTGGAAGAACCGGGGCTAGAATGAAAGCACAGAGATCATGTTGCAACAGACTGACACTCTTTAGGTAGGCATCTCAAGGACAGGGTGGAAAGGTAACCTGCCACAGAGTTACCACTTCAGAATAGGGTGGCCAGATATGTAACTTTTAGAGGATACTTATGAGAAATACAAGTTGCAGGGCTGCATTGGCTCTAATGCAGCCCTGCAACCTGCATTTCTCATGTGTCCTCTAAAAGTTGCATATCTGGGCACCCTACTTAAGAAGGACAGATGTGAAGAAACTGCCATTAAATGTTGATTGATTAATGAAAGAAATGGGGATTTTAACTTTAGTATAAAGATTTAGTTTAACTTTAGTATAAAGATTTTAACTTTAGTATAAAGTTAAAATATAAATTCGAACAGAGGCTGGACCACAAGTGGTCTGATGTCATCTGCAGATGGGGCCACATTCCCAAATGAATATCAACATATTTTGCATGTCTGTGGTTGTCTGGCATCAGGGGTATATTTAAATCTCAAAATGGAGTCACACAACCAAAATGTTTGAGAGCCACTGAACTAGAAGGGTTCAGACCTTGTTGATTTATGTAGGCTGAGCTCATGACTTACAAATAGTCAGATCTCAAGCCAAAATCAAAGGAAATTAAAATTTTGAGCTCCCCACCAAAGTTCAACCTAGGTTCCCACAGTATCAATCAGCTGCCAGCCAAATGCCCAGGCCCTGGTCCCTCTCAGCTGCCATGAAACCTTATAGCACCAGTCTCTCCTGCCTGATATTAGTCTGGATCATTTCCCCCTCCCTAAACTGAGGCCATTGTGACATCAGAGGTAAGTGACCCTATCATCACTCTTGATCAGTAACTAATTTTCATACCACAATTCTGGCTATTTATTTATTTATTTATTTATTTCAAAGTATTTTTATCCTGCACCCTCCTGCTCAGATAGCAGTTCGGGGCAGCTCACAACAAGCCAAACAATAAAATCAACAATTAAAATCACAGCTTAAAATTTAAAACTCATTAAAATTACTAAAAGAGTGGAACCAAAACCCCTCCCCTGCACCCCCAACCCCATCCCACCCTCCCCGTCTCCCTCCCCAAAAGCCTGGCAGAACAGCCAGGTCTTACACTGCCTTTGGAAAGAGGGGAGGTCTGGGGCCAGGCAGGCCTCCATCAGGAGGGAGTTCCACAGCCTAGGAGTGGCCACCAAGAATGTCCTCTTCATCGTCACCACCCAGGAAACCCGGGGGACTTTGAGTTGGGTGTCCCCGGCTGACCTCAGGGGCCGCACCATGGCCCGAGGTGTTCCCCCAGGTAAGTGGGGCCCAGGCCATTTAGGACTTTATAGGTCAATACCAACACCTTGAACCAGGCCCGGAAGACAATAGGCAGCCAGTGCAGAGAACAGAGCACTGGTGTAATACGCTCGCAATGACCCATCCCCATGAGGAGGTGGACCGATGCATTCTGCACCAGCTGCAGCCTCTGGACCATCACCAAGGGTAGCCCCACATAGAGTGTGTTACAGTACTCCAGTCTAGAGGTGATGAAGGCATGGATGATGATGGCCAGGTCAGAGTTCTTTTTCACTGTGATTTGCAGGGACCCTTGTCCCTTGGGAGAGAGATCCCTTGCCTCTACATTGTTTGGGGGTCTCCATTACCTCAGGTTCTCCCACTGCTACAAGTGCAGCATCAAAGTTGTGGTGAATCCAGGTGATTTTATCCACGAAAAAGTCGACAAACATGTCACAGCAAGCACTGGAAGATTCCAGTTCCAGGTGGAGAAAGGTTGGACTGACCAGCCTCTGCACCACCTGGAAAAGCTCAGCTGGACACAACTTTGCGGATGCTATGATGGTAGCAAAGCACACCTTCTTTGCTGCCCACACAGCCACAGCATAGGTTCTTAAACTAACTTTATGCTACAGTCGATCGGCTTCAGCACGAGTACGGCACCACCATCGCTCCAGCTGCCATCCCTCCTGCTTCATCCGTTGCAAGCCGTCTGTAATCCAAGGGGACCTGCGTTGTCGGAATTCAGGAAGCAGATGCCTAGGAGCCATTTGGTTGATGGCCTCAGTCAGCAAGGTATTCCAAAATCTACGATGTCATTGAGTGAACGGTCATCAAGATAGGGGGGGTATTTCCCTGAAAGCATTCTGGAACCTTTCTAGTTCCATAAGTCTCTGCGGGCAAACCAACCGAACTGGTTCATGACCTCTCTGGGGGCAGACATGTGCCAGGAGACCGGCCCGGAGGAGATAATGCTCCAACCATGATAAGGGCACAGCTAACACCTCCCCCACCACTGGATCCCCTGCCTCAAGGCCAGTGCAAAATATCAGGTCTAGGGTATGTCCCCCATCATGTGTTGGGCCAACAACTCTCTGAAACAGTCCCATGGTTGTCAAGACGGCCATGAATTCACACTTCACTCCACCAAGATCGGCATTGGCATGTGTAGTGAAAGATTGCAGAAGACCTATGTACACTGGTGGAGCCAGTTAGTAAACCCTTATATATCTTATTCAGCCTGCTTTTGCTTTAAGAAACCATTTTGCTTGACATTTATTTTTATTTATTTATATTTATTTATTTTATAAATTTGTACCCTGCCTCTCCTGTGAACAGCCCGGGGTGGCTTCCAACAATAAAAACAATACAATAAAATACAATTTAAAATCAACAATACCAATATAAATTACTAAAACAGGGCTCCGGGCCTTCATAATACATAAATAGATAATAAAAAATAAATCAGGTGGGGGAGCTAAAAAATCCCCCCTTAACCCACCCTCCTGCCCTCCCCAAAGGCCTGGGTGAACAGCCAGGTTTTACAACTTTGCTGGAATGTCAACAGGCTGGAGGCCAGGCGAGCTTCCTCCAGAAGGGAGTTCCAAAGGTGCGGCACGGCCACCGAGAATGCCCTCTCCATTGTGGCCCCCGCTTAACACGGGGGACCTCCAAGAAGGCACCCCTGGCAGACCGAAGGAGCCATTCTGGGGCGCGGAGGGCGAGGCGGTCCTTGAAGTATGAGGGGCCCAGACTGTGAAGGGCTTTGTAGATCAACACCAAAACCTTGAACCTGGCTTGGCACGCTATCGGCAACCAGTGCAGAGCTCGGAGCACAGGTGTAATATGCTCCCGACGGCCCGTCCCCATAAGGAGCCGAACCACTGCATTCTGCACTCGCTGCAGCCTCCGAACCAGGAACAAGGGAAGCCCCACGTAGAGCGCATTACAATAGTCCAGCCTCGAGGTGACGAAAGCATGGATGAGGGAGGCCAGGTCTGGGCTGGAGACGAACGGACGCAGCCTACGCACCAGATACAACTGGCGGAAGGCAGCCTTAGCAACTGCC
>QEPC01000081.1:2348655-2359424 GCA_003113815.1 Sphenodon punctatus
AAAGGCAAACAAACAACACATGCTTGGGGAAGTACATGATTTTTAAGACTGCTAATTTTATTCCTCCTTACAGACAGTTTTAGCTGTTGCTGACAAAGATACATGGTGGCAAAAACAGTGTAAATGAGGCCCTATTTTTAACAAAATACCTAACAACCAACACTACTAATCACAACAATAAAAACAATCTTCATTACCCTTTTTTAAAAACACTTTCTCTAGCCTTCTTTCTAACTTACACAAAATTCTGCTTGTGGGGTAGGGAACACACCAAAAAGCCTAGTCCAGTGCCTAAAGTCCTGGGGAAGGTAGATTTAGAAGTCCATCCTGGCCTCTGCCAGAACCCCTTCCCAAACTGGATTTAGGATTAGCCTGGGTTTTCTCGCCTGGCATAGATGCTACTCCATGCCCATTTATGCAGTGTTAATCCTATCCTTCAAGAACTATCCTTAAAATCCTTTTCCCAACATCACTGTTCTGTATTCCCCCCGTCAACACACACACACACACACACACACACGAAGGGGAAGGTGCCGGCGGTGGAGGTGCACTTCTGGATAGATGGATTATAGGCTTCTGCGTCCCATAAATACCAAGTATCCATTTGTAGGGGGTGTTTTTCCTCTAGGTTTCCTCGAAGGTGTTCGAGGACTGGGAAGGAGAAAGACCCCTCCAGAGGGAATACCAGATAGTCAAAGGTGTACAAATTCCACTTAGTAATGCCCAACCAAAACCAAACCAAAACTAAAACCTAACCAAGACTAACCAAAAGCAAGGCATCCCTTGTTTATCCCAAACCAAAGTGGCACTTACCGCAGGAATCCAAAGGAGCCCTATATTCCTCTCATCCGGGACGAGCCCCCAGAATTGTGGTGGATTTTTCTATCCACAAGGAATGAGAGGAGGCCATTACTTGGAACGTTCCCAACATTTATTCATGTACGCAGCTACGGGACTGCCTAGCATCAACACTGGCAGACTCAGAGAACTTAAAGAAGAAGCTATTTATACAAGTTGAGACAAAGGATTTGCAGGCAACCAATCACACGTTACATATATTCCATACAAGGAAGTATCAAATACAGTTTGCCGCTTCTGCGTATTGCATACAATTACATAATTTGTTTTTCTTGGCAGCTTTGTATACAGAAGTTACTTGTCCTCTGCTGATTAGCTCCTGGACACTCTGCAATTTAGAGCATGAGATAATGGGGGCGGGCAGCAATTGGTTACTATAGGAAGGACACAAGCTGGCCATGCAGAGGGGGTTATGTGAGTTNTGTTGACAGGCGATTGCGTGGGAACCACCACACTGGAGTAAAGGAAAGGTTTGAGAACAGGTTGAATACCAGTCATGGCCACTTCAGACAGGGGGTACTGAGGCACTGAAGGGAAGGGTCGGTTGTGCTTGACTGAGATAGAAATCGGTTTGACACCCCACAGCAGCCCCATGTCATCAGGGGAGGCTGCCCATAAGGAGGCTGGCAAGGAATCGAGGGGGCTCTCTGGGCCAGGGAGAGACCCCTGGACACACCCCTCCATAGCAAGGGCCATGGTCAGCACAGGTCCCTGTGTTCCTGGGAGGGTGATGTACAAGCCCTCTGGGGAACAGTGGCTAGTAGCCCTCAATTTGCACAATAGATCCCTTCCCAACAAATTGACTGTGGTGTCACGGCTAAGGAGAAAGGAATACTCTGTGAGTGGGCCTAGGGTTACAGTGGCGACTTCAGAGAGCAGCTGGCTAGTTGTGACACCATCAACCCCTACAATGAGGATAGTACCACCCCCCGGGGCAAGAAAGGGAACGTCCAACACTTTAAGCACAGAACAAGTAGTCCCAGTATCTACTAGGACAGGGACAACATGACTATTAACAACAAGGGGCACAAGTGGTCTTGTATTTTTAAACTGAAATTTTTTATTTTTTATTTTATCTTATTTTATTTATTATTGAATTTTATTATTGTATGTGTGATGTGAAAGCACACTAAAAAAAATAAATCCTCAAACATACATATATACATTCTCACTCAAAGACCTACAAGCCTGAAATAACACCAATTTTGTTACACACCCGTATATTCACATGAAGCAGGCACACATTGTTTCTTGCAGACATCCAGTATTAAACTTACACACAAATGCATACACCAACATGCGTGGAAAATAAGCTCTCTTCAGGATCATTAGCACCCTATTTAAATGGAGAAGGTCCTCCTTTGTTAGGGGGTTTCAGTGTGAGCTGATTTACAAAGAAACCTCTTGCTATGAAAAACTCTACCTCTTTTTTAAAAAAAACCAAACAAACATCAAAACCTTATAGCCAAAGTGGAAAACTACAATCTCATGAATTCCTGCAAAACTCAGAATTTAATCTCAGGGCAGTCAGGCAGAGTCCCTCATACACATACCCACATAGTCAAACACGCAAATTACTCATATTAGCACTGAAGCATGGTTAAAGGCAAACAAACAACACATGCTTGGGGAAGTACATGATTTTTAAGACTGCTAATTTTATTCCTCCTTACAGACAGTTTTAGCTGTTGCTGACAAAGATACATGGTGGCAAAAACAGTGTAAATGAGGCCCTATTTTTAACAAAATACCTAACAACCAACACTACTAATCACAACAATAAAAACAATCTTCATTACCCTTTTTTAAAAACACTTTCTCTAGCCTTCTTTCTAACTTACACAAAATTCTGCTTGTGGGGTAGGGAACACACCAAAAAGCCTAGTCCAGTGCCTAAAGTCCTGGGGAAGGTAGATTTAGAAGTCCATCCTGGCCTCTGCCAGAACCCCTTCCCAAACTGGATTTAGGATTAGCCTGGGTTTTCTCGCCTGGCATAGATGCTACTCCATGCCCATTTATGCAGTGTTAATCCTATCCTTCAAGAACTATCCTTAAAATCCTTTTCCCAACATCACTGTTCTGTATTCCCCCCGTCAACACACACACACACACACACACACACGAAGGGGAAGGTGCCGGCGGTGGAGGTGCACTTCTGGATAGATGGATTATAGGCTTCTGCGTCCCATAAATACCAAGTATCCATTTGTAGGGGGTGTTTTTCCTCTAGGTTTCCTCGAAGGTGTTCGAGGACTGGGAAGGAGAAAGACCCCTCCAGAGGGAATACCAGATAGTCAAAGGTGTACAAATTCCACTTAGTAATGCCCAACCAAAACCAAACCAAAACTAAAACCTAACCAAGACTAACCAAAAGCAAGGCATCCCTTGTTTATCCCAAACCAAAGTGGCACTTACCGCAGGAATCCAAAGGAGCCCTATATTCCTCTCATCCGGGACGAGCCCCCAGAATTGTGGTGGATTTTTCTATCCACAAGGAATGAGAGGAGGCCATTACTTGGAACATTCCCAAAATTTATTCAAGTACGCAGCTACGGGACTGCCTAGCATCAACACTGGCAGACTCAGAGAACTTAAAGAAGAAGCTATTTATACAAGTTGAGACAAAGGATTTGCAGGCAACCAATCACACGTTACATATATTCCATACAAGGAAGTATCAAATACAGTTTGCCGCTTCTGCGTATTGCATACAATTACATAATTTGTTTTTCTTGGCAGCTTTGTATACAGAAGTTACTTGTCCTCTGCTGATTAGCTCCTGGACACTCTGCAATTTAGAGCATGAGATAATGGGGGCGGGCAGCAATTGGTTACTATAGGAAGGACACAAGCTGGCCATGCAGAGGTGGTTATGTGAGTTGACATAGTGGTTAAAACAATTCTACCTCAGTGTGTAAAAAGTTCTCCTGGAAAACGGCTTTGCTCCAGGCATCTGTGGTTATTTGGTTTCCATGGCAGCCTGTCACATCTACAGCTGCGGCTACTTTAGGCTGCCTCAGGGCAGTGTTTGTGTGAAGAATGCGTCCAGGAACTGCCTCAGGGCAGTGTGTGTGTGTGAAAAATGCATCCGGAACTTACTTGTGGACTTGTAAACCCAGAAGATTGAAAAATCTGGAACTTTAACGTGTGTGTAAAAATGCCCATTGTTGTAAGCGGCCCAGAGCTGCCTGTGGCAGGATGGGCAGGATAGAAATTTAAATAAATAAATAATTTTTAAAAAACAACTTTGTGACAAAATTGCTTGTATTCACCACAACTTGTGTGGTGCTACTTTGGCTACAGAGTCAGAGTTGGAGGCTGTGTAAGCTCAACCTCGTCCCATTTGGTTGGATGAGTTTCAATTAGGGTCACTCACCGATGCGGGGGATGTACTTGGAGTAATGCAGGCAACCATTGCTTGTGAATTAGATCCTTGCCTGTCCTAGCTGGTGAAAGCCAGCCAAGAGACCTTGGGGCCTTTGCTGGCTGCGGTTGTCAATGCCTCCCTTTGGGAGGGTAGGTTGTCAGACACCCTTAAAGTTGCGGTGGTCTGGCTCCTGCTTAACAAACCATATTCGGATGCTGACTCCCCAACCAGCTATTGCCCTTTCTCTGACCTTCGGGAAGGTTATTGAATGAGTGGTTGCCTGGCAGCTTCGAGCTCATCTCAGTGCTTTTGGATTCTTAGACCCATTTCAGTTGGGTTTTCATCTAGAATATAGCACGGAGATTGTGCTTGTGACCTTGGTCAATGACGTACGCCTGGAGATTGACAAAAGGAATTGTGCCCTGTTGATCATGTTACATCTTTCAGCGGCTTTTGATACAGTTGATCATGAGGTGTTGTTGACAGGTCTGCAGGACCTCGCAGAGGTGTGTGGGGCTGCTCTTGAGTGGTTCCATTTGTTCCTGTTGGGGAGGAAGCAGTTGGTGGTGATGGAAGATTGCTCGTCATCCCTTCGAGCCCTCCCTTGTGGTGTCCCACAGGTTTAGATCTTGTCTCCCCTGTTGTTCAATGTGTATCTGAAGCCACTGGGCAAGATCATCCTGAAGTTTGGAGTGAGGTGCCATCAGTTCAGCTCTATCTCTCTTTTTCACTCGACCTAGGTCCTGCAGTCTCAGTGCTTTCCCAGTGCCTGGCTGCTGTTTGGGACTGGATGAGGGTGAGACAATTGAAGCTGAATCCAGACAAGACTGAAGTGATGATGGTTAGCCCATCTTGTGACTTGGAAGGGATTGGGACCCCTGTTTTTGAGGCAGTCGTTCCCCCTCTAGTTACTTAAGTTTGCAGCTTTTGAGTGCTTTGGACCCTCTGCTGTGCCTGGATTGTCAGGTTGTGGCAGTGGCCAGGAGTGCATTTCATTAATTACATCTGTTGAGAAGGCTGCAGCCTTTTCTCTCTGACTTGGATCTGGCCATCATCATCCATACTTTCATTACCTTGAGGCTAGACTACTGCAATGACCCTTGTTGACCGTTTGGAAGCTGTAGCTGGTGCAGAATGTGACAGCCCAGCTCCTCTCTGGGGCGGTTTGCCATGAGCACATTACACCTGTGCTCTATAATCTGCACTGCCTTCCTATACCTTTCCAGGCACAATTCAAGGTGCTGGTTTTGACCTTGAAAGCCTTATATGGCCTGGGTCCCACATATGTGAAAGATTGCCTTTCCTTCCATGCTCCCTTGAGGTCCTTGCGGTTGGCGAGGAGAGCCCTCTTGCAAGTACCACTGGCCAATTTTGTCTGTCCAACAAAGGCCTGCATAAAGGCATTCTCAGTTGCAGCCCTGTAAGTTGGAACTCCCTTCCCCCGGAGATTCACCAGAGCACGAGCCTGAGCATATTCTGGAGGTGGTGTAAAACTTTTTTGTTTGGCAGAGCTTTTGGCACATGGGGATAGAGGTTGGGATGAGGGTAGGAATTTTTAGGATTTTAAAAATAATGTAATTTATATTTTGACTCTTCTGCTTTTGTAAACTGCCCTGAGCCATTGGGGAAAGGTGGGATATATATTTTAATAAATAAATAAAATTAAATATGTGAAGAGTTTTTACAGGTATAGCTATTTCAGATTTTTTCTTTTATTTTTCATTTTCACTAAAGTCAGCGTGGTACTATGTGCCTACTGGTAAGAACATAAGTAGTGTCATACTGGGTCAGACCAATGGTTCATTGAGCCCAGCACCTGTCTCCAACAGTAGTCAATCTCGGGCACTCGGAAGAAGTACCCAACAGGTCACAATGGGGCAATGTTGTTCTCTCCCAGCTCCCGCGAGTAAGAGGTTACATTCCCCAAACCTACCTGGCTAATAGCTGCTAATGGACCTATCCTCTAGAAACTTGTCCAACTCTTTCTTAAACCCAGATATACTTGGTATACTACTGGCCTTGACCACATCTTCTGGCAACAAATTCCACAACCTGGAATCATGCCTAGAACATGTGTTGACCTTTAAAGCCATAAATGGCCGGGTCCAACCTACCTGCAGGACCGCCTCACCCTCTGGATCCTGGATCGGCCCCTGCGGTCGGCTGGGGGCGCCGTCCTTGAAGTTCTGCGGGTTTCCCAGATGTCAACCATGAGGAGGGCATTTTCTGTGGCTGCACCGCAGCTGTGGAACTCCCTCCCATTGGAGGTCCGCTTGATCACCGACCTCCCCTCTTTCCGCAGACAGTGTAAGACCTGGCTGTTCCGCCGGGCCTTTACTGAGGGAGATGGGTTGGGTGGGGTGGGTTGGGTTGGGGGGGGGCTTGGGTATGGGTTATTTTAATCTGGGGATTTTAGGTTGTTTTTAATTGTATTTTAGTGATGTATTTTTAAATGTTGTTAGCCGCCCCGAGATGCTTATAGCAGGAGGGGGTGGCATATACATTTTAATAATAAATAAATAAATAATAGACAAACATTCCCTGAAATTTGGGAATTAATTGACTATGGTTTTCAAAGTCGCACATTACAGAAAGACACACTGAGAAGTATCACTGAGCTGAGGGCATGTAGCGGCCTTGGTTTGATCAGCCAAGTTTTTTTTTTTTTCAGTGTGCCTGTGTCTTGAGCTCACTGCTTTCCAGGCCAGTAGGGCTCTGAAAGCAGCATTATCCCATCTTGAGAGAAGAGACAATTAATTAATTAATTAATTCATTCATTCATTCATTCATTTATCATTCATATTCTCTCTCTCTCTCTTCTGTCCGAGGCTTGAAATGGTATTGACAGGCTCAGCAGGGTACTCAGTCAAGCCCATTTTGAATGGAAGATGGGCTTATCAGCATAGCATGGGGCATATTAAAGTGATGGGGATGGACAAAACAGAATACAGACAATCCCCAGCTCCAGAGATATATGCCATTTAAGCTAAATAATTGCTAGTTCAAGTTTATGGAAAACGAACTGCTAAAATTAAATGTAACTGGAGTATTTAAAATAAAAGAGAGGGAGTGTTTTCTGGTGGCTAGATGAAGGGACTAAGGGTGGTTTTAAACGAGATGCCCCCCCCCCCCCATGGACGCCCACCATCCATGTGGGGGAGCTCTCATGAATTCGGCGTCTGGGGGTGCACGTTCCCGTGATCCACACACCTCCCACCCCGGCCACTCACGGGGCACTCTGAAAAAAACTTTAGTGCCCCGTGCAGGGATGGGGTGGGCCATGCGTGGGGCTGCTCATCTGAAGTGCTCCCACACACACGACACTCCAGCCCCAAGCACCGACTGCAGACACCCTGCGTGTGGTGCTTGTTTAAAACCACTCTACGAGTTAGGGATGATTTCCATTTGTAGATTTGCTATTGACTCAGGGTGTGACCTTGGGCATATTAAATTAATTAACCTGTCGGCATCTGCCACTTTACACATCCATGCAAGGGGGATAATCAAATCTCCCTCCTAGAAGTGTTGCAAGACATAATTGATATTTGCAGGGAGCTTTGAGATCCCCAGATGAAAGGAACAGTATACATATAAAACATTACTGTACCTTTACTACTATTTTATTTCATAGGCAATAAAACTTTTTGTTAAGAGAGCAGCAGAAACAAAAGCCCCTAGCTTCAACCACAGTGAAATACTGCAAAGCTGGAGAAAGGAGGGAAAAAATGTAAACGACAGAATGCGCTGAAAAGAGAAAAGACATCTGGCTCAGTGCTGATAAAAGCTCTCGCAGCTCCTATCCCATCATCCTTTGCAGAGCTCATCTGAAAGTGCATCCATCAAGGGCTCCCTCACTGAAGAAAAACAGCTGCCTGTATCCAACTGTGTTTGACCAAGTGTAAAAAAAAGGTTCCAGTGATAAAATCCTCAGAAAGGTAACTGTCTCTCAAATCCATCACTCTATTAGAGTCAGTAGTTTGTGCCATCAGCAGTCTTGGGGTGTTTGTGACCTTCAGATGTCGGGGAAGCTTTGTCTTGCTCCTGCTATCCCACCTAACCATCTATTCTTGTTTGCTGAGCTGTCTGTCCTCAAAAGTGACTTCCCGACTGAGAAGTTAATATCACTCTCAGAATGTTTAGCTGGTTCTAAGAGCTGTCAGAACAACTCCAGAAGCTCTCTTGCTTCCTGCCCAAAAGGTCTGGGGTTTAATCCCATACTAGGCTTTGCTTTGCTAGACTCGGCGCTAGGGTTGCCACTTATCATTCTTTGACCTTGAGACTTCAATTTTGGCCTATGGGAGTTTCAGGGTCAAACTGTAAGAGGTGGCCACCCTGCTCAGTGCTGATCCTGCAGGATGTTATTTGAAGCAGGAGTATTGCTGTTGACTTCTTAAGGTACATTTGCATTTCACAGTTTTCAAGTGGTAAAGCCGCAGGAAGCACTAGGGAATTCACTATTAATTTATTGGTTATGTTTGAACACTTTTGCCATGTAGGATATCCGCAATGATCTATGGAAGCAATTCCCTGGATATTATATCTGGGCAACTGTTGCAAGGCTCATCACCGATTTACCTTGTGGTGAAAGTGCTTACACATAATAAATAAGTCCATGGTGAGTTACCACACAGTAGAGCCCTGCATACCAAACCGAGCCCAGTTGGATACAAAGGGTTCAATCAGGCTCTGTTTGGTTTGGGTCAGACTCCCTGGGCAAGAGACCCCACCCCCACGGAGCATCATGATGTCATAGGGTGTTAATAACTCTGATGGTGGGCTGCTTAAGCCTGCTAAGGCCCACGGGTCACCAGCACGTTTGTTGACCGCGCCACCAAATATTGCCCGGGATCGCTTCCGGGTGTGTCCCCGGAGAGCTGGGGCTGTGATCCTGGGCACCTCCGAGATCACAGCCCAGGCTACTGCCTGCCCTACCAGGCCAGACTGGGCTGCAATGGGCTACTCGTGTGTGGTGTAGCCTGCTGTGGCTTAGTCCAGATCATGTCCACCACGGCCAGCTGCCATAGCAGCCATCATAGGCTGCCGTGGCTGCCTGTCATGGTGGGGGGCTGGACGCAGTGCAGGGGCGGGGCTAGGCGGCTGCACATTCGTGCCTCTCCCCTCTGGCCTGGCTGCAGGAATGTTTGTTCTGCAGCTGGACCAGGTCAGGACGCTCTTTGTGGCATGTTCCTGAGCTGGGTTGACTGCCTCCCTCCCGGCGTCACATGTGGAAACACCCATAGTGTTCCACAGGCCAGGGCCATGTCAGAAACGGGGCAGGGGAATGCCTGAACTCTGCCCTTTGCCCCAATGTCCTCCCCGCCCTCACAGTGCACTGTGATGTCATAGTGCTCCATGGGAAGAACCCCCACTACAGATCAGGAGCCCAGTTGCATCGAGACCAGGCTTGCAGTCCCAGTGCAGCCCTTCTCAAGCCAGACTCAACATTGGAGCCCCCACCACACAGTGCTCCCCACAGGCTTTATCATATGAAATTGTCATGTGTGAAAGTACCTTTAGAGGTAGAGTCCTAGAAGGTGCTTGCCTAGATTACCTTTGAGTTGCCTTCTAGCCCTCTGACTTGATCAGCGGGTCAAAAATTTGGGCCTGGGCTCAAGTCTGATTGCATTGGGCCCAACCCTCCTGATGCAGCCAGGCGCCTGTGAGCCTGGGCCTGATGTGTCCAGATGCCTCCCACCTCAGAGTACTGTGACCTCATGGTGTTCCTGGTTACATCGGAAACGGGGCTGTGCAGAATAGGTGTTTCTCTGTCATTTTCTAACACGGTCCCACTCTCCCATGAAACGGCATGATGTCTCAGAGAAGGTGTGGATTTCTCCACACATGCAGTCAGTTACTCTGTTGCATGCTGTCAGAAGTAGGGTGTGGTGGCGGCTACTGACATGCTCAAGATTTCTCTGAAACAGTCACTGGGAGAATCCAGTAAGAGCAGAGCCCAGGGCAAGAAGTGATTATCCAAGGCAGGGGTGGGGAACAGTCCCCTCCCAGGGGCCATTTTGACCATTAGTATAACATCTGTGGACCACATCTAGAGATGGGAAGGCCTGGAGAAAAAACAGAAAAATGGGGGAGGGGAGGAGGGATCCCAGATCCCCCCAAGAACTTTTTTCCTTTCTCCCCAGTGGAAAAATTGGAAATTTGGGGGGAAAATAAAACAAAAAAAACCTCTTATGAAATATTTTCTTTTAGAATGATGAATGAAACGCTTTTTAAGACAAGGTTTTCAAATACTGTTTGTTACAGCTGCCCTTTACTCCCTCAGAAATGATTTCTAATAACTATATAGTATGAAGATGTTTGATGTAAGACCATCTATGGTATTAATTAATTACAATTCCTGTATCCTGTCGATTATGTACAGCTCTCAAATCCAAGATGCATTTCTGCCCCAGTGGGTGCTGCCATTTTCACAAGAGGAGGAAGGAAGGATACAGGCCCGTCTTTGCGTGTGGATTTCTGCACTGACTGCAGTCTGACTTCCTCTGGTGACCTTTGATTTAGAACAGGGGTGGGGAACCTCAGGCCC
>QEPC01000081.1:2362794-2382420 GCA_003113815.1 Sphenodon punctatus
TAATAATAATAATAATAATCTGTTGTCCTCCTCCTTACTAGGCCCCTCAATAATTGCAAATAATTATTTGCGAATACCTTACTGTTTGAATAAAACTAATTACAAATAATTATTTGTAATATTGTTTAAATAAAACTAAGGCATTTATTCTTTACATTTTATAAATATACCAAACATTACAACTTTATGTACTAAGGCCGTTTTTACACGGACGCCCCCGCTCCCTCGGCTGGGTGTGCGGGAGGGTGTTCCGCCAGTGGGGGTGTCCATGAAAACTGCCGGTAGGGGTGGGGAGATGGGTGTGGAGTCGGTGTTCACCTGTATGAACACTGCAGGCAATGGGTGGGGGTGTGTGCGCGCTCCCGCACAACACCCACCTCCACTCATCACCCACCCACTTACAGAACCCTCCGGAAAACCAGAGGAGGTCCCATGGGTAGAGGGGTGTGTGTGTGTGTCCAACCGTAAAGGGACACACACCCACCTCCACCCACTGCACCAGCACACCCATCCTCCCACCCACCCCTGTCCATGTAAAAATGGCCTAAGTTATACATAATACATTTTGTGTTCTAAAAGTAGTAAATTAAATTTAGATCTGATAATAAGAAAATAAGTATTGCATATATTTCAGTTTCCCCCCAAATTTCTGTTTTTTCCCCAGGGGGTGGAAGGGGAAACCACCCTCCAACCCCCCCATGGCTTCAAGCTTTCTTGAAATGTTACATCTCTAGTCAGTAGCCACATAGAAGTTGGGGGCGGAAATGAAAAGGGGTGCACTCAGGAAAAGGAGGCTCCAGATCATGGATCTGTAACATGGAACTGTCCCCTATTCTTATTTGCATGTCCTCATCTTTGCTCCCTTACCTTGAGCTCAGTCTTTCAGTGCTTGAGGGTAGGGACTGGATCCAGGGGTGAGATCCAGGAACTGGAACGGAGTCAAATGAAAACTAGCCGTGGGCCACATTTGACCCCTCATCTTGAAGTTCCCCACGTCTGGTCTAAAGGGACCTCCTTGACCTGCTCAGTGGACTTTGATACCACAGGATTCCAGGGTGTGTCTGCTGCTTGTGCAAGGTTAGTGTTGCTTTAGCTATTTCAGGTAGGAAAACCCGCTGTTAGCAGAATCTGTGGACTAGATACTTACAGTGGGACTCATTATGAGCAGGTGCTGCAGGTTCCGAGGTCCTGCTTGTGGGAGTGGGAAATATTTCCAACCTTAAAATTAGGACTGGGTGGAACAAGTCTGATTCCATGGTGTTTTGCAGAAATAGACTCGTGGCCAAGCTGGGAGAGCAGAACAGCCCCTCCTAATCCCAGCACTTTAGGATAAGTAGGACTGCTGATCAGCAGGGAGCAAGCCAGCCTCCACCTCCCACAACTACGGGACTGGAGCAGGATGTGGGTAGAGACAGGGCAAACATTTTATTTTTAATAACTAAGAAAGAAGGTGAGCATCTGAGCTGGGTCTATGGGGCAAGGGACAGGCATGGAGGGTTGGGTTGTTGTTGTTTTGTCATCCAGGCAGATTTTTCATGTGGAGAGTGAATTTTATGGACCTAGGAGAAAAACCCTGAAGGGGAAATTTTCCATTACTCGGGCCAAGAGGATGAAAAGTTCTGCAAGGCTGCCTGGCTATTAGCAAGGTTGTTTTAAGATGTAATTTTGATTCAATTAAAGAGGAGAGAGAGACAGCTATCTCAGTGACTTGAGTTTGCAAATTCCTCTGTAACTCTGCTGGGTTAATGGAGGAGGAGATATTTTATAAATCTTTATTCTTTAAATCCATGGGCGTAGCTATCATTGGACAAACAGGGACATTCGTCCCGGGCCCCATACTGGCTGGGGGCGCTGTATCCAAGGTAGTTAAGCCACCCCTCCCACCCTTTTTAAAAAATGAGCTGGCTGGGGGCCCTTTCGGCTGTTGCGTGGGCCCACTCCCCCTCCATGGTTGCAACATTGTGTCTGACACAGTGGGTGAAAACAGACATGACGCTAACCACCCTTTAACCACCCTTGGTGGTTATTTATGCATGTTTCAGTGCTTCATAGGGCACCAATACAGCCCTGCAACATGCATAAATAACCACCAAGGGTGGTTAAAGGGTGGTTAGCGTCATGTCTGTTTTCACCCAGTGTTGCAACTGCAGACAGGGAGGGTTCACCCCCCTGGCAGTGGTGCCGCCTCATGGAGGAGGAATCCTCTCCACCAGTCCAGACCTAGACCAGGCAGGGCTGGCTTGAGGGAGGCCCAGCCTGAGTGGAAAGATGCCTGGCAGCACCTCCACTCAGTAACTGAGTGGAACCACCATTGGGCACCTTCCCACTTCGGCACTCCCCGCATCGAGCTGGTCCAGCCTCTTCCTGCTCCGGTGACCAGCCCCCGGCCTACAGGGCTGGTCGGGTGGGCCGGGGAAGCAACGGCACTGCTGCTGCTGGCCACGCTTGGCCCCAGCATGCGGGCAGTGAGCGAACGAGCTGCGAGGGACAGAGTACCCCATGGGCCCAGCTCACTGCTGGTCCAGAAGATGGCTGAGCCCAGCAGCAGGCCCCCTCTGCAGGGAGCATGTAAGTCCTCAGCAGCAGCAGCAGCCCAGCGCCCCTAGGCCGGCCGAGCTGGGAGGTGCTCACTGGCAGAAAACAAAAAGGTGGTGGTGGTGGGGAGACACGGACATTTCTTGTCCCTGGGCCCATCTCAAGCTACACCCCTGTTTAAATCCCAAATATTTTGTTATAGGGTCAGACCACCAGTTAGTCAGTTGGTGTGGTCTGCAAAAGGTTGTCTACTGGGGTTTGGATTCTACTATCAACCTCTGACAGCAAACCAGTGGCTAAAGCATCAGTTTAGGAATGCAGATGTTTACTGAATACCTGGTGAGTTTGAGACTATGGGCTGAAATGAAATACTTCTGAAGATATCCGGTGAAATCAACACATTGAATTTTATGCCACATGATACAGACTTTGGATAATCTCTGAAAGAAGATCAGAGAGGTGGAAACGTGTTGGGTTAGATGTGCGGTGAATTGTCATTGTTTCCGATAGAGCTTTGCATTGTACTTTGCATGTATATGAAACAAAAAAGTTTGTGACAATCTGTACAGAAACATCTTACATGGTAATTTGTTCCAAAGTTATTTAAGATTTTTTGCATGCTTTTTTACACTGCTAGTTGTGTATAGCGTGGCCTAGTGGATATAGCATGTTGGATTTGCTACAGGCAATCCTGGATCAGAATCCTGGCTCACTGGGGGACCTTGGACAGGTCACCTTTTTGTCAATCTCAGCTTCCTGGCTGTACAGCAGCGACCCAGTGTGGTGTAGTGGATAACATGCTGGACTTGTAATTGGGACGCCAGTGTTCAAATCCTGTCATCGCCATGAACTCATTGGGTGGCCTTGGGCAAGTTACAACCTCTTTGACTAGAGAGCTGGTGTAGTGGATAAGGTGCTGGACTTGGACTTGAAAAGCCAGGTTTTAAATCCTGCACTAGCTATGAACTCACTGGGTGGCCTTGGGTAAGTCTCAGCCTCAGTTTCCCAGCTGTAAAATGGGAATGTCTGTCTGTCCCTGTGTTCCCCTCACCCATGTCCGTCTTAGATTGCAAGCCAACTGGGAAGGACCCTGTTTCTGAGAATCTGTGACTGTAAAGTGCTGTGTACGCCTAGTAGTGCAATAGAAATGATAAGCAGTAGCAAGCACAAGCAGACCATTTTGGTGTATCTTTATTGAAGTAGAGTGGCAGCCTACCATCATATTAAACTGAAACTCTGTCCCTGGGACTCCTATTTTCTTAATACTATGGAGATGGATGGTTTTGAATATAAAGTGTTTTGTTTGCCAACAGTGTGTCTGTTGCCTATTCAACTGGTTGGAAGCTATTTAAATACGAAGGCACCGGCCTTCATTCTATGCAATTCTTGCTGGGAGTCCTGAAAAGACAGGATTTTGGTCTATGCTTTAGAAAAAGGGAGTAAAAGGTGAGGTGCACTAAAGGGGGATTGGGTAGTTGTACCCCTTCCCCTCGACCTGATTAATGGAAAATAGGTTTGGTTGCTTATGAGTTCATCTCTCTTAGCGCCACTGATTCCCACACTAAATTTATAATCCTTCCTTTGTGATCTAATCATTTCCACAGCAACCAACTGCAATATCACAAACAGTATTAGGATTTCAGGTGGGACAATAAACTGGAGGAACAAATGAACTCAGAAGAACCAAAGAGCGTATTTTCATGCAAATGCCTTTAGTATTAAAGAATGAGAGGAAGAAAATACAGAACTATGGGAGAGAGCAGTAGTCGTCTTCCTAAACAGAATGTTTTTCATTCTAGGTGTCAGCTGCTTTTATAGATATTTTTGCACTATTGAGTGAATGTGCTCAGCTGGGACTCTCCTGCCAGGAAAGATACATGAAGAATGAGGCTTTCTTTCTCTGTTCTTATGCAACCCCCCCCCCCACCCCACACAAAATGAGGGTTTGGAGGAACACCCCTTTTGCAGTGAATGCTAGTTTGGGGGTTTGCTTCCTGGATTCCTTCCAGCTGCTCCTGCAATTACTCTCCAAGCCACTCCATTAATTTTGGCTAAAAACAATCTTTTTCTTTTGATGCCAAGAGAAGCAGCAAAGTGAATTGCTAGCTGGGGGATGGCATAGCACATTTCCCAAGAGACAGCATTTTGCTACAGCTTTGTCTCTCAGTCACCAATGTGTGAAATACCATTAATAGGATGTTTAGCCAAGAGCCCCACCGTTGCCCTTTTGGAAAATAATAAAGTGTCCTGGTTTCCCTTAGTAACAAGTATTCCTCAGTGGGGGTGGCCAGCATGACCTTTCACCTCTTGCTCGCAGAGCGTGGTGCGACCGTGTGGGCTGTGAGAAACACAGAGAGGTACCAAAGATTGATGTGATATGGTATGAATTATTGAGAGGGAGTTTCTAACAGGTTTTAATGTAGTTCATAGTTATGGGCTAGGCAGAGCTTTAAGAAGAGCCCTTTCCCAACACACACGTTTGCCAGAGAAAATTGAAAACCTGAGCGTTTCCTCTTCTGCTCTGCCACATCACCTGTGCCCCTCAGAGGACTAGGGGGTGGGGGTGCGGAATGGGGCATTTTGGAACAAATGAACACTATGTAGAGAAGCTCAGATGGAGCACACCTAGGGAAAATAAATACTATGAAAATACTGTGAGAAGCTTTACATACAAGCAACCAGTATGGAATCCTAATAATAATAATTAATGAATTCATAATTGTCTTTATATAGCCCCCCCCCCCGCCATGGCATTTGGAGCACTTTACATATAACACAACTTTTAATGTGGGGGGAAAGCAGGGTTGGCACCTTTCTGAATGTTTTGATCCAGAAAGGGATGGGGCCAGGCCCAAAGGGAGCAAGGCAAAGGATCCTGCCCACCTCCTTCCAATGAGACTGCACTCCTTTAGAGATCATGACATCAGGCATGCTATGTGTAGCAGGGTGTGGCTCCCGGGGCGTAAATCCCTGGCCTGGGTGTACACTACGCGGGTAGGCTCTCCATAAATGTCCCAGCTGGCCACCATTCTAACAGTTCCGCATGGTACCTCCCCCCTTAGGTCCCCAGTACCTGCATTTTGTAGGCCGTTGGTCTCTTGGCTGGAACAGCGGCGCCACAAAATTCCATAAGCTCACCAGTCGTCTCCCCCATGGGCGCATGCCTCACTCCAGCATACCACTGCTGCATGGTCACATCCATACTTGAGTGGGCAAGCCTCCTGGCTCCAGCCTTGCTCAAGCCCCCGTCCTGGTGAGCTATCCTTTATAGTCTTTGACCTCAAAGTCAGCATGTCTCATTGCTAGGCACAATCCTCTAGCCAACATTCCTTGTTGCTGGGCACAATCCTCTAGCTGCACTCTGTCCTTCAGCAACTCCACACAAGTGTAACCCACGCAAAGTTTGCTTGCCTTGGGCACAATCCAGTCCTGCTGCAATACCGTCCCTACATGGGCTCAACCCCCCTTTCACTCTGATGGCACGTTGGCTGACATTATGGGTGCCCGTGCTTTCCACCAGATGTAGCAGGGTGTGGCTCCCTGCAGGATCAGACCCCCAGCTCACTTTCAGTGGAGAATTCAACTCAATGTCCAGTCACTCTTGGGAATTTAGCTCATTTATTATACACAGTCCCTCTGTCTCTGGGCTGCAGGCTCATCCTCCTGCATCTTGCAGCCCCAGAAGGCTTTATGCCCCAGGCTAGCTCAATAGCCTGCACCCTGCCTGGGCATACACTACTCTACAGTTCTCCACCATAGTCTACATACATATATAGTTCTCCATCACAGTCTGTATACTCCTTATACTACTGCCAGGAATGCAACCCCTCCGGCATCCCAAGCCCTGTGTAGCCCCAGCTCTGTCAGGCACAGTACACCCCCCCACCACAGTATATACCTCTGGTTTGCTTTGTTTCTTCATTTTGTTTACACCAGACCTGCCTGACGAAGGACCCTGTGAGGTCCGAAAGCTTGCACACTCTCACAAACTGTAGTTAGTCAAATAAAAGATATCACTGTACTGCTTTGTCTCTATTGCCTATATTTGGGACCAACACGGCAACCTTACTTTCTCTACATCTTCACCCCATACCATTTTACCGACAAACACATGGAAAATAGTATTAACTCCATTCCCACAGGATGGGATCTTATTTGCCAGGACCTTGCACCTGCAAATCTGGAGCCCATGTCTTCTGTGCTCCCATTCGAGGACAATTCCTGCACAGCTATCCTGGAAGTGCACAGGGAGTTGAATAGCCCAGCATTCTGTATGAGACCTGCTGTACCTGGGATTTAGCCAAATTTTCAAAGTTGAGTCCCTGTATTTAGTTCCTGAATCAGGTTCAGCCCCTAGTTCTGAACATTGGCCTTTTTAATGCAGATGTCACCCACCCATGAACACCCATAGGATGGGTGGGAGAGTGCCCGTGTAAATGTCCACCAGTGGGTGGGTGCGCATGCATAACCCACCCACCCACACCCACCAACACCCATGGAGCAGGCGGGAAGGAGCCAGCATGCTCCATGGGTGGAGATGGGTGTTCAACACCCACCCGTCCATGTAAACACCAAAACACCCACAGGAACGGGTCGGCTGAGACCATAGAGAGATGGCTAGAGAGGCCACGCAGGTGCTCCCAAGCAGACACGCCCACCCGGGAGCCCTTAAAGGAGAACGGAAACATGACAGCGGTGCACCGGCTCCCAAAGGGTCAGGACGGAAAGCCTCTGACAAGATGAAGGGAGTCAGCAGCGCGACTCGCATAGGATGGGCCAGGGTAAGCAGAGGGACCCCCGGATGGCTGGGGGGGTGGGGAGGTGGGAAGGACAGCTAAACACAGCACACCTGTCCTGTCACAGGGCTGAGGGCATACCGCTTCGCCTGCGCTGCCTGCATCCCCTGAAACCACCACGGGGCATGAGGAAGGGAGCGCTACCGACAGCAAGGTAAGAGCGAAGGTACCCCAAGAACCTGGGGACGGGGGGTCCCGCACGCCAAAAGTGGAAACCAACCCGAGGGAACACAGGATGGGCAGCTGTCAGCTAACGGTTCCCACCCCCACCCCCAGGACAGCACCCAGACACAGGAGCAATGCACCACTGGGGAGACAGCCAAGGAGGGCCTCCAGGACAGTCAGGTAAGTCCCCTGTACCCTCCGGGGGGAGTGGGGAAGGGCCCCCCCCAAGGGAGCACAGGTGGGCTGCGGGGCACAAGGACAACAATTTCAAGTCTGGTCGTGCCATGTATACAATGGAGTTCCATGATGAGCTGGACTGTTTCCTCTGCATGGACGGGGATATAGTCACCTCCCACTTACATGGCACTGCCTTTGCCAGGGACAGGCAGAGGGCGCTCATGACACCCCTCCTGCTCGACCCCCCAGAGCAGGAGGAGGCCGCTGCCCCTGGCGAGCCCAGCCAGGATGTGGGAGGGGACAGCCCCATCACACAGGGGGAGGAGGTGGTCCGGGAAACCGCTAACGCAAACGCCACCCTCCACGTGCACCCACAAAATCCACAGGGCGCTGGGCCATGGGGCGCATGCGGAGCAGACAGAGACCCGGGATGCCTCCCTGGAAGAGGAGGAAGATGATCCAGGTAGGAACACAACCAGGACCCGGGTGGGGGGGAGAGGGCCTGGAGGGTAGGTGGTAGGGGAGAGGGTCAGGGTCAGGGGGGGTGGAGGGGAGAGGGCCACAGTGACCGGAGCCAAAGTTGGGCACCAGGTATCAACTGATGGACCCCCATTCCCCATTCCCATTACAGCTCAAGGGGCCCTGGAGGTTCATGAGGAGGAGGTCACGGAGGAGGAGATGGTCGAGGAAGAACCAGTGGCACCCCCGAGACCCGGTCAACAGGACAATGATGGTAGGCCACAACGCACAAGGGATGGGTTGTGGGTGGTGCTGGGGCAATGGGGTAGCAGGCCGCCCACAGGGACAGCCCCTAGAGCAAACTGCCCACCATGTATGACAGGGAAGGGTCAGTGCCGATCACGGTTGGGTAACCAAGCAAAACAGGTTAACATCCCCTGACGGGTATGCAAATGGGAGTCACAGGGGTGGAGGGACCATGGGACATGTCCACAAGGAGGTGCTGGGAGAGCACGGCCCCGGGTGAATGCATCTCCATATGGGGCAAGCAGAGGGGCCCGACAGAGGGGACAGGAATACTGGGACCCCTCCCAACCTGTACCAAACACCATAGGGACAGACAGGGAGTGGGGGCAGGCACCCCCGAGGTGACAGGGATGCACCGCTATGGAAACAGGGTACGGACATGGCAAGCAACACCCCCCCAAGTGGTTCACATGTCTCCCACAGATGAGCGCCCCGGTCCTGTGAGGGGAGCTGTTGCTGGCAGCGCTGAGAGTAATCGGGAGATGCAGGCCCAGAAATGGTGGAGGAGAGAGGACCTGGGAAGGGAACTGCTGGAGGAAACCAGAAGGTTAGCCAAGGTGCACACCGAGGAGCTCGCCCTCACAAGGGAGGTGCAATGAGGGGAGGGGGATAGGGACCGCGACATATTGGCAGCCATGCTAAACTGGTCCTGCACCGAGCACCTGTGGGACAGGCACCAGACTGCCACCCTCCACCGTGAGATACGGCTCGACAGAGCCGAGAGGGTGAGAGGCCGCGTTGCACTGGAGGGGACCTTCGCACTGGCCCTTGACCTCATAGGGGAGGCAGTGGGGCTCCTGCGGAGAGAACCTCGGCACGATGCGCCCCCTCCAGACCTGGATGGAAGGATGGCAGGGGATTACCACCGGGGTGCCCTCCCACAGGTGCAGGTGCCCCTCCCCTGCACTTAGGCCAACCCTGGTTTCCCCAGCAGCATCTCTTCCCTAGCCTGGTGGACAGGGTACCCCTCCCCCACATAGCCCCATAACAACATCCCGTGGGGCTGTCCTTCTGGGCTGCACCCCTCCTGGTTCCTCCACAGCTGCCTCCAAGACCCCTCCTCCAGGAACCATGGCCTCCCCTGAACATCCTGGAACCCCCAGGTGACCAACCGCCCATGCCGTCTGCCCCACCAGCTCCGGTAAGCCACACCACATATCTGACTGCTAAGGGTGGTGGTGAAGGGGAACGCAGCGCTACCTGCAGAGGGATGGCCGGAGGGGATGCTGCATGGGGATGCACGCCAACAGAAGAGGGCAACAGAGAGGGCCACGGTGTGGGGGTAACAGGCCAGATAGTATTGTAACCCTCACCTTATGCTCCAACATCGCTGGGTCCAATTCTGCAGCGTGGCGCTGAGCGGCCAGCGGACAACGGAGAGCCTGGGTCATCAGGCTGCCAGTCACAGAGGATAGTGGTCATAAGGGCCCGCAGGGGAGTGAGCCCCGGTGATGCATTGAAGCGGGCATGGGGAAGGGCCTGCAAAAAGTGACCCCCCCTGTAAATAACCTCAAATAAACATGTATTGTACCTTACCACTCTGTTGTTCGTTGTATCAATGGGGGCCCCATGAGTGGGGAGAGGTCGCTCCACCTGCATGCGGGGGCATGGCATGCACAATACAGGTGTGGGAACCATACGGCTCTGGCCTGTAAGGAGTCAGATGGGCAACAGCATAGCACCCATGGCCGGGTACAGGCCTGCACATGGACAGTGGTATAGCACCACCCATGCTAAAAGACAGCTGGTGCCAGCACGGGGCCTGGAGCGGGTCGCTCGCCATGGCTACAAGCCAGTGGGTGACCCTGTGGCACGGGCTGCACAGGACCGGGGAATCCCTTCTACACAAACAGCACAGATGTGGACTTCAGAACTTACATATTATTTATTAGGACCGATTACACAGTCCATTGAAGGGGGGTGGGGGGGCTGTCAGTGGCATGAGTCAGTTACCAGCCATCTGGGCAGCAATGCACCTACACAGAGCGTCCCGATTCTCCTCAGATATTAACCGGAGCGCCCTACCCTGGACATGTTGGTACAGGGGCACGGGACCCTCTCACTACACTAGTGGGGGGTTGTCAAGGGCAGCCCCCCCAGTCTCGCAGATATTGTGCAAGATGCAGGCCGCTAGGACAAAGATGGGGGTATGCTCAAGATTGAACTGGCTCCTGTTCATGAGCAGGTGCCAACGCCCCTTGAGCAGGCCAAATGACCACTCCACTGTGCTCCGAGTTGACGAGAGGCGTTCATTGAAGAGCCTGCGCTCTGGTGTGCGGGCCACAGGATAGGCCCTCATGAGCCATGGGTTCAATGGGTAGGCGGGGTCCCCAATCACTACAGGAGCCATGGAGACCCCCTAAATGACCCAGTACAGGTTGGGGTCTATCTCCCTGTCAAACATATGTGCATAGAAGGGGGACACCCTCAGTATGCGCGCATCATTGCTCCTCCCTGACTGGCTGGTGTATACATCCGTAAACAAGCACCTGTGATCCACAATGGCCTGGAGATTGATAAAGAACGCCTACTTCCAGTTCAGATAGTCCATCTTGGCATGTGGGGACCAGATAATAGGGATGTGGGTGCGGTCTATTGTCCCTATGCAAATGGGAGAAGCCCAGATCCTCGAAGCCACGGATCACGACCTCTGGATCTCAGAGCTGGATGACCCGAGCAGCAGTTCCACTGTCAGATGTCACACGCCATGGAACGCCCTGTTAATGGTTGCGTTCCCTACCCCAAACTGCTCCCCAACACTCCAACAGGAATTGGGGGTAGCCAGCCTCCACATGGCCATGGCCAAGCACATCCCTGGTGGTAGCGGATACCGCATGTTGGTTGCCCGCCTCCAGAGATGTGGATTCAGGAGCTCTCCGAGCTGGGTCAACAGGGAGTGGTTCATGCGGAAGTGGTCTGTCCATTCCTTGTCCGCACAGGTGGCCAGCATGTTCTCCTACCATTCATTGGTGCGTGACCACATCCAATTCAACCTCCGCGTTGGGACAGTGACACAATGGCTGTATAGGTTGAGTGGCCACCGGGAAAGGACAAGGCGCATATCCTGGGACATAGCTGTTCCTAACAGGGAATGCCAGCGGGAAGCTACCCTCCGTGCCCACCGCAATGATGCTGCTCAGCGTGTGTTGGCCATTCTCCTGCATCGTTCACCATGGTTGTAAAAGCGGGGCCCTGGGAGAAGTAGCTCGGCCCATTGCTGGAACTCCTGGGCCAGAATCATGAAGCAGGAGGCCAGGACCGCTAACAGGACAACCCTCTCCTCAGGGGGCTCATGAACTGACAGCATGATACCACCAACAACACGCACACACAGTGGACACCACCACCAGTGTTTACTCTCTGCTGTCTGTCACTATCACCTATCACTCAACATGCCCAAACCACCTCTCACTCTGAACCCCACACCTGAGCAATGTTACCTGCACACATATGTACTGTGGTGGACCAAGCTGTGTGTGCAGCGATTGGTGCAGTAACGTGGGTGTGTTCTGCGCACCTGATTGGGATCCCCCCTCGCCGGGCTGCCAGCAGCCCCCCCTCCGGACAGCCTGCACGCCTTGGGGTGAGGGGCACCTCAAGCCACCCCTGTGGCCCAGGGGTCACCCCAGCCCCTGTGCCCCTGCCATGCCCCCGTGCGATCACTGGGCAGGGTGCATCCGCACCACCCTTGCATCTGTCCCATCACATGAAGGCCACGGCAGTGTGCAGCTGTGTTCCATCAAGATACGCTGCATGGAGTGTCTCATTAGCTCCCTGCTAGAAGCAGCCATGGCCTTGGTGATCTGTCATCGCTAACGCTGGAATGCTCCCCACTTTTACAACCATGGTGAATGGTGCAGGAGAATGGCCAACACACACTGAGCAGCATCGTTGCGGTGGGCACGGAGGGTAGCTGCCTGCTGGCATTCCCTGTTAGGAACAGCTATGTCCCAGGACATGCGCATTCCCCTGTGGGCTCCATGATGGATCGTGGGTTTGCCCTGGTGGGTGGTGTGAGCCCACTGCATCCTGTTGAGAGCCCTGTTCTTCGTTTGCAGGTGGCCACCTGGTTTCCTGAGTCCCTGTGTGGGCACCCGTCCTCTGGGATACACCCTGCTTTTCCCTGTGGAGGTGTTGTCAACCACCTGGGTGGATTGGCTGGGCTGTCGTGGTGTGCGTTCGCAACATGTCTGCTGGTGCTGTCCCACGGTGGTGCTGTCCAGTGTTCCCCCAGCGGTGGGGGCGTGGGTTGCGGGTCCCAACCCCTCCCTAGCAGCTAGTGTTGCCCTGGGGGCTTTGGCACACACGTACCAGGCTGTCTGGCAGGGGATACCCATTGTTTGGTCACCCCGCCTGGGCTGCCCCGCCTTCCACCACTTCTGGTGCCCCCTGTTGGTTCCCACCATTTGCACTGTTGGCGATGGATGGACGGCAGGAGTGACGGGCCGCTGACCGTGAGTGTGGGCAGTGGAAGGGCCCTTTGTTGGCCGCCCGTGGTTCCCCTTGATCTGAGGGGTGGGGTGCTGGCTTGGGTGTACCTGGCCACTGCATAGGTTGTGTATGATGTATGGTTACCGACCCCTGCTGACCCACTCAATTTCCCTGCACCCTATCCCCTCCCCCTTCTCCCTTCTAGCTACTCTGGTTGTCATCCTGGCTGTTCTCTGCCTGGCACAGATGGCCGGCCAGCTCCAGCATGCGGCCTCGGAGCTCCATGCTGGAGCACGGCTCTACGATGAGATCAGTGAGTGTGCTGAGTGTGTGCGGGGCCCTCTCCCCAGGTGCCTGTTTGGGGTTCCACATTGTTGGGGCCCACTGTCCCGTCCTGATGGCAACTTCTCTTTATCCCTTAGTGCAGGCGATGATTGCAGAGCGGACCAGGGAGCAGGAGGAGGTTGTGCAGCTGCTGCTGCACATCCTGAAGAGGGTGCACCGCCTAGACCACGCCCAGGCAGATGGTTGGAGCTGGTATGGAGCCGGCGTCCCTATTGAGGGTAGGGCCCCAACCCACGGACCTGCTCTCTGTGCTGCCTCCCCACCTCCTTTGGACCTTTCCCGTGTCCTGAGCCCTTCCCCCTGTTAATAAAGTTGCTTTGCCCACTTATCCAGTTGTGTGTCATGGTCCTCTGTATGGCCTGGTCTCTTGTGTGGGCTCCTCTTGGTGGTTGTGGCACTGTTGCCTGGCAGGGACTGGTTATCCCCCCCTCCCCCCTTCCTGGTGTTTGTGCTGCAGCTCTGCCATATCCTTTGATGGTGACCCTGGTTTCCATGGCCTGGGGTGTTTGTGGCCACTCGGCTGCCTGTCTTGGTTTCCTTCTGTCCCCCTGCAGCCTGGTCTCTTTCCCCCCCTTTCCCTCTGGTCCCTTGGGCCGGGGGTCTGTCCCCTTGGCTGCTGCCCCCTCCCTGCTTTTGTGATGCCCTCCCCATTGCCTACACGGATCTGTTGTTGGTGTGGGGAGAGCTGCAGCGAGTTTGCTGGTGGTTGGTGTGGTCTGGGTTCCCCCCCACCCCCCTTGCTGTTCCCTGCCAGCCTGGCTGTGCTGTGGGCTTCCGTTCCTGCCACCGTGACTGCATGTGTCCCATTCCCAGCAAATTTTCTGGGGGCCTTGGGAGGGTGTGTGCGGGTCCTCTGCTGGGGTGTGTGTGTGTGTGTGTGTGTTGGGGTCCCCTGCTGCTTCGGGCTTCTGCCACACTCCCCTGTGCCCCTTCCCACCTTCCCCCCCCCCGCTGGGGTTCTCCTGCCTCCTTGGCCATGCAGCCCTTCCCTGTGTGGTTGTGTTAATGGTTGTGTGTGTGTGGGTTTTGGTTTGTGGGGGGTCTGTGGCACCCGGCTGTCTGGCCCTGTCATGGGGCTGGCTGGGGTCCACTACTTTGTGTGTCTCCTGTCATCCCTGCTCCATCCTACCCCGCCCGCACAGGGTCTGGCGGTTCATGGGTGGAGCTGCGTGCCACAGCTTCATTTGCCCTCAGTCGGCCATGTTGTCCTGTCGCTGTGCTTGGCGGGGCATCCCCGCCGTTTGGTGTCTCAGGTATCTGTGTAAATGTCATGGGTGTTTGTTCGGTGTTTCCCAGGGTGGGTGTTTGGCTGCTGGGTGTGTGCCATCCCCTCCCCTTCCGTCCCACAACCCCCCACGGTGCTGTCCGTGTAAACGTCACCAGGCTGGGTGCTGCCGGGTGTGCTTGCCCACCCATCTCCACCCACCAGGTAGCCGTGTAAAAACCCACCAGGTAGCTGCCAGTAGCCGTGTAAAAACGGCCATTCAGGCAAAGACTCAGCCAGTCAGTTCCTTACCTCACCTGATTTCTCTGGGTTGCCATGGGGAGCCTGCATAACCCAGAGAAATTGGGTCAGTGGGAGAAGAAACATGCTGAAAAGGAGAACTGCAAGGAGGCTCTCCCATGTCATGACCCCATCCCCTGTGGAGCACTGGGTGTAAACAGATGGGTGTAAACAGGTGTCAACACACAGGCTGCCCTGAGACTGGCCCGTCCGTGTAAAGATGTTGGAGTGAAGCAGCCACTGCCTGCTCTGCTCCAGTCCCGCTTGTGTTGCTCTGGAACATCCCGGAGCACCACTAGCGGAGTGGGCCAGCCAAACCCGAGGCACCAGCCTGAGGTGGAGCTGTGGTCTGTCTGCTGGGTGGACCCACACTGCAGCTCTGCTTCTGCCTGGCCATTGCCCCAGGCAACGTAATAGAGTTGTGGGCTACAGCCTAGAGCATCAAGAGATCCACCTGCAACTCTGTAGTGTGTGTGTGTGTGTGTGTGTGTGTGTGTGAGAGAGAGAGAGACGTTGTCATTGCATGGGCAGACGTTGGGCTGGGGAACCCGCTGGGTCTGTTTAAACCTGGCCCAGGTAGAGCTGGACGTGGGGGATGCACTCGCGGAGCAGCTCCAGGGGTGCCCACCCCACGTCCGTCTAAAAGTACCACTGTGACAGGATGATGCTCTAAAGAGGGCGTGGTCACATCAAAAAGGAGCAGGAAAGTCCCTTTGTCCTGCCTCCTTTTAGCACAGCCCTACTTTCTTCGGTCAAAACCTCAAGAAGGTAGCAACTCTGCCTGAGTGCAACTCCTCACCTACTTGTCACCTCTCCAGTTCTCTCTCTTGTGTCTGCCTTTCTTCTTGAATTAACCACCCGATACTGGCTCCAGCTCCAGCCTCTGCCCCAAACGCTGGTTGGTCCCCTGGAGGGAGAAACTTCTAGGATACTGACCCCTAGACGAAACCCAGACACTCAGCTTCTGGGCTGGGAACCTGACACTCATTTTTAAAATTTACTAATCAAAAGTAATGTGCACCTGAGACCTCGCATCTTCATGACTGTTACACCCCTTGTCTCTCCCTCTGGTCCCCTTCCTTCGTCACCTTGCCGTCCCTCTGTCTCTCAGATTGCAAGCCCTAGGGAAGGGACCGTGTCTATTCCATTACGTTGTAAAGTGCCAGGTACGTTGCTGGCGCTATATAAATGCTTGTTAATAATAATAAATAATACAAAAGTGCAAGCAGCCATATCTGGATTCTCAATATGACGGATGTGACTGGTGAACAACCCTGGTCTAGTATCATCCACAGGAAGAAAAGCTATAGAGGCTATGGATCACCAATGTAGCTTGGCAGCAAAGGTGGCTGATACTATCACAAAGGGAATGTCGAGAAACAAAGAAAAACTCTCAATTGTGTGAATGGCCAAAGATATGGGCCCTTTCCCCCAATATCAAGACAGGGTTTTCTGAAATATAGTTTGGGAAGTGTTACAAAAAACTGTTCCAGGATCAAACATTTCCCTTTTCCAGCACTGGGAATCTTGTTGTAGGACTGTTTTAACCTGTGAAACTGTTTCCCAATTATTTTAGGAAACTGTTCGAAGTATAGGAGAGCATAAGAATATAAGAAGTATCATGCTGGGTCAGACCAATGATCCATCCAGTCCAGCCTCCTGTCTCTGACAATTGCCAGCTTGGTCACTTCAGAGAAGTACAGAACAGGCCATAATGGAGTGATTCATCCATTCCCTGCTATTCACGCTCAGCTCGTGACAGTCAGAGGTTATGTCCAACCAACCTGACTAATAGCCATTTATGGACCTGCTTGCTAGGAACTTATCCAGTCCTTTAAAAAACTTATACTACTGGTCTTCACAACATCATCTGGCAACAAGCTCCACAAGTTAACCGTATGTTGAGTAAAAAAGTACTTCATTTTGTTTGTTTTAAATCTGCTGCCAATTAGTTTCATAGGGTGCTTTTAGACAAGCACCTCCCCACCCACTACTCACCCACCATCCACCCACTATACATGTTTCAGGGCTGCAGTGGTGCCCTATGGGTGCCCTGAAACATGTATAATGGGTGGGAGGTGGGTGGAGAGGTGCTTGTCTAAAAGCACCCATAAAGTGTGTGAGGGCCCACATTCCCTCCAGCACAGCTCCCAGGGCCCGAATGGCATGTTGACGAGGCCCTGACTGGCCATGACATCATCCACCTGCGCCACCGGGAAGAGTGGCCGTGACATTGCTGCGGCAATGGGAGTGGAGTCAAAGCCCGGCCACAACTTTAAAAGTTCTGAGGACACCGAGTGGGGCAGTGGAAATGTGGCACAGCCACCCAGCTTGGGAAAGCCACACCAGCCCAGACATGCCTGTCTGGGGACCTGCAGTCCAGTTCGTGGGCCTGCGGTCCTATTCCCCCATGGGGAGCACCTTAAGGAGTCAGAGCCTCGACCCTCTGGACTGGGTCCTCTGTGAGAGGAGCTCCATCCTGTGTTCCGGATTTGGTAGGTGAGCCCATGCATTGACGAGTAGAGAGCTTTGGAGGGCCAGCATCTGGGAGGGGACCGGAGGTAGGGTGTCCATACTTCCCCTTTAAAAAAGGACACTTATGAAAAATACATGTTACAGGGCTGCATTGGTTCCAGTGCAGCCTTGCACCATGTATTTTTCATAAGTGTCCTCTTTTAAAGGGGAGGTATGGACAACCTAACCGGAGGTGCACATTCCTCGTGTCCCCTGGGAGCAGAGAGACTCCTCCCCCTACAGGAAATCCTACCTGGGGATTCTGGGACATGCACAGCAGGGGGTCCCTGTAGCCCTAGGGATCACAGAGTGTCCCCTACTTCTAATGTTATTAGAGAGGGTGAATAACAGCTCCTTATTTAATTGTTTTACACCACTCATGACTTTGTAAATTTCTATCATATCCCCTCTCAATTGTTTCTTCTCCAAGCTGAACAGCCCTAACCTATTGAGCCTTTCCTGGTATGGAAGCTGTTCCATACCTTTGAATATTTGTGTTTCCTTCTCTGCGCCCTTTATACTATTGCTACATATTTTCTGAGATGGGGTGAACAGAGCTACAAACAATACTCAAGGAGCGGTCACAACATAGATTTATATAGTGGCATTATGATATTTTCTGTTTTATTCTCTATCCCTTTCTGAATAGTTTTCAACATTCTGTTTGCATTTTTGACAGTTGCTGCACACCAAGCTGTTTTCCAAACAGAAGAGTTCAAATAGAACTCTGTTTTCCAAACTGGTTTGGAAAGCAGTTTTTCCAGAGCCTCCGCTGCTATCCCAGGATGCATTCCATCCCTGGGCTTCATTGGGTATTTTCAGATGTGACGGGGCTCAATTCGCCCTGCCACGGAAACACCCTACTGATTCCCTGCCGGGGCCAATATGTAATGGCCAACAGACGTGTTGACCGCTCCCGGCGGGGAATCCGAGGGGGGGGCGGGGCCGTGCGGTACAAGGTGCAGCAGCATGGCCCCGCCCCCCACACTTCCTAGGCCGCCCGCCCTCTTGAGAGACGGGCGGGCGCCGCGGCCAATACGGCCGCAGCACCCACCCGCATTGACCATGGCCCGGAATCCCGCCGCTGATTCCGGGCCGTGGTAGGGGGACAGACGTTACGGTCCCCTTGATCACAGGGGAGATCACATTCAACACGCAGACGGAGATGGTCCGGTCAGGACCTCTGTTTGCGTGTTGAATGTGATTCCCCCCCGTGATTCACAGGGGTGAACATCGGGGGGGGGAGCTTCCGTTCCCCCCCCAACAGACATTACGGGATCACGATCACTATGTGGGGATTCACCGTGGTTCAGCGTGATCTCGTACCGTCTGAAAATACCCTATGGCAGAGAAAGACCTCTGCTGGGCAATTCTCTCCTGATCAATGCTGTAAACTGCCCTGACACAGAAGTGCCTCCGAGGAAGCAGTAACACCCAGGGCCTCTCTCGTTCTGTGCTTTCCCTGCAGCGGCTGAGCACGCACTAAGTGTGACCAGATTCTGAGACCTCTGGACTCAGGCTGAGATCCAGAAAAGACTGACATAAAAATGAAACAGTGCTCTATATGAGTAGCGTGCACACTACTTAGGAGCCTTGGGTTACAGCTGGGCCATGCAGCCATACTGGCCCACTTGCACACTGCTATTCCTGACACATGAGAGAGTACTTCCACCTCCTGACACAAGGCATTTAGGGATCGCTACTGGGAAGGATTTTCAAAACTGGTTTAAAAGACACTTTAGTAAAAAGCACTGAATAAAGGAACAGTTTATCAAAACAGTTTCATGGATGGTGCTTGAAATACTAAGAAAGCAAACAGGTGTTTGTTCCCCCATGGGGGGAGGGGCGGGGACAGGGATGGGAGCTGTCAGGGGATTAGAGGGGATGCTATCGGGGATGTGGGGGTGGTTTTTGTCCCCCAGTGAGAGGGGGGGACAGGTTGGCTGGTGAGTGGTTAAGGGGTGAGATTGGGGGGAGCCCCTCTCCCGCCTCCCTGGCGGGGAGCTGGTCAGGGTGCGGGAGTCAGGCTGACAGCGGCCCACTGGGTGGATTAGCAGCGGCAATAGGGGTCATTATTGGAAGGGGCATCTATGAACTGAAAGGGGGATGTCATCAAGAGTGGAGGGGCTGGCACTTGGTGCTGGTCCCCTGTTCAGTCCCACCCCCCGGGTCAGGCAACCAGGGGAATGAGGTCTCAGGTGACCCTGGGCTGTCACTGGTGTTGCTCAATGTGAGGTTGGTGGCCAATATATCTTTTACTATTCATGCCTTCGATACTGTTGACCACTCACTCCTGCTGGATTCCCTTCACTCCCTTGGCTTTTGTGGCTCTGTCCATAACTGGTTCTCCTCCTACCTCTCTGACCGCTCCTTTAATGTGTCTCTCTCCAACTC
>QEPC01000081.1:2384752-2412434 GCA_003113815.1 Sphenodon punctatus
CTTCCAGAATGCATCCTTCACAAACTCCTGGTGTTCACGTACAAATCCCTTCACAACCTGGCTCCCCCTTACCTCTCAGCCCTAGTCTCCAGTCCTTACACACTCCTGTATGCACTCTTCGCTCCTCCTCTGCCCCCTCCCTCACTTTCCCTTCTCTCCCCTGCTCCCCTAACCGCCTTCGTTCCTTCTCCTTTGCTGCCCCCCATGCCTGGAACTCACTCCCTCCCCACATCTGCCTTGCCCCCTCCCTCCGCACCTTCAAATCCCTCCTCAAAACCCACCTCTTCCTCGCCACCTTTCCCGACGCCTGCTAGAACTTGCCTTCAATATTTACTGTCTGCCCTCCCTGCAGACTCCTGCCTAACTGCAACCAAGCCAAGCATGTGCACCTGAGACTTTGTATCCGCTGAATGTTATTTATCCTGTGTCTCTCCCTATGTCCCCTTTCCTTGTCTCCCCTCTCCGTGTCTATTAGATTGTAAGCCATAGGCAGGGACCGCATCTATCTTATTGTTCTGTAAAGTGCCAGGTACACAGCTGGTGCTATACAAATGCTTATAATAATCATAATAATTAATAATGCTGAGGCCAGATTGCTTGGGATGGAGCAAGAATTCATGGCCGCCATGGCAACCATGGGGATGTCCCAGGTAGTAGTGGGCCCGACACATGACATACTCTTGACTTGATTTTCTGCAATGACCTTGAAGTGGGGGTGGGGTCCGAAGATTGGGGAGTTGAGAGTTCTCCCTTGCCTTGGTCAGACCATTACCTCCTGCGAGCCTCCATCTTGGCACGCCTGCCTGACCATAGGGGTGTGGGACCGGTTATGATGATCCACCCCCGGAGACTTATGGAACCAGGAAGGTTCCTGAATGCTCTAGGGGAGATACCTGTTGACTTTGATGGCCACTCCATTGATGGCCTTGTGGACTTCTGGAACAACTGAGTGGCTGGGGCCATTGATTGGGTGTCTCCCAGACATCCGCTTCTAGTGTTTCGCCACCACAGTTCCCTGTGGTTCACAGAGGACCTGGGGTGGTTGAAGTGTGAAGGGAGGTGGTTAGAGTGATGGTGGTGCCATACTCACTCCCAAGATGACTGATATGCAGCATAGTGTTTTTTTGAGGGCCTATGCCGTGGCAGTGCAGGAAGCAAAGGCACAGTTCTTTGCTTCCCTCATAGTGTCCGCTCAGTCGCGTCTGGTGGAGCTGTTTGGGTGGCTAGGGGGTTGGTCCATCCACCCTGATGCCTGGAACTGGATTCGTCCAAAGCCTGCTGTGACATGGTTTTAGCATACTTTGTGGACAAAATCTCTCGCATTGAGCACAACTTCGACTCCACTATTTCAGCTTCAATGGCAGAGTCAGAGGTTAGGAATGCTCTGTCTGATCAAATTTTGTGGGATGAGTTTCAATTGGTGAAATCAGCCAGGGTGGCCGATGTCCTGGGGTCTGTTTGGGTCACAACTTGTGAACTAGATCCATGCCCATCCTGGTTGGTTAAGGCCTCCAGGGAGACATTAGGGCTGGTGATGGCTGGGGTTATTAACACCTCCCTTCAGGAAGGGAGGGTGCTGGACTGCCTCAAAGAAGCTGTGGTTCAGCTCCTCCTTAAGAAACCATCTCTCGATGTGGATGCCCCGGCAAACTACCAGCCTGTCTCTAACCTTCCCTTTTTAGGGAAGGTTATTGAATGAGTAGTGGCCCAGCAGCTGCAGGCACATCTGGACCGCACCTGTTTTCTAGATCCCACGCAGTAAGACTTTTGTCTGGGTTATGACAGGGAGATGGCCTTGGTTGATGACCTCCTAGTAGAGCTGGATAGGGGTCACATGACCCTACTAGTTCTACTGGATTTATCACCTGATTTTGATACCGTGAACCATGAGTTGTTGGTGACCCACCTGCGGGACCTAGTCAGGGTGGACGGAACCATTTTACAATGGTTCTATTCTTACCTCTCCGGCAGATCACAGCGGGTGGTTCTTGGGGACTGTACATCATCCCCTGGGGCTCTCTCATCCCACATCATTCCATTCTGTCCCTTCTCATGTTTAACATGTATATGAAGCCACTGGGAGAAGTCGTACACAGCTGGGGAGTTAGTTGTCATCAATATGCAGATAACACCCAGCTGTATTTATCTTTTCATCCAACCCAGGCTCTGCTGTCTCCTTGCTGTCTCGGTGTCTGTCTGCTGTGAGGGACTGGATGAGGTTGAGTTGATTGAAGCTCAGTCCTGATAAGATGGAGGTGATGTTGGGTGGGGGTGGTCATTGGTCTGGGGGAGGAGAAGAGAACACCCGTTATCGGGGATGTTTGTCCTCCATTGGTCTCATCCGTGCAGAGCTTGGGGGTGCGCCTGGATTCACAATGGTGCTTGGATTCTTAAACCTTGTTGTATTCCACCCTTTTGAATTGTGGACCTCCTACCTGAGTCTTGTTCTCACTTCCCCTGCCCTCACTTCCCTTTGCCATTCTTTTCAATGACTGTATAGACCTCATTGCTTTGCTCAGTCCATAGTTCTAACTCCTGACTTGCCTGACGAAGGACCCTGTGAAGTCCAAAGGTTTGCATACCTGCACCAACTGGAGTTGGTCCAATACAAGATATCTTTGTACTACTGTCTTTAAAGCCCTAAATGGCTTGGGCCCTACATATCTCGGCCCTTTCTCCTTATGTTCCTTCACAGTCCTTAAGTTCTGCTGAGAGTGCCTTCTTTCAGGTTCCATCATTGGCCCAGTTTCATACAACTCAGGCCCATAGAGAGGCATAATCAATAGCTGCCCCATAGCTTTGGAACTATTTTCCCGTGGAGGTTCGCCTAAGCCCTAGTTTGAATGTCTTCTGGAGGCAGCGTAAGACCTTTTTATTTGGCCAGGTATTTAATAGGGAGGGATAGATGGTGGTGAAGGGGGTGTTTTTAGTTTTGTGGGTTTTTAATTTATGTATTTTATATTTGTGTTTGATGTATTTATTGTAAGCTGTCCTGAGTCTCAGGGGATAGAGTGGGATATAAATCAAAATAAAGAAATAAATACTTTGTTTCTTCTGTCTCTATGGTATTTGTAGCTTGTCTTTTCTGTGAGCCTTAGTAAAGTTTCCTTTGACATTAGATGTATAGGTGTTTACAGCATACTTCTCAACATTTCTAGTGGCCAAAGAGAGCAAGCCAGTAATTTCCGCCCCTCGGCAAATAAGCCCACATTTTCAGTGGGTCCATATGAGTAGGAGGGTGTTCTTGGTGGCTGCGCCGTCTCTTTGGAATGCCCTCCTGGCAGAGATCCGCCTCAACCCGAATCTCCTTGCCTTTCGGTATAGTTGCAAGACCTGGTTCTTCCATCAGACGTTTGATGGAGGGTGGGGGTAGGGAGTGGGATGGATTAGGGATTTGGGTGGGGTTCTTTTTGTATAAACTGTCTGACTGTTAATGTGTGGGTTTTTAATATATATTTATATTGTATTTATTTATTTGTATATGTTAATTTTATTGTGAGCCACCTAGAGTCACCTTTGGGCAAGAGGGGCGGGATAAAAATGCCATAAATAAATAAATAAATAAATAAATAAACCCTTTTCCAAACCATTTCAGAAAACTCACAGGTTTGGTACTGGGGAAAGGGTCAGTCTCTCTTTCCCAGAGTAAAGATGTACAAATTAAAATACAGTCAGACCTTAGTATAATAAATTATACAAAATGCCTGTTTATAACAAGGACCTCTTACTTTGAGAGAAATGAATGCCAACAGTAGAATCTGTGCTCTTGTCCATGATCTTTTTTAGAAGTCTTATGTAAAGTAGTGGTTCTTAAGCGGTGTTAAGCATTGGCATGAGAAAGTTCAGGGGAGGAAAATAAGCTCCACCCCCTCACACCCCCTCCTAACATTCCAGGTGCCTAAAGGGGGACACAAGCTCGCCTGTTTATCATTCCATTTAGTTTCTTGTCATTCCATCTTCTCCTTGTCCTCTCAAGTGCTATTTCTGGGAGGCAACCAGGAAAGGGATGCCTAAGGCTTGAATACTGACCTTTCTGTCTCTGTCTTCTGAAAGAGGGACTTTGACCCCCTGAAGGAAGGACAGTTGGATTCAGCATCCAAAGAGGGACTGTCCTTCCTAAATAGGTACCGTTGGGAGGCTACTTACAGGGAACTCATCAGGGACTAGGCTGTAGAGGGCCTAGTACTACTAGGAACTCTGCCATGCTTGCTTTCAAGCTGTTTGTATATCTGAATACAGCCATAGATCTGAAAATCTGGTGTGTACCATAACACTCATGGCAAATACTATTAGGGTGTGACAGACAGTTCAGAATCTTATGCAGGTTATCATAGTGCCTACAAATAGGGTAATTTTTTCTTGCTCCTGATGTGTGTGTTCCTGACCGACTGAGTTCTTATTTGGGTCACAACGCAGCTTTCTGTGGGTCATGAAATTTTCTAGAGAACTTACAATTTCCTTTTAAAAAGGTTGTTTTTGTCTGTGTGGTAAAGATCAGGAAACCAACATACATATTACATACATGTTCATAAATGGGTACTCTGTGTTAGTATTGTATTGCCATGTTTGGTTGGTGTCTAAAGGACCAGTGCAATGCATAGAAAAACATGGTATGACTTAGATGACATGAAGTGTCAATTATACAAATCAGAATGAAAGTTATTGTAACAGCTTAGAGAAGGGAACAGAAAACTTTGTGAACTCTTCATAGGTAACATGGGGAAGGTCATGAAACCACAGATGTTTGTATTTCCCATGGATTGTATTCAGCATTCATTGTGTATGCCAAAGGGCAATATACTGTAGAGACAGAGACAATGGACTCAAAGTCACTGAACCTTAATAACCAGCAATTTGCATTGAAGAATTTCAAGGCTGGAGGCCAACTGTGTAGGCTCAATGAAGTTAATTAACAAACTCAAAGCATGGAACTGGGAGAGTTAAAAAGAAGTGCTTGAGAGAGTGAGAGCCTCTTGACCAACAGCATGTGAGCGAAACATCTTCTGAGAAATCTTTGCAATTGTAACAGAAGCAAGATGCTGGACCCAACTTTTTCCATTAAGGCTGAAAGAGAAAAGATGTAAAGACTGAACTGAACTTGTAAGCATGCAGCTGCATAGGGTAAGACTAAATTATAATTCACAATAAGGTAGACTTGTGTTATTTATTATTTTTATTTTATTTATTGCACTCTGTGCACAGTCTTGCACTATATATTAATTTTGTTTCTTATAATAAACTTTTTAAAACTAAGCCAGTGTGCTTAAGTGATTTCCTGACTTTGAGGTGAAACAGTTTGGGGAGATTCTGAGACAACAAACTCAGACAAACCTGATGAAATATTTTCTATATTTTAGGAAATTCTGAGGAGGCAGAGGTCACTAAGGCTGGGGCAGTTCTGGGGAGAGTTGATGTAAATGGGGAAACTGAGACACTGCTAGCCTAGAGTGGACCTGATTATGTCACAGCCTACATGGATAAATTTCTGAATATAAAGTGATGTGGTAATTAGATTGAGCTTTATAGATCTATAAATATAGACAGAGGCATGCACTTGTGTATAGGCAGACAGAAAAATAAATAGATCTAGGTTTAGAAAGAACCCCTATCACTGGTATCAGAGGACTTTTCAAACTCTAATGAATTAAAAAGCTTCTGTCAGATAGAGTTGTATTGGCCTCAGTTTACAGTTGGGGCTCAGAGAGATTAAGGGGGAGATTTTCAAAGGTACGAATATGAGCTACATACCAAACAGAATGTGTGTGTGGCAAAGCCAGAAACTGAACTCAAATTTCCACTGAATTCCCTTGAATGTAAGACATTACTTCCCCCTTTCCATGAAAACAGCAAAACCACTCATTTCTTTTCTCCTGAGCTGTGTAACATTTCTTCTGCTGTCTTGGACAATATATGCAGTATTCATAAGGCTAAACATATTGGCACTGGGGAGTTCAGTCATTTCCCCATTAAATCTATCAGCTTATATAAAGGGGGTGGGAGGGGAAATCTCTGGCTCAAGGCATAGGCCATATGTGGCCCATGACAGTTTTTCATTTGGCCCTTTTCCAGTTCCTGGATCTGACCCATATGTCCAATCCCTCCCCTCAAACACTGAAAGAGGGAGCTCGGGGAAGAGAGTGGAGATGAGCCAGGCTTGTACTGAAGGAGAGGGGATGAATCCATGCCACAGACCATGATCTGGACCCTCCTGCCCTTTGTTCCCCTGAAGCACCCTCACCCCCAACTCCTATCTGGCCTGCAGAGCTTGTTCTAATTTTCAAAGTGACCTTTGGGAGGGAAAAGGGAGATATATGAATCTACTTTAGGTGTGAAATGATCAGATGTGCACTGCTTCTGTGGTCTATTTTTGCCATATATGATGCAATAAAATGTGTGTGTGTGAGAGTGTGTGTGCGCGCGCGCATGCTCAGGATTACAACTCAGAGAGGGCAGGGAACACAAACCAGCTTCAGCAAACCCCATTGACAGAGTAACCCAGAGCTGCTCCTCCATGGGGCAAATAGGTGCCTCAGGGACTGGTTTTGCAAGGCTGCTGCAGTGGGGGATATCTTGCTGAGTGCCCCTCTGAGGGCTCCTGGTTGTACTCGCTCCTTGCACCTTTCTGGACCAGTTGTTGGGGTGGGTGGGCGGGAGAGGCTGCCTGGGCACCTGGCAGTGCTAAATACAAGGGTTGGAAGGGACTCCAAGGATCATGGAGCCATCCCCCAACCTTTCCTTCTTGTATTTCAACCCCTTTCTCACCTTGGCTGCTCTCCTCCAGAGCCATACAAGGCAAAAGTGTCCCAAAGCCAGAAGACAAAAGCAAGGCTCTCACTGATCTCCCCATTAAATAAGGGGAGGTAGCAGCACAGACCCCTGTAAACAAGAAGCTTCACTCATCTAGTCGGTCCCCTCCCCCACTAGATGGCACTGAACGCTTTTTCTTAAAGGGGGGGGGGAACCAAGGAGAAGGAAGAAGGAGAAAATATGGTGGAGGTCGTTTTGGTTTGAAAGAAACAAATGAAGAGGAGCCAGTTGCAATTGGTTTTCCAAGGAGCTCTGCCCTTTCCTGCCCGCACACCCCCTTCATACAGCGGCTTAGTCAGGGCTGCCAGTGCCTTGGAAGGCATTCATGGGGGCTGTTCTGGTGGATGAAGGATGCGGCTGCTGAGGAGGAGAAGAGAAACCTGGGAGGGAAGGGAGAAGGCTTGGTTGGTATTAGCTGTAAGATAACATCTGTGGTGAGGTCTACAGGCAACGCGGGCAGCAGCTTCTCACAGTTGCTGCCCCCCCCATGTTTCCAGCCCTTCATCAATGCCTCCCCCAAATCTACACCAAGAACCCCCGCTATTTGTAGATCCACCTTCTCCCCCAGCATTTGATTAAGTGCCCTTCTCGAGAGAGACCGGATTCGGTGGAGAGACACAATACAGCATGGGGGGCGACCTGCTGTACAGGTGTTGTTCTGCTACGTTCTTTCTCTCGACTTACATTGATCAGACCAGCCAAGTTTATTGTGCCCCCTTAAAGCGGGGGTGGGGTGGGAGGAAGGGAATTCAGTCATGATCTGTTTGTGCCGGCTGCCTCTAATAATAACGAAAATATTCCTAACGCTTCCAACCAGTCCCTCCTGAAAAGGAAAGAGACAAGGACGATGATGAAAGAAATAATGCTTAATTCGGAGCGGGGAATTGAAGCTAATGTGAAAGCCAGCACTTTCGCGTGCATTTATATATTTAAAGTGACTTGAGGGAGGTTATAGATTACCATCTGATCAAGCTGCAAAAATAAGCAACAAATTGCATAGAGGATGCCACCATAGGCGGAGGAAGGTAAAACCCGGATCTACCTGGTTCCCGACGATTTTTAGTCACAAGCCCCAAACTGCATCACCAAACCAGAGGAGAAGTCTAGTCTCTCTCTCCCACTGCAAAAAAAAACCCCAGACCGCGGCGCACCCCGGAGATGGAGGAACGCTGCTGACTGGCACCTGGATTCGTTCAGCCAAATACTGGCCTCATTGTACAGCCTGACTAGAGAAGCGACTGTAGCTGCTGCTCTCCTTGCATCGCACAAGTCCAAGCCTCAACACACCACACACTGCCAGGGGTGTGTGCTCAGGATAGGGGAGGGTCCAAATCACAGCTATATGGCATGAATCCATCCCCTATCCCAGAATGCATGTCTCCTCATCTCCGCTTCTTTCCCCCGAGCTCACCTTTCTTACGGGGCTCGCCGGTAAGGACTGGATCCATGAGTTCTAAGACCCAGGAAGGGGCCAAAGAAAAACGGCAGCTGGCCGGATTTGACTCACAGGCCGGAGAGCGCCACCACCCCCTGCTCCTAGTTAGCTGGGAAATTCTTTTCATGGAGGGGGGTGTTGTGAGGGGATAGGGGTGAGTTAGGGGGTTGGAGGATGGTGTAAGCCTGTATTCTATGTTTTGTATCTTTTGGTTGTCTTATATTTGTATTTTATATTTTGCTATTGTGAGCCTCCCTGAGCTGCCATTGGTGGGAAGGGTGGGGGGTAAACATTAAAATAATAAATAATAGCCAGAGAAAACATGGCACAGTTTCTGGCGCTCAACCCCTCCCACTCTCCCTCCCCCAAACACCATCACAAAAAACTTCATGGTTTTGGCACCCCCAAATCAGCACTTGGAAATCTCAAGCCACAAATGGTACCCAAGGTAGGCATATCTCTACTTGGCTCCCTCTGTTAAATCCAGATCCAAACTCTGGCAATCCAGATCTCCGGCCAAGAGCAATGTAAAGGCAAACATCTCCCAGCACTGGCAGTTTGCTGGAGCCTTCTTTCTGTTTAGACCCGGGTCAATCAACTGATAGACAACACCTGTTGCTGTTTCTGCTTGACCAGACACATCAGAGATGAGCCAGAATTTTTTTTCCAAATTGAAATTTTTGCAAAAATCTGAAATTTCATTTTACCTATTTGAACACCTAGAGTTGGATCAAATTTTTGTTTCAAACTGAAATTTTGAGGAATGCTGAACTAAATCTTGATTTTGAAATTTCAGTGTCTATATTTTAATTTCTCTGCAACACATGTTTTTTGCCAGACCAGTGAAAAAAATACATATCAGGCACCTGCATAAGGTATCCAGCTGTCCTTGCTCTTGGTCTGTTATCCCGAAAGAAGAAAGAACTCTTCCAGGACAGCACTAATCTAATCTAATCTAATCTAACCTAATCTATCTGTCTAAATGAGAGGGAGCCCAGCCGCCTCTAGCCTGGCCTGCTACCTCCACTGCTGGTTCAGCAACTCTCTCTTGTCTGGGTAGCAGTTACAGGTTAATGTAGTGTGCCTTCCGTTATATTTATTGTGAGTCATGTGCCATTGATGTACTGGTGCATACATAGCTGTATTGTGGTAAGATCCCTCAAATTATTTTCTATACCAATCCCCTTGCTTTGTTCCCTCTCCCTTGCCTAGTAGCCCATGGGTTGCCTGGAATTTTGATAGTGGGTGTTCTGAATTTTGACAGTTGTTTTTGGCAACCCCTAGCCCTGACATTTGCATTTCACTTTAACTTTTGATCACAAGCTTCTAAATTCTATTACATCAGTGGAGCCCAGATGTAGCACCTTCTAGTCCACTATGCAGATCTGATCCATGCTCCATCCTGGCACATATTAGTTGAAAAATTCCAATACTGGTGTGAATTCAGCAAGGCCTAGCCCAATTTTGTCTTAGCTTCTCCAATATTTTAACTTGGAGATAGACAGCAAGGGTATACATCCTTTACATCAGATAAATGTGTCAAATGCATTTATGTTTCAATGACATCTCATCAAACCAGATCTGCCATCTGGATCATCCTAGGTAGTCAAATTTCACACCATACTATTGAGAATTTTCAGTGGAACTGGTCTAGCAGATGTGGATAAGCACATTGTTTGTTTGGCTTTAGCTGATTAACTTTTCACTGAGATTGTCCAGACAGAAACAGCATGTAGAGAGACAGCACCCTCCACCCCACGCACACATCAATAGTTTTGCACACATTTTGGCAGATGATCTGATTCTGAAACCAACAATTCTCTTTGAAGCTCTTAGTTAATTTGGACTCTGGGTTTTTCTAGTGAAGCAGCAATAGTAACATATTGCCGCCATGTTATAAATATATAAATCTAGGATACCAATGGGTATAAATGGATCCAGAAAATTCCAGGTGCTGGATGTATCTCTCTATAGACCTAGTTTTTAGAGTGGAATTTGGAGCAGAGGTATTCATGCTGCTGTTAGAATTTTTAGGTTCGAGACAAAACATACAAAGCAGGTTCCAGGTGCTGGATTTCTTTTGCTGGTGCCTGCAAAAGGATCTCGCTTTTTAGATGCATAGGGAGATTATACATTTCCTTCTCTATTTGGACAGGAAATTTGGGGCAGGGGGAGTTAAAAGTTGTCAGGATCTACCACTGTGATCTAGAGAGAGTGTGGTTGCTGTGTTTGTCTCAAATGTACGTCTATAGTTTTGACTTTTATGTGCCTGAGAAAGGGCTCGTGGGGTCCAAAAGCTTACATATGCTCAGCAACAGAATTTGGACCAATAAAAAAAAATCATTAGAGTTACTTTATCTGTAGCAGGATTCTGGTGCCAATATGTATTTTTCCACTGCTGTTTGGCCAGGAATCATCGGGATGCAGGTTTTTCCACTGAACACCTACGCATTTGGCTTTTTATTATTTTTTAGATTATACAGTTTGGGGCCACAATTATGAACATCCAAGCTGGACCCCAATGCCAGATCTGGGTTTTATTATGGCATTCATAACTTGATATGTATCAAGATCTGGAATTGTGCTCCATTCATATAAGATAATTTAGGGAAATGGGGGATGGGAAAGGGAAAGGGCCAAAACTGCAGGGGCCCAGATCCAACTAGGTTTGGAATACTGAGACTTTAAGATACTGATTTTATTTTTTATTTATTTTGTGTGTATGATGCAAGAAGCAATGACAATTTGTCTCAGTACCAGTAGTTCAAAACAATGGTCCCTGAGGCCATGTTAAGTGGCCTGGTCCACAGAACTAGTCACTGCTACAGCAAGGCAAGCATTGGTCTCAGTCAGTGCCAAGACCCTGGTCCTTTCTGGGGTGGGGCTATTACTGTAATTATTAATAACCTCTGTAGCACTTTCAGTGTTCAGAGTGTCTTACATTCCTTATCTAGTTCACTTTCACAGTAACCCTGCGAAGTAGGTCATTATTATTCCCATTTTACAGATGATGAACTGAGGCTGAAATATAGCAATTTTTTCAAGCCTGCCCATTGAGTTCATGGGTGTTTTCAGACATGATGCTAACCTCAGTTTAATCACACTTTAACCACACTTGAACATTTCTTATGCATGTTCCAGGGCTGCATAGGGCACCAATACAGCCCTGCAACATGCATAAGAAATGTTCAAGTGTGGTTAACCTGGGGTTAGCGTCATGTCTGAAAACACCCCATGATTAAGATGGGATTTGAACCTCGGTTTCCTAGATCAAAGGCCTTATCTGCTAGGTTCTCTAGAGAATAATGGGTATATGCTGGTGTTGGGGATACCATAGTCAGAACATTTATATTATGGGCTGGGGATGACAGTGGCATGGTAGGGGCTAAATTTGCACCCAGACTACACCCAGCATATCACCAACATGTGCTGGGCAATGGTCATCTCTAGCAGATTCATGGTGGTGGTCTGTTAAAAAATGTTGAGGATTGGCAGTGGTCTCTTGGTTTGTGAACCCCTGGTCTATACATCAAAATCTGGAGACCTGGGGACAACATTTGACTGAACTGAGTGGCCCAGGGGTTCTTGTGGTGGTGATATACTGCAGTCTACATTTCTGCTTGCACCTCTGTGATACAAAGAAGGGAGTTTAGTTTTGTTCTCTATTGGGGGGAGGGATACAGTTTCTTCTGGCCCCAAATCAGCAGGATCCAGGGAGATCCAGGTTTTGCTACTTCCCCCCTTTAAGAAAGCAAGACTCCAGCGTTTCCTGCCTGTGAAGTTGTGCAGTTTAGCTTTAAGGAGGCCAGAGAAATAAGCAATGAGTCTCACGTTGCACGGGTGACATCACTGGCTTTTGGCTCGGTGCTCTGTATTCTCTGTCTGTAGGCTTTAGCCAAGGCTGCGGGGCTCAGTGTTTGAACAAGGAAAGATTCCCAGGTGGACAGAAGATTGGATTCGCTCTTATTTCGGTTCAGGAGCGGGGGGGGAAATGGGATTTCTAAAGCGCGTGAACTCCAGCTCGCCTTCCTTTTCTCCCCATTTCGGGGGGATGGGTGAGTTATTCCCATCAGAGGGGAAGGGAAGGGAAATTTAAGCCACAACAAAACAACAACAACAAATGTCTGAGTCTATAACTGCTGATGATGCTGTGGCTGTGACTCGCAGGAGGTTGCTGAGCTAGAGAGATCTCGGCTCCTGAGTGGGGATCAGGTCATATGTCAGAGGAATGGTGCAGACCGTACGCTGTTGACAACTGTTAGAGGCTGGGTCCTTTCTCCCCTCTTAAATCGGTCCCCCACCCCCAGTTTAATCAGACGTAGCCCTGCCTGTTCGCCTTCATTTTGCAGACGGGAAACGTGCCTGTATACGGAGGGGATCACCGCGGCCAGCAGATCCAAGAGCGGGAGGAGAAGCCAGAGCTCTGGGGCTGTCCGCGGTGCTGAATCCTGCCTCGAGTCTAGCCAGCCCGCACCTTCCAGCCGCCTGGCTTTCCTACTGGGGAGCACGGAGGGAGGCTGCTGCGTTACCGGAGCAGAAAGCCAGGCGAGGGAAGAAATCGTTCTGTTACGTTGCCTTGATGACAGCGCCGACAACAACACAAACCCAGTGAGAGGCGAGGAGGCTGGGAGAAAAGCAGCCGCTGCTTCGGGACGCAAAAGCTGTCAGTGGCTGCAAATCCTCCAGGAAATCGGTTGAGAGGGCGAGCGCTGGAAAGCCAACAGCCCTCCCCGGCAAGAGGATGCTGCTGCTGCTGCTGCTGCTGCTGACAAAGAAAAGGCCAGTCACCCCTTCCTGAAAGCCGGGGTCATTGGCTGCTGGAAAGCAGCTGGCTCCCATCCCGCCGGGTTTGCTCTTGAGGGGGATGCGGTGGTAGTTAACCTGCCGCGATTGAACCCCCCTCAGTCCTTCGGAGCCGGACTGATCTCCTCGGCCGCAGGCGACCAGGCACTTTCTGGCGATGCCCCTCAACCACTGACAACTTGGGCGAGAGTGCACCGGCGGGAGGGGGTGGGGGTGGGGGGACCCAGGCGCTGGGGAGGCAGCTTTGCCTGGTGCCCTCCCTGCTGTTTGAAAGTGGGAGGCTGGGATTGCTTTGCTTTTGCAGTGAACTAACCGGAGCCTCGAGAGAAGCGAACGACGACTCAGGATTCCCTCGGGGACACAACTTGGTAGAGCTTTCCCGAGCCCCCTGCCCCTTGCTTGGATGTGATCCCCTCCCCCCCACTCCAGGAGTGGCTGATTCCCGGTAGCTGCTCCCGGTGGCGGGGTGTGCTGAAGGGCCGTGCCTTGAGCGAGAAGATGCCCATGGTGTTGTTGCTGTGAAGCGGAGCTATGGCTGCCGGAAGGTTACTGCTCTACACCGGCCTCTCCTTAGCGCTGTGTGCCCTGGGCATGCTGGCTGTGGCCATCTGCTCGGACCATTGGTATGAAACCGATGCCAGGAAGCACAGGGAGAGGTGCAAAAGCTTCACCACCAGGAGAAACGACCCTGGCTTCATTTACAACTCCAACAACAACCTGCCTCTTCGCGCCAGCAGGTCGAGGTTGGACCGCTGGGAAGGGAAACTCCTCTTGGCGAGAAACAGGAGGCAGCTCTTTGCTATGAGCGCGGTCGATGAGTGCAATAGACAGTACAACTCGACCAATATGGGCCTCTGGAGGAAATGCCACCGGCTGGGATTCGACCTGGAGCTGGAGGAGCTGATTGCTAAAGGTAAGGGCCGCTCTTCCTAAGGCAGCAGAGCAAACATGCCCAGTCACCCCCCTTTCCTTCGGGTGGCAGAGTTTAAGGCTTTGATGAGCAGAACTTCTCCCACCCTCCCAAGGTAATCCCATTGGTTTAAAAAGTTTCTCACAGTTTGGCTGTCCTCCCTTAAGGAGCCTAAAGGTGGGTGAGGTGGGGGTTCTTGGTTGTCTTCATAGTCAACGTTTGTACCAGGAGAATACAGTTTGTCTGATGACTTCCTAAGCCCACCTATCGCCGTTGTATCTGGGCGCCTTGCACAACGCGAAACGCTCACAGACTAGAGCATCCCAGCTTTGATCCTGTTTGAGTCAGGGATATGTCTGTATCCCTCTGATTAGCCAATCTACACCAAGATGCTAGATCAGCTCTGAATTAAAACCACAGGCAGCCTCTAACATTGAATGGGGGAGTAAACAAAGGAAAATGCCAGCTCGAGAGAACTCAGCTTGCTGTTTATTCCAATCTGGATTGCTGAATAATTTCAATTTGGAAATCAATCAGTCAGTCAATCCATTGATTCATCGAGGAGGATCTATGGGGAAATCATGATTTCTCCCAGGAAGGAGACACATCTGTTTTCCAATAGCATCATCATGTTATTTTTCCTGAGGAATTGGTTAACAAAGATGGTCAATTTGCCTTGACCGCTTCTGTGATCCAGAGAACAGACAGAGCTGGGTATGGTAGGTCACCTAAGTGTAACATTCCCTTGGAAAAGATTGATGTTTTTGGCAACGTGATTAGCGTTCCAGTCGAGGATTACTGCATTCTCCCTGCCCACACTATATGCTATCCCTGTGCAACAATCCAAACTCCCCCCGTGCGTCTCTAAGAGGGATCCAAAGGATCACCTAGCAATATCGTCTGCACCCTATGAATCAACTGCTTCTTATACTGTGTAATCTTTGAAAGCACGAATGCTTTAGAAATATTTGGCATGACAACACCCCTTTGGGTCTGTTTGCTTTACTCCCCGCCCAAATATTGCATGGCTACTTCTTCTTGCAGCAAGCAAAATTACATGAGTATTTATCTATTGTAAATGTCTAGCTTGCAAATGGCAATATTGCAGCATATGCTGACAGTTAAAAATGACAAAAGAGCAATGGGATTTCAAGCCTGTCACCTCTGGTTACCAGTCTTAATTCAGTCCAGGTTGTTAGTGACTGAAAGTCATTACTGGTTGCTGGTAGCTGTTTAGTGGTTTAATGAAATGAATTGACTGGCATTGGTCCAGTTTTCAATGGACAAGTGTCCACATCCAAAAACTGTCAGCACTTTTGGCACCTTGGGTAGCAGCCACAGCAGAGAAGCCAAAGATTCCCTTAATTTCCCCATGTTAGGGTTTGGGCAATAGTGGTGAGGCAGTGCAGGACAGGACTGCAATATGTTTAGTCAGATAAATAAAGAACTTTAGTCTGCAGATATGACAGGTGAATACCCTTCATTGACACAACATCCATTTCAAATATAGTTAAAAGAATTAGTAGTGCATTTGATTTTAAAAGGAAGCATGTTTGCTGCATCTTGAGTCTAGTGTTTTTCCTGTTAGAGCTGTTAAAACTCTTTAACATCTAAACCAACATAAGGACTGGTGCTGGAAGTGTTTAATAATGAGGGAGAAACAGTGACTGCTAAACTCAGACAGGGAAAAGCAAGAGGAACTGATTTGTAAAAATGTAGCTAGAAATGATTTTATGTGCAAGAATTTTAGTCTAAACATGTAGAGGCAGATTTCCTGGTGTAGGCAAGTGTCTCATTTAAGTAGTCAGGTCCCCAATGGATGCATGCCAACTGGATATTTGTGAACTACATGGTTATTTGGCCAATTGTTGGTGAGCAAAGATCAGATTTGTGTGCGCACTTGAATTATCTGTGCAAATAAATAAGGTGCGCACATCTATATGCATACAATTGCATGCCCCTTGTTTTGACATTCTGGCTCCTATTGTGTTACAAGTTGAAACAGGATTTTATCATTACCATTTAAAGCATTGCAGTTAACCTTTAGTGTGTGTGTGTGTGTGTGTGTGTGTGTGTGTGAAGGAGGAGGAGAGGTAAGAGGAGGGAGTACTGTTTGAAGTTAAGTGTCAATATTACAGTGAAATTGAGGATTATTTTGAGTGATGATATAACCATATATAAACTCTGAGTCATTATGGGGAGTAATACTTACTTGTTAAAAATGGGAGGTTGTACTGCCCAGGCACTTAAAAAAGTAGCACATAGGAAAGTGAAGAAAATAACAATTTAACCAACAACCTTTGGCTTGTTAAAAATAAACTGTTAAATATTTTATTTAAGTATTGCTGTTTGTTTATCTTATGTTAACAGTTAGATACCAAAAATATCAAAGAAAGAAAGTTAAAAGATTCTTCTGCAATGAACAAAGTAAATAAACCAACCACATCCCAAATATTTTTCATCATCTTGGTGGAATCAGTCGGGGGTAACAGACATTACCATCCACCAATTCCGGGACATGGTCCAAATAACCACGCTTTCGGAGATGGTGCCAGGTCCATCCTCAAAAGCGTGGTTGTTTTGCTCACTGCCGGTGGTTCACCGTGGTGAACATCTGGTGACAAGCAACCAGACTATGGGTGATTTCAGACGTTACGGGGCCCGTTGGCCCCGTACCGAAATCGCCGAATTCCTTCCTCGCCGGGATCACCCTGTCACGCCGCAACAGACATGCTGGGGGGATCCCGGCGGGGAAAGTGGGAGGGGCCGCGCGGCGCAACGTGCGGCCGCACGGCCGCGCCCCCTCCACGCACCCCGCCGCCCGCCCTCTGGGGAGACGGGCGGGCGGCGGGGTCAATGTGGCCACCGCGTCGGGCCGGATTCGCCACGGCCCGGGGTCCCGCCGGTGATCCTGGGCCATGGCGCCCGACCAGACGAGATGCCGGGGTTCACCCCGGTATGGGATTGCATTCGACATGCAGCGGCCTCCAGTCCCGCCGCTTCGGCCGCTCACGTGTCGAATGCAATCCCAAGCCGTGGTAACATCTGGGGGGAAACATCCGTTTCCTCCAACAGATGTTACGCGATCACAGCCACCACGCGGAATTGAGCGTGGTTCACTGTGATATCGTAACATCTGAAATCACCCTATACGTTACCACACTCAACCACGGTGAATCCCCCATGGTGGTGGATGGTTCCGTAACGTCTGGTTGCTTGCCACCAGATGTTCACCATGGTGAACCACCGGCGGTGAGCAAAATAACCATGCTTTTGAGGATGGACCTGGCACCATCTCCGAAAGCGTGGTTATTTGGACCATGGCCCGGAATTGGTGGACGGTAATGTCTGTTACCCCTGCCTGATTCCGGGCCGTGGCCCAGACCCTGGGTCGGAATCGGGCGCAGCAGCTGGATTGGCCGCTGCACCCGCCTGTCTCCCGGAGGGAGGGCAGCTGGGGGAGGCGGGGCTGTGTGGCCGCACGTTGCGCCACGAAGCCCCCCCCCCCCCGATTCCCCGCTGGACTCAGCTGGCACGTCTGTTGGACGTGATGTTTTGATTCCGGCGGGGAAGCAAAAGGTGATTCTGTGACAGGGCCAATAGGTGCCCTGTCACGTCTGAAATCACCCTGTGTGTGTGATTTTCCCCAAAACTGAAGTGATTTAGGTGTGAAAGCTCAATTGACTTTCAATTTGATTTTTGAATGGAATCAAGGAAGTTTATGGATGACTTGAGGCTTGGGTTCCAAAGTCAATTATATGCCATGAAATGTCACCATCTACTGTACCTAGTGTTAGAGTTCTAATGAGAGTTTAGCCAACTATTGGTTTCAATGGAAGCAGAATTGCACTCTGTATCCCTCTCCACATTACATAAGACATTAGGATATAAGCATAATGTATATAAATGGCCTGGACCCTACATATCTAAGGGACCACCATCCTCCTTATGTCTCTCTGTGGCTTCCAAGATCAGCTGAGAGCACCCTCTTGTTAGAGAGTTGTTCTTGGTGGTGGCCTCCGACTCTAGAACTCCCTTCCTTTGGTGGTTCACTTAAGCCCTAGTCTGAGCATCTTTTGTAGGCAGTGTAAGACCTTTTTATTTGGCCAGGCATTCAACAGGCAGGGATAGATCCTGGAGTGGGAGTGGGGTGGGAGGGTGTTATGAGTATTTAATGGGGTTTTATCTTGTATTTTATGTTTTTATGATGATGTTAGCTGCCCTGAGCCTTTGGGGATAGGATGGGATAAAATCAAAATAAATAAATATCATAAATATTATATAGAATAGTATGTAAGTTGTGCTGATGATACACAACTGTATATCTCTTGCCCCATGAGTCCTGCCAATTCAGCCTCTGCCTTGGAGGAATACCTGAATGACAGCCACCTGGATGCATCAGAGCTACTTTGTGCTCAATCCAGGGGAGACTGAGATGATGTTGGTGGAAAGGGGCAGCCAGTATGAGGATGCCCTTGCCTCCTTCAGTTCCCTGAATGTGGCTGGGGTCCGGCTGGAGGTAGTGGGCCAGGTAAAGAACTCGGGTGTCATCTTCAACTACGCTCTGTTCATGACAGTCCAGGTGTCGGACGTGGTTTGGAAATGCTTTTTTCAACTATGCAATCTGTGTAAGTTACGCCCTTATTTATCCTAGGCTGACCTTGCCACAGTGACCTGGTGACTACAAGGATTGACTTTTACAAGAATTGAGTTTTGTAACTTCCTCTTCTACGGTCTGCCAGCAGTGCTTATCCATCGTTTGCAGCTTGTTCAGAATGCGGCATCTCGGCTGCTTGCTGGTTTACGTGGCCGTGATCATATTACGCCTGCCCTGAGTTCTCTGCATTGGCTGCCTGTGGAGCGGCGGATTGAGTTTGCGCTGCTGGTTTTTAGGTCCCTGAATGGTTTAGGCCTGGTTATTTTTGAGACCTACTCCTGGAATCTCACACTGATGGGTATCTGCGTTAAGGAAAGTCTGAAGTTGGCATGTGATCGGGCCTTTGCTGTGGCAGGTCCCTCGGTGTAGAACTCGCTCCCTCCAGATGTTTGTCTCAGTTCCTTTCTCCATACCTTTAAAAAGCACCTAAAACATATTTGTTTTCTGGGTGCTTTTAGGACCCACTGGTGGTATGCTCATTGTATTTTGCCCTCCCTTTTTGCCTGCCCCATTTTAAAGTTTGCAATGATTGTTTTAAATTGTTCTAAATGGTTTTATATTGTTTTATATTGTTCATATGGTTTTACCTTTCTTGTGAAGCATTCTGAGTGCCGTCTAAGGGGGGCGGGCGCTATATCTTCTTCTTTTTCTTCTTCTTCTTCTTCTATAGGATAGGATATATAGCATATATAAAAGATATATAAAAGATATATAGGATAGCAAGATATATGTATACGATATATATTATATAAAGGATGTGTAATTTTTTAATATAGCACTTTTAGTTCAGAATTCTTTACAATCCTTATCTAGTTCACCTCCACAACAACTCTATGAGTTAGTTGATTAATAGTCCCATTTTACAGGTGGGGAACTAAGGCTGATAAAATGAGTGACTTGCTCAAGACCACTCAATGAGTTCATGGCTAAGATGGGATTTGAACCATATTATCTCAGATCCAAGTCCAACCCCTTATCCAGTAGGCTACACAAGCTCTATGTAGAATTATATAGGATATATAGAAAATAAAATACGTTGTTAAATATAGCTATGTATATTCTATAGAATATTAGGCTATGTTTATTAGATATATAGATATATGTGTGTGTGTATGGATATAGAAACAACCTGAATATGGGTAAGCCAATAGTTGCCCTACACTATATCTCAAGAACAGATATTACAGAAGTTTCCTCACTTTTGCTGTTGTTCTGTGAGAATCGACTAAATATATTTTTCCTTCCAGGTGCAGAGAGAACGGTTTGTTCCAAAGTGGGACATGTGTTCTTGGCTCCACCCAGATGTGCTCACTCCCCTTATCTTGTTGTATGCTTATCCCACAGACTCAGTAGCAGACAGGAGCAGTTGGGCCCAATGTAATCATGGCCCTTTTCACACAGACACTCTAACACTAGGTATTTTCAGACGGATCCCCCGCCGGGATCAAAACAGCACAGCCAACAGATGTGCCGACTGATCCCAGCTGGGAATCGGGGGAGGAGGTGGGGCTGCGCGGCCAACGTGCGACTGCACAGCTCCCCCCCCCCCACTCCTTAGGCCTGGGAGATGGGTGGGTGCCATGGCCAATGCGGCCGCAGCGCCTGCCCCCCCCCGCCCCCCAGGGCATTGACCATGGCCTGGAATCACAGCGGGCACAGTCGCTGATTCCAGGCCGTGGTCAGGGGACAGACGTGACGATCCCATTGATCATGGGTGGGAATCTCATTGACCATGCAAACGGCCATGGTCCGGCCAGGAGGGCCGTTTGCATGGTCAATGATTCCCGCCCGTGATTCACGGGGGTGAACATCTGGCGGGAATCACCTGTCGGGCCAACAGACGTTACAGTCCCTTGCTCACCATGTGGGTATTCACCGTGGTTGAGCATGGGATCGTAATGTCTGAAAACACCCACTGATAAAATGGGTGTTACATTTTATTATACATGTTGGAGGGCACCCATAGAGCACATCTGCAGCCCTGCAACATGTATAATAAAATGTAACACCCATTTTATCAGTGTTACGTGTCTGTGTGAAAAGCGCCCATGTGGTGAATTAACATGCGCAGGATTCTGAAGGTCCTTACCATCCATGCCTGTGATACTTGGATACTACATGTGGGATGCATATGTACTGTGAATGACATTTAGCCTGGGCCTGGCTTTTGTTATATGTGATGCACCATGTAAGATGTTTTGGAAGGTTTAATTGGTGCATAAACTGTGTTTTGGCCTTCATGCAGGAGTAAATACAAATGCTATTAAAGGGATTTACCTACGGTACTGACAGGGCCCCATTACTGTAGTATCTGAGCTTCTCGCAGTCTTTAAGGTATTTAGTGCATTTTCAGACTCTCCACCCAATACCCCCCCCTCCACCCATTTTACACGTTGCAGGGTTGCAGGGTTGCCCTGGTTGTCCTGTAACATGTATAGTGGGTCGGAGGTGGGTGGGTAGTGGGTGGAGAGTGTCTTTTCTGAAAATGCCCTTATTCTCACATTACCCTATGACACAGAGAAATTTTATCATCCTCACTTTAGAGATGGGGAACAGAAGGACAGAGGGACTCTTTCAAGGTCATGCAGGAAATCTATGGTCTAAAATGGACTTGAGTCCAGATCCTAACCAAAGGACCATCCTTTCTGCTTGCTTATAATTTTTTTCAAAGAGGAATAGGATCCCAAATATATACTTAAAATGGGCCAAATCCTGTAGCCCACTGGCAAAGCTTCCATTAATTTGATGTAGGGGAAATTTTATATGAGAAAAGAGAAACTAGTTGAGATTGTATTTTTTATTGGATCAGCTTCTGGGGATGAGTCTGTTCTAAGCTAGAGACAAGCATGTCAACCACACTCTACACAATGGATTCCAAAATATAGAGAGCAGACCTGTAAGACTGTCTGCTAATGTTCTGCAGCTGTTCCATCTGCAGAAGTACCATAAGGGTCAATGAGAGTTTTCAGCATGAATCATTTGTGGGATAGTGTCCTAAGAGAGACTTGGAAGAATTCAGGCATCACTCTGTTTGGAATCCAGCCTTATTTTGGGCCATTCTAGACCATTCTTTTCCTCTTAAAATTAATTTTACTTCTTTCAAATATATCAAAGCAATATGTATGGTTTTGTCACAAGTGGAAAATATGCTACCTCCAGTTGCTTATCAGTAAGCAATAATTCATATAAATAGCTTCTTACATTTATATTTTGCCAATCTATTTCTGTATTTTCCCATAGAATCCAGCTGGAATATTTCAAAGCAAGACAATTGGGTTTGTTTTCAATAAGCTAAAACATATTTCTACAATTAAGCCAATGAGAAAGGAGCCAGCAAATGTGACAGACTGAAGGCCTAAGAACATATTACAACTGTGATGTCAAAGATGGCCAATTTATTTAAACTCGTTGTTTATCAAAATGAAGAATGAAGGCAACAGTAAATGCAACCAATAGAAAGAATGTGGCATTCAGGGTTACTAAGCAAGGGTGCGCCCTTACAGACATCTGCTCACCTGAGGCGCCTTAGGCCGTTTTAAGACAGACACTGTGGGGGGTGGGTCCATGCGTGCACACACTTCTGGTGGGTGGGGTAGGGTTTAGATAGCAGTGGGTGGGTGTGCGTTTGGTGTGCGCCCCCATCCACCTGCTGGCTACTCAAACCTCCACAAGGAGCATCCTGGGTTTTTGCCTGGTTGCTCCTTGTGGGGAGGTGGGTGGAGGTGCATGGGTCATGAAAGCGCATGCCCACCCACCACCACTTTTAAATGGGCTATACTACACACCTTCCACCGGGTGAACTTGCGTGGTACCGTCTCCTCTAAAAACAGCCTGTGTCACAGAAGTGGTCTGTCAGGCTCCGGGGTCAGGAGCCGGGGGAAAAGGGAGGAGAGAGAAGGGTGAGTAAGGGATGGAAGGGTGGCCGACTATGTCAACACTAAAGCCTCTCAGCTGTTCTCCAATATCCGGGAGACTACGCGCTCAGCAAGGACACCAGACAAGCTGGACTAAGACAGGGTACGGCTCATCATCGAGGTCATGGGTCTTTGAGGCTGGAAAGGGGCCACCAACAGGGGGAAGCTGGAAGGCAGAACCAATGACCGGGGAGCAGGGAAGGGGGAGCCAGAAACAAGGGGCTCAAAGGGGTACCCAGGGATAGGAGAGTGGCGGGAGGAACTGGTGACAGGGGAATTGGAGGGGGGAACCAATAACAGGGAAGTGAGGAAAGGGGGAGCCAGGAACAAGGAGCTCGCGGGGGTCCCTAGCGATAGGAGGGTGGCAGGAGGAACCAGTGACAGGGGAGCTGGAGGGGGGAACCAATGGGAAGGGGGAGCCAGGAACAACGGAGCTTGAAGGGGTACCCAGGGATCGGAGAGCTGGAAAGGGAAACCAGCAACAAGGACTAGGAGGGATTACCTGCAATAGGGGAGCTGGAAAGGAAAACCAGCAATGAGGACTAGGAGGGGTTACCTGTGATAGAGAAGCTGGAAAGGAAAACCAGCAACAAGGACTAAGAAGGATAGCCTGCGATAAGGAAGCTGGTGGAAAGGGAACCCAGCAACAAGGAGTCAGAGAGAGAGCCTGCGATAGAGAAGCTGGAAAGGGAAACCAGCAAAAAGGGCTAGGAAGGGCAATCAGCGGTAGGGAGGCTGGAAGGCAACAAGGAGCTAGGAGGGGTAATCTGCTACAGGGAACAGGATGGGCCCTGCTGCCCCAAGGGGAACAGGGACCACAGCCACAGCAAGGAGGAGAGTTCACTCCTACAAGAAGCAAGGGGTTCACTGGACACTCACACTCACACACAACACAATCACGAGGGAGGGGGACACTCACACACAACTCAATCACAGGGGAGGGGGCCTGGTTAATGCTACACCCAATCCTGGGAACACACAAACCCCGGGAAGAGCAGTTGCTCCACCAGCTTCCTGAGGTCCCCAGGAGGCCCTAAATACTCTTTGGTGACCAATCAGGAAGCTAGGAGACAAGCCCCCAGAAATGGCAACCAGGTATGCAGGGGCAGGGCACACACCAGGCAGGGATGCAGGGGAAGAAACAGTGGGGAGAATGAAAGCACCATTTATCAAGGCACCAAGTGGTGCAAGCCATTCTGGCAATGTCCCCAACCTGCCAAGGGTTCAAGACCGGGTCATGACATGGTCCCATTGGACTCAGTAAGGCAATGCTTGTGTGCGACAATTATTCATAGGAGTAAGGCTTTACAGCAGTGGTTCCCAAATGTTTTCCCTAAGTGACCCTATTTTAAGACTTTAATATTTATTTATTTATTTATTTATGTATGTTTTATTTATTTATTTAAAATTTATATCCCACCGCTCCTGCCCACAGGGCAGCCTGGGGCAGTGAACAACACTCAATAATTAAAAAAACCCAACAATTTAAAAATACAATACAATGTGGGGAAACCCACCCCTACCCCTTGCCAAAAGCCTGATGGAACAGCCAGGTCTTACATACATGCCAAAACAGCAGGAGAGTGGGAGCCAACTGAGCCTCCTCTAGGAGCAAATTTCACAGCACAGGGGCGGCCACCGAAAAAGATCCAACATTGGTGGCCACCCGCCTCACCCGGGGAACCTCCAAAAAGGCTCCCACGGATGATCTCAAGGGTCGCACAGGCACATGGGGAGTGAGGCGATCCCGCAGATAGGCAGGGCCCAGGCCATGAAGGGCTTTAAAGGTTAAAACCAGCACCTGGAACCTGGCCCAGTGCTTTATAGGCAGCCAGTGAAGAGCCCGGAGCACTGGTGTCATGTGCTCCCTGCGGCCCGCCCCCATAAGGAGACTGGCCGCGGCATTCTGCACCAGCTGCAGCCTCCGAACCAGCTTCTCGGGCAACCCCACTAGAGCGCATTGCAGTAATCCAACCTCGAGGTGATGAAGGCATGGATAACAGTGGCGAGGTCAGAGTCTGAGAGATACGACTGAAGCCACCGAACAAGATGTAACTGCCGAAACGCACTCCCCGCCACGGCTACAACCTGAGATTCCAGGCTGAGCCACGAATCGAGGAGCACACCCAGACTCCGCACTTGAGAGAGCATGGGAGGGCGAACCCCCCCAACAAGAGGAGAGTCAACCAACCCCAGGCCCCCCAAGCCCTTGCCCACCAACATCACCTCTGTCTTGTCAGGATTCAATTGCAGATGGCTCGACCTCATCCAAGCCCCCACAGCTGACAGGCACTGGGAAAATAAGGAGACTGCATGGCCTGGGTCGATGGAAAAGGAGAGGTAGAGCTGGGTGTCATCAGCATACTGATGACACTGCATGCCCTGAAACCCTCTCCCATGACCCCAGACAGCAACAGACATGCAAAGTCTAGCAAAAAATATCAGTCAGATTGTGACCCCACCCACATATGGCATGATGTCACAATCTTTCCCATCCCCCAAGCCCATAGCTTAGGCTTCATCTTTGACTCACCCTTTTCTTTTAAACCCTACATCGACTCTGTTGCTAAATCTTGTCTCTTCTCCCTCCATAACATCGCTAAAATTCCCCCTTTTCTCTCCGTCTCCTCCGCCAAAACCCGTGTTCATGCCCTTGTCATCTCTCGTCTCGATTACTGTAACCTCCTTCTCACTGGCCTCCCCTGCTCTCACCTTACTCCCCTTATCTCTGTCCAAAACTCTGCTGCCAGGGTCATCCACCTGCCTCCCCTGCTCCCTTAACCACCTTCGTCCCTTCTCCTCAGCTGCCCCCGATGCCTGGAACTCCCTCCCTGCCCACATCCGCCTTGCCCCCTCCCTTCGTACCTTCAAATCCCTCAAGACCCACCTCTTCTGCTCTGCCTTCCCCGACTTCTTACTCCCCTCACCTAACTCCTGCTGATACCCTCCATCCAGTACAATCTGTTACCTGAGGCCTGTGTACTCATATCCTCACCACAAGGACCAACCAGCCATCATTCTTGATGTAACTAAGCCAAGCACGTGCACCTGGGACCTCACATCCTCGTGAATGTTACATTCTTTGTCTCTCCCTTTATTCCTCTTCCTTCGTCTCCCCCGCACCCCCGTCTCTCAGATTGTAATCCCCAGGGCAGGGACTGTGTCTATTCAATTACTTTGTAAAGTGCCAGGTACATTGCTTGCACTATATAAATGCTTGCTAATAACAATAATAATAGTTAATAATAAATAATTTGGGGTCTACTCTGTCTGATTTTTAAACTCTTTCAGGAGCCTTAATAACAGGAAAGTCACTTAATTTTATTCCACCTCAAAACTCTAGTATTCTCCCCCATCATAAGATGGCTGCCTCCCCCCCCTGCACTCAGTGAGATAGGCAGGATGGCCTCGTTTTCCACAGAAAAATCCCATGGTGACAGTGTGGGCAAGACTCTGGTTTATGAGGTGGCAACTGCCACAGTGCCAGGATGCCTGTGTGTGGCTTCTGCCAGAGGGCCTGTGTCCATGTGCCACCAGAGCACCAGAGTCCCCACAGTGCTGGGTAGTAGGGCCAGTACCATTACTGGGGCCACCCCACCCCTCCCCCCCGACAGGTGTGGGAGCCACTGGAATGTGTGTAAATGTGCATGTGTGAGTGTGTGCATACAAGTGCGTGTGTTTGTGTGTGAGGGGACAGTACTTACTAGGCGAAGGATGGAGCGTGTATTCTTCTTTGGCCACTTGAAATGTTATGAAGTATGGATTTATAGCTTTATTGCTGGTCTTTGAACATAGAAGCCACTAGATTAGTTGTTCCTGAATCTATGACCTACTGTGCCAATGTTTATTCCCTATGCAGACTTGCAAAGTCTTATTGAAAATATTATTAACAATTAGAACAAAACCCCACACATTGTGAGGCGGAAGAAGCCTCCCTTTGATTTTTGAGGCAGTGTGTGTGCAGCCTTGATGCATTTCTAAAGCTGCCTGCAGGCTACACATAGATAGGAGCTGGGATAAATATTTCCCCAACAGACAGTGCTGCGCAATGCCTGGAGCAGGGTGCCTTTGCGGTTTGGTGTCTGTGTAGGACTTTGTCAACATGTAGCACAAGACAACAAACTCTTATCAGACTGGGGTTGCCACCTTTGTCAACTTTTTCCTTTTTTCTTTTGAGGGGTGGTGGGTGTCTGTTATCTTTTGGGTCTCAGTTGTTTTTTTGGTTTTAATTGATGTTTTATAGCATTTTATATTTTTCTATTTGTTTTAATGCATTTTGTTCACCGCCCCGAGCTGCTATTGGGCAGGAGGGGGCAGGCTATAAGTGCCAAAAATAAATAAATAAATAAATAAAATAAAATTCACTCTAGAAGGGTTAATAAATTAATTTTCCCTTGAAGAGAATCCAGAAGGTTGGGAGTGTTGTACTAGGCCTATGGAGGGACAGCTTGAGCTGCTCCAGAGCTAATTCTCCAAGGCTGTGTGGTTATTTTAATGGGAATTTTTATATTATTTGTATTTTTAAAAGTTCAGTTTTGGGTATATTGTGTGTATGCATGTGTGTACACATAGACACAATATACTGGAGGGGGAAACTGTGACTTGGGAGCCACATGTGGCTCTGGCAGTTCAAGTGCAGCTCTCAACTAGAGCCAATTCCAGACCCTGTGCTGCCTTTTTGGTCCTGTGTCTAAGTTCACTGCACCAAAATCTCAGCAGCTGAATTGCAGCTGCTCCTCAGAACCTCAGCAGCCAGGGCTGCAGAGCTCTGGCTTCTCCAACCAATCATAAAGCAGGAGAAGCTCACACTGGGAGATGCTTCAAAGGGGCACGTGAGTGTGTTTGAATTGTGGCTCTTGTCCATATGAAAATTTTGGTACATGGCTCTTGCAGTTGGGAACTTTGCCCACCTCTGCAATACACTGTGGGTGATTTCAGACGTTACGAGATCACGGTGAACCACACTGAACCACGCTGAACCCCCCCGCGGGGCCAAAGGGCCCGGAACGTCTGAACGGCGTGCGCCAGATGTTCACCACGCTCAATACCCACATGGGGTCAGTTTGAACCACGCTTCCCGGGCTAGCCGGGGGAAGGTCTCGGGAAGCGTGGTCAAACCAACCCCCACAGGGAACCAAGCAAAAGTAACGTCTGGA
>QEPC01000081.1:2417281-2443789 GCA_003113815.1 Sphenodon punctatus
GGAGCCCTTCCATGCCCTTGATCATTTTTGTTGCCCTTCTCTGTACCTTTTCTAGTTCAACTATGTCTTTTTTGAGATGAGGTGACCAGAACTGCACACAATATTCGAGGTGCGGTCGCACCATTGATTTGTATAGAGGCATTATGACATCCTCAGTTTTATTCTCTATCCCCTTCCAAATAATTCCTAACATTCTGTTTGCTTTTTTGACTGCTGCTGCGCACTGCGCTGTGGATTTCATTGTATTGTCCACAACCACATTATTTATTTATTTTAACATTACTATGACTGTGATAGGCTGTGAGTCTTGGTGGGGACTCTCTAGTGGAACCCAGCCTGTTGCACAACTCCAGCTAACTAACTGATGCAGTTGCTGCTATGGTCTGATTGCATATTCTGATTGCATATAAGTGAACAGATAGTTAGAGAGAGGGAGAAAGACAGAAACCACAGGGCAGGGAAGAACCACTTTGGGAGGCCTGCTTTGGAAGATGCTAAAGAAGACAGACAGACAGCTGGCTGAGAAGGAACCCCTGCCCCACTAATGGGAGTAAGTTAATTGAAACCAGAGGTTAAGGAGGTTCCTAGTACCAGAAGGTGGCCCAAGAGAATACCAGAATCTTGAACCATTTTGCTTTGAGTGTATGTCTGGGACTAGCTCCGTGGGAACTTGAGTGGGAGCGTGAATGGCAAAATAAACACAATGGTAATTACTTTGAGGAACTGAGCTTATTTTGGTGCGTAATCCTGCAATGACTCGCTTTTGAAGGGCCACTCTACTGCAATGACAAAACAATTTTTGGTGAAGTGAAATTTCAGTGAAAATTTCAGTAGTGTTAGTTTTGATTTTGAGATTCCAAATATGATTTCAAAACTCCAAATATTGTTCCAAAAATGACCACTTTCTCTCCAGTTTTTCTCTGTGTCCAACTATGATGATGTGACAGAGCGGAGCCACAGAGGACTGGGAAAGAGTCAAAATGGCAGCTGAGATGTCCCAAAATGGCCACTGGGAGAAGTAGTGATTTGGAGGTGTGGCTCAGAGTATAAAAGGAAGTGGCTGAGCTAGGAAGGGGGCAGATGAGTCAGCAGTGTTGCCTTGGGAGTCAGTTGTGGTCAACAGCAGTGTGGCCAGGACAACTGTCTGAATGGTGCTGTGGGCAGAGGCAGTGTATTGATGCCAGTAGACCTGGGATTGGGTACGAGGAACTGGGAATGCTTGTAAATTCCTAAGAGAAGGAAGTTCTGCTAAAGGACTAGAGAAACAGCCCTGAGAGGGAATACGGACTGAGACTTTGGGAGTGTGGGGAACTCTGTAGGTGGGCAAGCCAGAAAGGGCTTAACCCCTAGAAATATATATGGAGAACTATGCTTATTCTGAATAAAAGCTAATTTGAGTCAGTTCCCTAAAGACTGTGTTGTTCTTGGGCCTGATCCTAACAAGACGTCTGCCTGGCAAGAAGCGCCCTGCCACAGATTACTTCAGACTCCTTCCTGTATTTATTATGACACCCATAAGAGGGAGGCCAATACAGTTATCCCCAGGGGCTAAACAGGGCTGTGAAGGACCCAGGCTAAGGCCACAATTATGGGTTCCCATGTGGGTGACTCAGAAGTAAAATAATAAAAAACTAACATGAAATTAACAAAAAACAAGACAGGCACATATAACTATATTGCAGCAGCATATGAAAAAGAATCTCTGAAATATACCTAGGTTATGTTACTGGGAAAAAATGATATTATTTTAGGTTACACTACACAGAATATGTTATCTTCTTGCTTTTTGCTCTGTAAAATGTTCAACCATCTCCTTAGTGGAGATGATTACACATAATAATCTAGCCACCCCAGCCACACGTGCTGACACTACCAGTACCAGCTGCTGTGCGTTTTCTCTGGCTGCTTTGTGATAGGAGGGGTAAGGTTGCCACCTCTCTCCCAGAGACGAAAACCAGATGATGTTGTTTTGCAAACCTGTTCCAAGACTCCATCTCCATGGGGCCCTGCGGCCCAATCTCGGACCCTGAGTCAACTGCCAAGGCCCCCCAAAAACAATAGGGGGGGGAGTCTCAATTGCACCCCCTTGCACCACAGTAGCTACGCCACTGGTTATCCCCTTTTTTATACAGAGGTGGAGCTGAGAGCCAAAGCTTTGAGTCTACGCTATTTTTATACAGGTAGAAGTGAGTTTAGAAACCAGTGTAGTTAAGAACATAAGACGTGCCATACTGGGTCAGACCAATGGTCCATCTAGCCCAGCATCCTGTCTCTGACAGTGGCCAATCACGGTGGCTTGGGAGAAGCACCCAACAGGTCACAATAGGGGATCCATTCCCTGTTGTTTTCCCCCAGCTCCCATCATGTTCCCTGATCCTGTCTGGCTAATAGCTGTTAATGGACCTATCTTCCAGAAACTTGTCCAAACCTCTTTTAAACTCAGCTATAGTACTGGCCCTTACCACAGCCTCTGGCAGTAGTTTCCACAACCCAATTATACACTGAGTGAAAAAATCTTTTCTTTTATTTGTTTTAAACTTGCCACCCATGAGTTTCATGGAGTGTCCCCTAGTTCTAGTACTAGCTGAGAGGATAAATAACTGTTCCTTGTTTATTAGTTCCACATGATTTTATAGACCTCTATCATATCTCCTCGCAGCCATCTCCTCTCCAAGCTGGAGAGCCCCAACCTACCAAGCTTCTCCTCATACGGGAGCCCTTCCATGCCCGTGATCATTGTTGCCCTTCTCTGTACCTTTTCTAGTTCAACTATGTCTTTTTTGAGATGGGGTGACCAGAACAGCACACAATATTCGAGGTGCGATCACACCATTGATTTGTATAGAGGCATTATAACCTCCTCAGTTTTATTCTCTATCCTCTTCTGAATAATTCCTAACATTCTGTTTGGTTTCTTGACTGCTGCTGTGCACTGCGCTGTGGATTTCATTGTATTGTCCACAACCACCCCCAGATCCTTTTCCTGAGTGGTAACTACTAACTCCTAGCTTAGTACCCAGCACTGTGTTCTATGGGTGAAATCCCCTACTGATATAAAGTCCTTTTTTGTAAACTTACAGGAGCAAGTTCAATTTGTAAAAATGAGTTTAGTTCAATAGATATGCATCAGCACTGTTGTTTGCTCAAACAAATGGGACTGTATTGGTAAAATAATTATGTCCTTCACTGAAAATGCTCTAACACTGCAAAAACGGTGTGTAGATCAAATCTAGGTAACTCTTACAAAGTCACAGAGGAAGTGTGAAACAGAGCAGGCAACTGAGCCCAGGTCTCACCACAGGCTAGTTTAGAATCATAGGGTGAAGCCACATGAGATACTAACCTGATTTGGGCAGCGTTACATCACATTGGGTAGCCTTACCTCATGATGCAGTGCATCATATGGCTGGCAGCTGCTATATGTTCACTGCACCCTGGGGTGGTGCGGGTACCCAGCTGCTATGTGCTACGTCCACTGGGAAGGCCAGGGACACAGTGCATAGCAGCATTGGCCAATGCAGAGTAACGCTGCCCAAATAGGTTAAGGGGCCACCCCCCATGTGGCTGGTGCCCATCTGACCTGTCCCATGGTGGGGTCCGCTGCAGGGCCTTGATCAGCAGATGCATTCACCATCCCCTCGTGGTCACATCATGGCCGGGGTGGGATAATGGGCAGGCTGGGAGATGGTGGGTGCGGCTTGGAAGTTGCATGTGTGACTGGCACCTCGGCCTACCCCGGATGTGGTAGGACCTCCAACAGCAGCCTGCCTGCCTGGTTTCCCCATGGGGGTGGGGGTGGTGGGACAGATCATGTGGCCTGCTCCCCTTGCCTGCCCAAAGTGTGGTGGCTGTGATTGCCTGCCCTGGGGCGGGTGGGGGATCGAGCCATACCTAGCTTGTGTGGCTGCACTCATAGGGCATTTTCACACAAGACACTCTCCACCCACTACACATGTTGCAGGGCTGCAGTGTTGCCCCATGGGTGCCCTATAACATGTATAGTAGGTGGGGAGTATCTTGTGTGAAAATGCCCGTAGAGTTGGACGGTACCTCGAGAGCCATCTAGTCCAATCCCTTTCATGGATGCAAGATGACCACAGCTACAAATCCCGACATGACTGTCCAGACTCATAGAATCATAACCAGTAGACTATTATTTAATGGTAAATCAAAAATTCAGTATAGCATTCTGAATGGTGGGTGTGGTGCGAGATCTCTTCCTGCCTCCTGTCTGTGGTGATCAGCTTACACATAGTCATGTTTCACTTAAAATAACGTGAAAGAAAACAGAAGCCAATGGGCAAAAACACACATGATGATGGACCACTTTGACCCGGGACCCACTGGCACATCTGTTTTGGTGCTGCCAGATGTTAGTCTGGGACTGCTCCAGGGCAGGTAGGTGCCCAGCCTGGGCTGAGTCCTTGGAAAATCTCTGAGGATGCAGCCCGGGGCAAACGTGGGGCAATGCAGGCAAGGACATAGGTTCAGCCCCTCCATCCCTGACTTGGGGGGCAGGAGTCACCATGACTGAGCACCATGGCTGGTCGCCATGACTGTCCATCTCTTGGTGAGGATCAGGGCAGGACAGGGCATGACCAGCGACCCGCATGTTTGTTTCGCTCCACACCCTACCCAAGGCATGTGGGCAGAGGCCAGCGGGACAGCTTTCTGGCCCTGGGCACGTTAGTTTGGTGCCCCTCCCCAACCCAGACCATGTCGGCTGCAGTTTCCCACCCCGGTCCAGGCATCCACCGCACTGCCCACCCGTCTGTTTTTACCCTGTGAATCTGTATTATGTGGCAGCTTTGACCAGCCGCTTCCCATGTAGTGGACAGTAGGGAAACAAGCACTAGGGGAAAAAAACCCTGATTAAATCAGTTCATAATAAAGGCACTAGAAAACACATGATGAAGTTGTGCAATAACTTGCTTAAACAATTACTATGCAATGGACCTTTCCTCTTGCTTTTGGAAGACTGCCATTTAAAACTGTCTCATTCAGTCTTCTGCTTGTTTCCACTAGAATCCAGTTATATTTAAAAAATAGTCAGCTTAACCTACTTTTTCCCCCTCCGAAGAGTCAACAGCCAGTATTTCTTTTTAAAATGTTTTTTGGGATATATTTAGCCACAGAAACAAAAAGAAAGTTTAACACCTGTGTAGCCTAATTCTACACCAGATAAATGTGCATGGATCCTGGGGTGAAAGTGTTCTTTGTTTAGATTTTTCAGATGCTGGCAAAGCTGAGCAAGACAAGTGACAAAGTAGCTTGGAGAAGAGACGACTGGGAGAGGATATGATAGAAGTCTAAAAAATCACGAATGGTGTGGAATAAGTAAAGAGGGAGCTGATATTTACCCTCTCAAATAACACTAGAACTAGGGGACACCTATGAAACTAACGGGCAGCAGATTTAAAACAAACAAAAGGAAGGTACTTTTTCATTCAGCGTACAATTAACTTGTGGAACATGTTGCTGGAGGCTATTGTGAAGGCCAGTAGCATAGGTGAGTTTAAAGAAGGACTAAATCAAATCTTGGAGGATAGGTCCATAAATGGCTACCAGTCAAGTCAGTCGGGATACAACCTCTGACTGTCAGGAGCTGGAAGTGAACAGCTGGGAATGGATCACTCTGTTATGGTTTGTTGGGTATTTCTCCAAAGTGACTGAGAGTAGCCACTGTCAGACAGGATGCTGGGCTCAATGGACCATTGGTCTGCAGGGTTGGCCTTAGGATTTGTGGGACCCAGGGTGAAGATAAAAGGCGGGGGCCCTAGTGACCCTCTCTTCGGGGCAACCTCTGTGGTGCCCTGAAGGTGGTCATGTTTGGGACTGCACTGAGAGGGAGTGGTGCCCCCCCACTACCTGTCCTGGTGAAAATAGAGGTCACTGCAGGGCCCTCAGAAAGACTAGGGTCTGGGGCGGCCACCCTAGGTCACCCTGTGGTAAGGCCGGGCCTGTTGGTCTGACCCAGCATGAGAATTTTTATGTTCTTAGTTAAGATCATACCTTTCCTGGGACCAAGTTCTGTTGCTGGGAGAATTTTTCTGAATAAATTCACCTGCCTGATGAGCTTTGTAAAGCTCAAAGGTTTGTATACATTTATCCAATTAAAGGGACCTTCTTAACTCCTGTTTTTGTCAGTGCTGGATCTAGGGAATCATTTTGCCAAAGGTAAAAGGTATCACTTTGGGGGCCCATGTGGAATGGTTGTGTGGACCCCCTCCCAACATAGGAATGTATTGGGACACACACTGATTCACCCACTAGAAAAAGGAAAATGTTTATTTATTATTAATTATTATTATTATTATTATTTATTTTTACCATTTATATGCCGCCCCCTCCTGTTTCATGTTTGAAACATTTCAAACATGAAAACATTAAAATTATGTTACCATAATTAATCTTTGCCAGTCAGTTAAACATAACCCCTTCAGAGGTTGGTGGTCCCTGCATTTGGGCCCATATGTTACACACATGATATTATTTCTAGTTTACTCATGAACCCCATGCGTTCGGGCCCATTCTGAATGGCCACAAACCCCCAGCAGGCTGGGCTCCCTGGGTTTGTGGCTCTGTGGGCCCGTATTTTACACCAGTGCTTCTTACATTCATGTTGTCATTTCAGGTTTATATGTGGATCTCATGTACTGAGGGGCTCTGCGGGAGCCCCTTACTCATAGTGCCCTGTGTGGCCACATAGTTTGCACTTGCTTGGAACTGGCCCTGTTGGTTGTCTCTGACATGCTTGGAACTAATACAGCAATCACATCCTGAATAACCACAATGAGGAAGAAAGACATAATGAAGAGGTCACTAAAGCATACCCTCCCAATATTTCCAGTGCTCTGCCCAATAGCCAATAAGCCCCACCCATTGGCAAATAAGCTCCACCCCCTCATGCACTTACACGTGCACCTCCCAACATTCCAAGTGCATAAAGAGGGACAGACTCTCTCCTGCTTATCATTCCCCTGAGTTTCTTATTCCATCATCTCCACATTGGGTGTTTTCAGATGTGACGGGGCGGCTTCGCCACGTCCTGAAAACAACCCACAGATTCCCCGCCAGGATCACCCAGGCAAGGCAAACAGACGTGCTGGGGATCCCGGCGGGGAGTCAGGGAGGGGGCGGGGCTGCGTGGTGCAACATGCGGCCGCACGGCCCTGCCTCCTCCACGCTGCCTCGCCGTCCGCCCTCTGGGGAGACGGGCGGGTGGCGAGGCCAATGCCGCCGCAGCGTCTGGCCAAGTTCACCATGGCCCAGAATCCTGCTGGGGATTCCGGGCCGTCATAGCCGACCAGATGTTACTTTTTTTTTATGCCCGCCTGGAATCACTTTCACCACGCTTCAGCCGAGTTTTGCGCCGGTAGCCCGGGAAGCGTGGTTGAAATTGATCCCATGTGGGTATTCAGTGTGGCGAACATCTGGCAGCCGCCGAACAGACGTGCAGGGCACAGTGACCACATGTAGGTATTCAGCGTGGTTCACTGTGATCTCGTCACGTCTGAAAACACCCATTGTCCCCTCAAGTGATTTTCCAAGGAAGTAAACAGAAAACAGGTGCCTGCGGCTTGAATACAGGTCTTTGTGTGTCCGTCTGTCTCTCTCTCTTCTGAAAGAGGGACTCTGACCTGTGGAAGGGGGACAATGGGATTTGTCACCCAAAAAGGGACTGTCCCTACTAAGTAGAGACTGTTGGGAGGTATGGAGTGAGGTTTAATTATAGGTGATGGCTAAAGCTGGAAGAGGGGAAATGCCGGGATGTATAGGGATGGAAGATTTACTTCCACAAAGAAATATTGCTACATCCAGTAGTTATTTTTATTTTATCCCAAAATATTATATCAGATAAATACAATCACTTTCCTTGTACCTTTTATAAATGTAAAACCGTAACAGGGTGGAATTATTCTTTAACTTGCTTAAAGGTTATATATACCAATGCCAAACTTTGTCTCAATAGTTTCAAGCATAAGAGACAAAATTGGAGCATTTGTCAAAGGCAATGAATACTTGACTTTGATTCATTAATTTGTTGGGAGAGCCAGAGATTCATTATTTTGAGCTGAAATTTGCACTCAGTGCTGGGTCTAACACTCCTGTCCTTTTGCAAAATGCAATCAGATCTTGCATAAACAAGATTGAGAGTTTAGGTTTATTTTCTGGGTACATTTTAAGGCGTCTCCAGCAACAGATCACCCCCTAGCCTTATGCAGCAATTGTGGTTTCATGTAGACTTGGGGTACAGTCAGACAGCCCTCCCCAAGCAGGGAGAGCTAACACCGGGCACAATCCATGTCGGTTTCCCCCTTGGGGGTTAGGGAGAGGATGAGCTGTGTGAAAAGGGTTTTCAAGGCAAGTAAATCCATACTGAGCAACCTCACACTGGCTGTTTTTACATGGACGCACCTCCACCCATCGCTCACCCATCTCCACCCACCTCCACCCATGGAGCCCTCTGGAAAACCAGAGGAGGCCCATGGATGGAGTTGGGTGGAGGTGGGTGTGTGTCCATGTAAAGGGACACACACACCCCTCCACCCACTGTGCCAAAATACCCATCCCCCCCACCTCCATCCATGTAAAAAGGGCCACTGTCAGACCTGAGACTGGGATCTCAAAAATCCATTTGCTTAGGCCTTTATGGGGCGCTGTTTTTATTGAGACTATTTACTCAAGACTTCAGTTGTCAGTTTGTCTAAGGGGATATTGCCAATGATTTTAGGTCCTGTGTCACTGGCCGCAATCCCAAGCGGGATCCTTGTGGGATCTGCGCAGGTCTCACATGGGATCCGTCTGACACAATGCAATCCCTATGGAGATGTGTGTGGTTTGCATGCACATGCACGCATGCAGGATGTGCAAAGTGGGCACGGGGCATGGGATCGTCCTCAGTGTTATTATCAGAGATGGGAAATACTCCATCTGCTAATATCTCCACTCACAATTCCTTCCAACTCCCTTCTTCCAACATGGAGATGATTACAAGGTTGTGATGGGGGTGGGAACTTCTAGTTCATCCAGGTAGATGCTCCACTGGGTTAAAGTTTAGGAGGTAATCAGTTCCCCCCTAGGACAATTGGAGATGACAACTCATGAGGATATTTGGCACAATCAATAGCAAAAATTTCAGAAGAACCAAATTCTGAGATATGGTCCCGTCCCATGTGCAAGGAAGCAGATAAGTAAGTAAGGGACCAGGACCTAGGGCTGCTATCTCTTATGGTTTGTGCCTGCAGCTCCCATAGGGCAAAATAGGAATCTCATGGTCAAACCATAGGAAGTGGCAACCCTACCCATACCTCTACAGGAAAATAGTTTGCATGCGCACTTCCTTCATAGATGTCTATCCCTGAGGTTTCTGTTTTCTAGATAGTTATCTCACCTGGCAGTGTTTTGCTGAAACAGGAGGTACCGTTATTATGGGAAACATCTGAAGGACATACAAGAGCCAGCATAGCCTAGTGGGCAAGGTATTGGACTTAGCCATGAACTCATGGGATAACATTGGGAAAGTAGTGATCTCTTGACCTCAGTTCTCCATTTGTAAAATAGGAATTATAATGACCTGCCTCACATGGCTGTTGTGAAGGGTAACTAAATAAGGATTATAAAGCACTTTAAACACTGAAAGTGCTACAGAAATAATGATAATAATGAAAAAATAATGATAATAATAAAGGTTTCATCATCCATTCTGCCAGCTGTCAGTCACATTTGCAATTTAGGTGGAAGTCAAACTCTCAGCTCCTGTTCAAAAAGCAACACCGACTAATGGGACTTCTTCCCATTTAAATGTGCGCAGGAATTCGTAAGCATTATTCTAATGTGCACCATACTATTATCATCAATGCAGTTATCTCATCAAGATTACAATTTTAAATAGCTTAATATTTTTTTTTAAGTTCTCCTTTTGTTTACACTTGAGTCCCCACTGATTTCAACTGCAGATGTAAGAAACTAACCCAGAAATGGAAAATTATTTTTTTACAATTTCTCAGCAAGAAATAATTGTTTGTTTGAATGCCTGGACCAAGAAAATAATAATCCAAGTTCTATTCTATTCATAGACTTCTATAGTCCCTGTTACCATAGTATCTTCCAATAATTCATTAAGCAATGGGTCTCGCTTGTGAGGCTGTGCATTTGGTCTCTCATCTTCCCTCCATAGGAAGATTGTGCATGCAGTGTGCTGTTTGCTTGGCTAGCAGACTTGCTGTATCTGTGGATGCATTTTCCTTTTATGAACATGCTGAGTTTGTGTTAGCAAAGCTAATGTTGAAGAATTGCCATTTGCATTTGGGCAAAAAGTGGGGTGGTTTGGGAAGGTTCTTGATACATGAGGTAATTTGTTCCAGTCTAGGAGGATCCCACAAGAAAATGCTGTCACCCTCTCAAATGAACTTTACTTTTGCAGTGTGCAATTCCATTTGTGTCTGTGGAGCAGAGATGCCATCAGCTGCTCTCATTTGAAAACCTTAGGCAATCTGGGTTCTGTGTGCTCAATACCTATTTGAGGTGAAACAGACTGTTCTGCAGAGGACTGGGGCAGGGCATAGAAACCATGTAAATCTTCTTTAAGCTGTCAAGAGGGCACTAAAGTAGGGTTTAGTTACAACGTGTCAGGGACCTGGTACATTTATAGCTTGAGCTGGGGACCAGGACACCAGAGCTCGTACTGTGGTCAAGAAAATTGTGCACTGCAACAGGATCCAGGTAGTCAGAGCCAAACCAAAGGGTCAGAGTAAAGGTCAAGAACACTTACCAACCTCCACACCTTCAAGTCCCTCCTCAAAACCCACCTCTTCCGCTCCGCCCTTCCTAACTCCTGCTAATCATCCCCACCCAGGATTATCCCCCACCTCTTCCGCTCCGCCCTTCCTAACTCCTGCTAATCATCCCCACCCAGGATTATCCCCCACCTGCTATCTGTAAACTCCCAATTTACTGTAGCCAAGTCAAGAACGTGTACCTGAGCTCTCACATCCTCCTGAATGTCACATCCCTTGTCTCTCCCTCTGTTCCCCCTGCCCTGTCTCCACTCCCTCTCCCCCCATCTTTAGATTGTAAGCTCTCGGGCAGGGACCATGTCTATCTTATTTTTTGTAAATCGCCAGGTACATTGCTGGCGCTATATAAATGCTTATAATAATAATAATTAATAATAATAATAAATAATAATTAATAAGGTGGGACCAGAAGGCAAGAACTGGGAGCCAAGAACCAAAGCAGGACCAGGAGCACACACAGGGTCCGTCTCCAGCTGACAATCCAGGTGGCCATCATATTACACAGACAGCTTCCTGTTGTTGCCTTATATGGCCAAGGACAGGCAATGAGAAGTCAGGGGGAGGGAACCTATAGGGCAGGGGCAGGCAAACCATGCCTCGGAGCTAGGGTTGCCACCTCTGTATATTTTTTCAAGGCCACTTATAAAACATACATGTTGCAGGGCCCGCATTGGCACCAATGCAGGTGCTGCAACATGTATGTTTCATAAGTGGCCTGAAAAAATATACATAGGTAGCAACCCTACTTGAAGCCACGTGTGGCTCTCAGACAGTTCGAGTGTGGCTCTCAGCCAGGGCTAGGCGGACCCCACACTGTCTTAATGGTCCTTCATTGCATGGAGTCTCAGCAGCCGAATTACAGCTGCTTCTCAGAATCTCAGCAGCCAGGACCACAGCGCATGAGTTCTGCCAACCACAAACAGACGTGGGGAAAGGTGAGGCAAAGCCCAGGAGATGCTTCAAAGGGGAGCACAGACATGTATGTGCATGTCTTGTGGCTCTTGGCCATATGAAGAGTTGAGTAAATGGCTCCTGGCATTGGGAGCTTTGCCCACAGCTGCTATAGAGCACAACTAGATCGCCTAGAAAACCCTAGGCCTTTCAGGGGTAGGGCTAGGCAACAGGGCCTGGGTTGCCAAGTTATTAAGGCACCACTTTCAAAGCCCTGTGGTCCAAGGTTCAAGTTCTGCTCTGCAGCAGTAGCCTCACATCAAGCTACCAGCTATCCTTGTTTTCTTGGGACAGTCCAGGTGGATTTTATAATTGAGAACTATAATAAGAAAAAAACCACCAGACTGGTAAGAATTTGATTCTCTGGTGTGCAAGTGAAACTTTGGGCACATTTACAGGTGACAAAAACCTGCTCTAAACTGTTTCCCCTGAGTTGTTTTTTTTTATTGTGTGAAAAGATTAGACCACAAGATGACTTGGCAAATGAGTCACAGCCCAGGCTAGCCCCCACCATGGTTGGGATCCAGCCGTCGGACCCAGAGTAAAGCAGGCTTTCATGTCTGAAAGCCCGCTTCACTTACCACAGTCCGGAGTGGTGGCAGGGGCCGGGCGCCATCCATGGTTGCTTATCAGCCAGGGGGCCGGGGGGAGATTGTGCAGTGCGGGGGTGGAGCTGCATGGACACACATCCGTGCGTCTCCCTGCCCCCTCCTTGGCCCGGCTGCCGTCAAATTAGTTTGGTGGCTGGCCAGGACCCTGACAGGAGTGACGGCTCCCAGCACCGCCCAGGTAAGTCCATGGCAGTGGCAGGAGCCATCACTTCTGAAAGCACCCATTGTTCACTTCTCTGAAGCAAGCAAAGTTGCCCACTGTCAGAGACAGGATGCTGAGCTAGATGGACCATTTTGGTCTAACCAACTTGTCATATTCTTATGAAAATGACCTTGAAAAAGGTCATGTGCCTGAGTTTGCAGACAGGTTGGAACAGCACCTTGCATTCTTCTTAACTGACTGTTACTGAAACCTAATTTGAATATTCTCATTGTTAGCTCTTTTGCTGCTGATCATGGTTAGCAGAAATCTCTAGGTTATGAGCTTATTCTACAATCCTGAACTGCCTATTACACTTCCATAGATGCCAAAAGCCCTAGCTGTCCCCGTCCAGCTGCCAAAATCTCTAGCTGACAAATGGAGAACCTGACAACTTTTGTGATGTGCTTCTCTGTTGTCAGTATAAAAGCTTTTGGCACACAGACAAAGGAAAGTGAAGGGCCAGCATAAAATGCATTGACTTCCATATGAAAAACAGGGGATGCTGTCCTGACTGCTTTGCTCAGTTCTCATATTTCATTCACAAGAAACCTCCTTTTTAAAGAAAAAAAAATCAGTAAAACGACTACAGAGTTTCTCGTCCATTGCACAAGAGCACACCAGAGACCATGCTGCAGAATTTAAGCCCAGCTTACTCCAGAATATGCAGCATCTTGCCTGTAGGCCGTATGAGGGGGAAAGCTGTATTTAAAGTCTTGTTAAAAGTCCACCAAGGTAATCAGAAGCACACTGTTGTCTGATTCATGTGGTATCAAGTTGCCACTTGGATCAGCTTCACAAGCCAGAAGGCACAGCAAATAAAACCCATGAGCTCACTCTTATAGATAGCAAAAGCAATCATTGACTCCCTTAGTCCAGTGTTGCACACACAGTTAAGGTCAGCTAGACCTTGTAATATACACAAAGAAAGCCTATAAGGGATGCTTGCCCTGTAGCACTCACAGATTGTCTAAATTCTGGGTTCAAGAATGCTATCATGATGAGCCTGTCTTAGACGGAAAAACTCCTATTTATCTCCTACGCATTCCATCTTTGTCTCCCTTTGGCCCATAAACATTCTTACTCCTCTCCCACCTTCATTAGATATTCTATTGTGCAGTGAAACATCCAAAATAAGTGAAGGGCAGCTTCATGTTCAGGGTTTCCAACCCATCATTAAACAAAATGAACAACTGAGCCAAGCAAGCAAGGGTTTCTTTCTGAGTCCTTGAGGGCATGCTGCAGATAGGTTTTAAGCTCCGCTTTGCAACCATGAGGGCTAGAAGCTTACTTTAAACAAGCTGAGATTCTTATGATTCCAACAGGTGAAACTTTAAGAAAACATCTACATTTTGAGATTACAAGAAACGAATGAGAGCTGGCAATCCTGCATGTTATTTGTACAACAGATAGCACCGTGGAGTGTTTGTCTTGGTTGGGGCATCTATAAACTACCATAATTCTGATACCAGTACTAATGCTAACTAGGAAGGTACTCATGAAATCTTGTGGGCAGAAAGGCATCAAGAATAGCCTGAGATGGTCTTTTTCCATTTGGGACTTGCTCCTTTAACTGGCCGTGCAGATACCTCCCACCAGGCCACTGTTGGCCTCCAAATGCTGGCCGCTGACACTCGGTCAGACTGCTATGATTATGAACTGTGTTGTGTCGTCATTACCAGTTGAATCTGTCACTCTTCTTCCAGTTCATTTGTATGTTTTGAAGTCTGTTTATTGGATAGCTTCCTTGGGAAGCTTCAGACACACATTCAAACGGATGCTTCAGACTGTTCATATTATACTAGATTTCATAACATAGATTTTTGATGCCATCAGCCAAAAGGTCACCAAAATATCCACAGCACAAGAGAGTAGTATATTGTTCAGGGAGAAAAACAATGGTTGGCTCTCCATGTTGTGTTAAACCGCAGGGGGAATCAACCCCATGGTACTTAGGGTGTTTTTAAACGAGATGCTAGCACACATGGCCACCCAGGAGCCACTGATCCGCCCACCTGTTTGAAGGTGGTTCAGGGCGATGCGTTCTCCCGGAGCCACTCAGCACCCACTCATGGCCATCCATAGAGCACTGCCAAGAAATCCAGAGTACTCCATGTGGGGCAAGCCAAAAAGGTGTGTGGCAAGCAGCGGCCATGCATCCCTTGTTCATATGAATGGTGGCAGCCAGCCACACCAGCAGGCTGGTCTGCTGCTCATAGTTATTGTGGAGAGGGGACATGTCTTTTACAAGTCACAGGAACTGGCCGCAAGTGCTGGAGAGCCTGGTTCCCCAGCATTTGTGCTGGGATATGTCAATTTCAAAGGCCTGCCTGGCATACGTCTGCCTACCCCATGGTCCGTGGCAGGGCCTCATGCACTCCTCGTGAGTAGCTGCTCTGTGGCATGGACCCCCCACAAGTCTTGATCATTTAAAAACACCCTTACTTACACCACCATCCTGCGATGATGATGATGACGATGATGATGATTATTATTAGCAAGCATTTATATAGTGCCAGCAAAGTACCTGTTGCTTTACAAAGTAATGGAATAGACACGGTCCCTGCCCTACAGCTTGCAATCTGAGAGACAGAGGGGTGGGGGGAGACAAAGGAAGGGGAACAGAGGGAGAGACAAGGGGTGCAACATTCATGAAGATGCAAGGTCTCAGGTGCATGTACTTGGCTTGGTTACATTGAGAATGACGGCTGGCTGGTCCATGTGGTGAGGATACAAGTACACAGGCCTTAGGTAACAGATTGTACTGGATGGAGGGTATCAGCAGGAGTTAGGAGAGGGAAGAGAGGAGTCGGGGAGGGCAGAGCGGAAGAGGTGGGTCTTGAGGAGGGATTTGAAGGTACAAAGGGAGGAGGCGAGGTGGATGTGGGCAGGGAGGGAGTTCCAGGCGTGAGGGGCAGCTAGGGAGAAGGGACAAATGCATTTGCTGGGGTGGCAGTGAACAGATGTTCTTTGCATGTTACGGTTTTGGCTGCTCTGTGGTCTCCTGATTTCTCTGGATTTGTTCCAAGCTACAAACCCATGTTCCTTCAATGGCTAGCTCCTGGGTTTGCCTTGAAAAACAGAATGTTTGCCCCTATGTTGAGTGGTTGGAACAGTGGCAAGTGACACCTACTCTCATCAGAATCCCTTGTGCCCAGGGGTAACTCTCCTGTTTGTTCAGTAGCCTGATCATTAAAGTGCTTGGCCAGTGCATTTTAACTGGGCTTGCACTACCAGTAAGTCACTTGCACTAGAATGTGGAAGTAACATGTCATGAGCTGGATGCTGTAGTAGCTTCCTCACCACTGGTGTTCGACAGTGATTAACAAGCAACTTTCTCCTCAGCAAAATGTACGTTTCAAGGGGTTGATGCCAAACGCTCTCCTTCTGTTTCTGAGAGCCTTCATGTTGAGAGGAGGTGACTCCTTTGACATTTCAGTGTAGTGATGTAAGGAGCATGGATACATTTTCCTGCGGTTTTCATGACAGACATATGGGAGCCAGATTGTACCTGTCACAGTTTGCCAGCCTGATTTCAAAGGATCTTAGGGAGGCATATACTCCAGCAAGTGCCTGCTTGATATTCTTGCATGCTAGTGTTTATTTTGTGACCTTTCCATCAGCTGATGTGTAGTTGTATCTACTAAACTGTTCACTCAGTGCTTCACTTCTGTAATAGCTATTGTGCATCAGTTAATTGTCCTTCGGAAAGGAATATCTATCTTTGGTGCTTCACATGGTCTTCACATGGGACAGATTTGGGAGGCGTGATCTGGAAGAAGGGTGGGATGAATGAGGTAGGAAAAAACCTCTTCCAACGAACCACAGATGTGGTGCACAGATGGCACACATTTCTATTTGGGCTCTGGAAGTGCCCCAAGAAACAGTGTCACCACATTGCAAGCAAGCCATGTTGCTGTTGCCTTGGCAAATCTCCAGTCTGCCCTGTGAAACTTGCTGGGATGATTTCACCTTCAAATTGTCTTCAGATGGAGCCTCTGTGGGAGCCAGTGTTCCCTTGGAGAGGCCGGTCCCTGCCTCCATGTGAGAAAGCACTTCTCGTCTAGTTTCCCTCTATAATCTGAAGCAAGAGCTGGAGCAATCTGGGACGCCCTGCATATAAATATCTTGTTTAGTTAGTCTAATAAAGGTATTACTAACAGCCCTGCTTTGAGGATTTATTGGGGGATTTCAATAAGACAGTGTTAGCAGTAGAATTATAGTCATTCTCTGGTAAGACCTTGTCAATGCGAGAGAAAATAATGTTGATCCAATCAGAGATATTTTACAGGATCAATGTAATATTCTCCTGCATAATCACAGTGGAGGGATTACAGTCCTGTGTGGGGAGTGACAAAGGATCCTTGACAGATCACAGCCTCATCCATTCTCATTGTTTTAACTGTTAAAAGGTAATGGAAATTTTTTTAAGTGTATCTAGGCACACACCAGTCTATAAAATAAATCAGAGCACCTGAAGGCAATAAGAAATGTTTTCAGTCTCTTGGTTTTAAACAATGCTGTGAACAGCATGCATTTTCATAGCTGAGCCACAGACTCACACTGGTATATGACCTTGAGACAACTCCCCCTGAAATCCAGGAAGAATATGTATATGAAACAGGAGAAGAGGCCCTTAGGGGGGCAGGGAGGAGGAGAAGAGAAATCAATATACAGCACAAGCTCTATATTCTGAACATCATGGGGGACGCTGACTAAGATTGGGTAACTGAGCGTTTAGATAATCCAAATATTTCTCAAGACATGGGGGGGAAAGCCAAAGAATACTAGATCACAGCCCATTTGGGAAAATCAGGAGCATACTTTGTGAAACAGAATAGTTTATAATCAAATGAGACAGATCTGTGTAAGTTTGTAGGGCCTGCTTTTGTTGGGTTGCCATAGCACATGGCAATCTATGGCAAAGCTACCATTGACTGGTATTTCACCCATTTGATTTGGATGGGAATTTTGCTGTGCTGTATACTTTGGAGAATGAAGCCCTGAATTCCTCTGGACATATTCTGTCTCAATCTATAAAAGGATAAGAACTGCTATACTGATTCAGACCAATGGCCCTTCTAGTCCACTGTCTTCTATCCAACAGTGATCAGAGTGAGCACCAGATGCTTCAGAGGAGTGTGTTCTTATGTCCTTTTAAGTGGTCCATCCCCTGTCCATTGTTCCCAGTTTCCAGCAATCTCTGAGGTTTGACAACACCTTGACCATGAGGTTTTACCCTTGTCCTCACCATCCTGGTTATTATCTCTTGACAGTCCTGTCATCCATGAATTTGACTAATGAAGATGGGTAACATTGGGTGATTTCAGAAGTGACGCGTTCCAATTCACCACAGTGAATCCCACCCCAGTGTGAACGGATTTACCATGGGCTGTGGTGACATGTGCGGCCCCAACAGAAGTGACAGGATCGTGACCACCGCCTGGGGGCAGTCAGAGAGAACATGGGCTGGGGGAACACAACAGACATGCAGTGGAGACGTGGACCGTGGATCGAGCCCCAGAATGCACCACGGCTGGGGTCAATTCCTTCCACTACGCCTGCGGGTTTCCGTTTAGAAGTTACTTTTCATTCACCCCTGCCGTGGTGACCATTCACCACACTTCTGGACCTCCTCCCGCCCCAACCTCAAAAAGCGTGGTTAGCTTCACCCCGGGCCGTGTTTGACTGTGGTGAACATCTGGATGCAAGCAAACAGAGGGTGAAAACAGACATGACACTAACCACACTTTAACCACACTTGGTGGTCATTTATGCATGTTGCAGGGCTGTGTAGGGCACCAATACAGCCCTGCAAGATGCATAAATGACCACCAAGTGTGGTTAAAGTGTGGTTAGCGTCATGTCTGTTTTCACCCAGACATGCACAGTGCTTTTACCACCCCCTGCGTTTGACTGAGGTTGACTGTGGTGGACATTCACCACGTCATGTCTGAAATCACCCATTGCTTCCTCACTGCCAGAAGAGGAGGAGGAAGAAGAAGGGGTAGGGAAAGAAGAAGAAGGGGAAAAAAGAACAAGATGGAATGGACTTAAACTGCAAAGCAGATTTTGGCTAAATTTTAGGAAAAGTTTCTGACTGTAAGAGCATTTGGACAATCTCCTTCCTTAGATATTTTCAAGAACCAGCTGTCTGTGATACTATAGATACACGGCATCCTGCCTTGGAACATGGGGTTGGACTAGATGATCCTTGATGTACCTTTCAGCTCTATTGTTCTAATTTTTTTTTAACCTCATTATACTACTGTCTTTCTCAACATCCAGTGGCAATGAGTTCCACAGGTTAATCATACCTTGCACAAAAAGTACCTCCTCTTATTTGATTTGAACCCTCTGCCTGTTAAATCTTACCAGATCTCCCCTTCTTGGCAAGAGAGTAAAGAACAGTTCTCTTTTTACTTTCTTTGTGTGTCCTAGTTTGTTTTAGCACATTGAATTTACTGGTTCCTTTGGTTTTGCACTATGGTGTGTATATCTTAATGAATGTCAGAAAGGGGGAAATGACAGAGGAGCGACTTGGCTTTCTGATAATATCACAGTTCATTTGAACTCCAATCTTGTGGCTTTCGATGACATCAGCTGCAAGTGTGGGGAATTAATTTTGGAGAGAAAAAAACTATTGTGAGTGACATTTGAAATTGAGCTGGACACAGTGGGAGGAAAAGATACTGCGTGGATCAGCACCTGCTCTAGCAGGAGTCCTCTGACCTTGATTTCTGGGCAGCTTGAAGGAGACCCAGTTAAGGGGCTTGAACAGCCCAGATAAGACTCCTAGGGCAAAGTAGGATATAAGAGTGGACAGGGCTGGTCAGATGATCAAAAGCCCCCATCTTTAAAAGCTAGAGCTGGAAAGCTCACAAAGAGAGGCAAGCAGAAGCTGGAAGACTCTACCTCCGGCAAGGCCAGCCTTACTACAGGGCAACTGGGGACAATGGCCCCATTTCCAGCAGGGCAGGGTACGGGACCTCCATTCCTTTCCAGTGGGCCCCCAAGCATGACCACCTCTAGGCCCCTCCCGATGGGACTCCTGAGAGAGTAGGGTTATGGGGGAGGGGATAGGGCCACTAAGGGCCTGGCATTTTATCTTCTTTATCCTGGGCCCTGGAAATTCTAGGGCTGGCCCTGCCTGCCTGGAAGGCTATGAGAAAGGGACCAGGGAGCTGACTCAGTGTTGCAATCTGCCATGTGGCCCCCATTCTCCAGACAGACTCTGTGCTTGCATACTTGGCCCAGATGTTACAGCTAGCCAGGACTAATGGGCTGATTGCTGTAGCACTTGGGTCCCCTCAGCTGCTGCTTATAAGGCTTTCCAAGACACAACTTCTCTGGCATCACAAAAGACCTGCAAGTCACTGCTACAGGAAAGACTGGCCTGCTTGGGTTGCCTCAACTCCTTGCTCTGCTCTAGATGTGTTCCCTTTTCTGTTTGGACTTTTGGGTGATTATAACCTAAACGCTTTTTTGAGTATGCCATGCCTATTTTATGACCGAACTGAGATAAGATTTCTGTTACCTTTGACATTCATTCTGTTTAGACTTTTCCAATGTGGATGTGGTGAATCCTCCTATTTTGTTGCCATTGAATCTTTCCAGTAAAATACTGTGCATCATATGTGGTTTCCTTTGTCTGCGTTGGAGAACTGTGACACTCCAAGACTCTGCTGCACACACAAGGCTACCCTGGGAACTGGCTGGCAAGGGTTCCAGGCCAAAGTTTCTCACAAGGAAGGAAAGTCTAGGAAGAGGAGTTTACCTCAGAAGGCACTGAGAGAGGGCAACTAGCTGGCACTGTACAGCAGGGGGCCTGCTGTATCAGGTATTCTACCTCCTAGAGGGGAGAAGCAATGGGGATACATGGACTGTGTTAAGGTGTGCTTCTATATATGGGCAGCTGAAGGACTTGGCATACTGTGAACAAAGATACTTGGGGGAAGAAAAGTGCATTTGGACTCTTCATTCAGGGTAGGGATCCTGTGGGGACTTGCCCAAACAGGCTGCTGTCTTATTACAGTAAAGTTTTGGTTTTCACTTTCCTTGTTTTGGTGATTTGTGCATATGCAGTAGGCAAAACGAAGTAGTTGAATAACCAAACACAGAACTAGCAAACAAACAAGCAGAAATAAGAATCTCTGTTTTGGTTGCAGATATTATTCAGATGACCATCCAATGTGAACAGTATCCGCAAAATAGACTCTCCATTTCAGCACTAGTGTACAAACTCCTAGGAAGAGAAGAGAATCTTTCCTCAATGAGTCCTCCCCTTTCCCCCCCCACAGGAACTATATATGGCATTCACACCTTACGGTGGCATGGGAGTGGCACTTCTGTGATCAAAAGATGCAGTGGGGGAAGGAGGCGGAGGCCGGTGTAACTTCTGACGCGAATAGGCTTTTGTCACGACCATGCTCACGAATGACAGGGCTCAAAATCCAGCCTTATCATTTGCAAGTATTGTCGCTGCAAAACCCCGTCCGCACGGAGAAGTTATGCCAACCGCCACCTCCTTCCCCCGACGTGCCTTCTGCTTGTGGGAATGCTGCTGCTGTGCTGCTGTAAGGTGAGAATGCCGTATCATTGGAGAGGAAGGACTATTGACTAAACCCTTGGGACTGGTGGATTAAGATGATGACAGGCCAAGGACACATCCATTGGCAACACTAGTGGACAATGCTGGGCTGGTCCAGGGATTTCCTGTCTGACAAACTGTTGTGCATGAGATTAGGCTAACTCTGGAAACCACATCCCCAATGCCTGCAAGTCTGCCCTTGCTTTTAGGGACTGATATTTGCTGTCTGTATACCATTACTGCCAATGGGGATAACACAGTGAACACGGGTCTCTGCCTGTGGTGCACCAGCAGCACATGCTGCTTCCAGGACTGGCTCCATTTGTTGGAGCAGGGGGTGTGGTGCAAATCATACATGCACTCAGTACAGCGCAGCTGCTCCAACTGCCTTCCTCCCTGTCTAATCTGCTGCAGGGAGTGCAGCACAGTGGTCATCTAACCACACCAACGTGCAGGACCAGGGGCCAACTACTATCAAAGCTGCTTTAGCTGCTCTGCCTCCTATGCGTGAGATTTCAGAGAGAAGACTGGAGACTCTTCAGCAGTCTGGCTAAGGCTAGCTTAAGGTGGGGGCAAGTGAGGCAGCTACCCTGGGCCTCATGGCGGTTGGTCCACAGGAAGCGCTGGCCCTGAGAGCCTCAGGAAGTGGCAGCAGAGTTCTGCCGTCCGCCACTCCTAAGGCACCCAGCAGAGCCCCGTTCCTGCCGCGTGGAGGCTCTTCAAACCACAGGCCCGTGGCAAACTGAGAAGTGGCAACAGGATTCTGCTGCTGATGTAGGGAGAATGTGCTACACCCGATGATGGTTTTCAGCCTCCCAGGGCAGGGGCTTCTGTGGGACCCTCCCTATGGTGGGCTGGGGGTAGAGTTTTTGCAGAACTCGGTCACTGCTCCTGAAGTTGACAGGGTGTGATGGCACTCTTGCTCTGCCCTACCCAAGGCCCCACCCCTGCCTTTTCAATTGCCAGCCCTGAGACTACAATTTTAAATCTCGTGCCTAAACCGAAGGTTTCTGTAAAGAGCCAGTACGCATCATACTTTCCCCCCTGCTGTTGGTCTTCTTTTGAAGCTATGGACGTAGGGTAGCCAGATATGCAAGTTTTAGAGGACACATGAGAAATACAGTTTGCAGGGCTGCAGTGGTGCCAATGCAGCCCTGCAACCTGTGTTTCTCATAAGTGTCCTCTAAAATTTGCATTTCAGGCCACCCTAAGTGTACTGCAGGGCAAGCTTTCATAGGTCTTTGCAGACTCTGTCCTCTTGCCACCACCTCAAAGCTCTTTTGTGGCTAAAGTCCCAATTTCACAGACTGTCCTTGGTCTTTCTCTGTCAACCCCATCCACATGCAGTTTGCCTTCTGTTTCATTTGGCTTCCTTGAGGCAGACTCTCAGTGCTCTGAGCACTTGGCTTTGGCTTTTGTAGCCTTTTTTCTTTTAGCAGCTGGCCAGCAGCTTCCTCTGCTAGTGGCCTAACCATACCAAGTACCCCAGGTGCTAGCATTAATGAACCTCGCTCAAAGGGTCACATCCTGCAGTTACTTATGGTGGCCTGTAACTCAAGGCCTCACCCTGCAAGTATCTAGGGTGGGACTCTATTCCAGAGACCCATAGTTTGTCTTCACAGGACAACATACCTCCAATCCTTAAATTTGTATCTAATATTTTCAAATATGTAAAACACATTTATAAGCAAAATAGTGTCCAGTTCTTTCTGGCTGCTGAGGACAGGACTAGAGGAAATAGGCTTAAGTTAAAGGAGAAAAGATTCAGGCTAAACATTAGGAAGAATTTTCTCACTAGCCGGACAGTTAGGCTGTGAAATAATTTGCCAAGTGAGGTTGTGGAGGCCTCATCACTAAAAGTCTTTAAAAATAAGTTAGGTAGGCATCTCTCAGAGTTGGTGTAGGCACTGTGGATATCAGTTGGCTGAACTAAACCCATAGGGTCCCCTCCAGCTCCATAGTTCTTAGTCCCTGGTGCAGACCCGTGACTTTCTGGTCACCATCTAGCCTTCTAATTCTGTGAATTAACAAATTACTGTTGCCTGTAAAGTTAGATACTTAACTACAGCTGTTTGTTTTGTGATAGAACATGGTAACTTCTGCACAGGACACTCCAGCTGTTTGGGGAGACCGTTGTACACAGTGTCACAGCATCATCGTTCAGGTTCCAGACGAGACTGATAGGATTGTCAAGAAAATTAAGTGGAAGTAATCATGGTATTTCCCCCCTCCCCATTTTTTTTTTTTTAACCTGAAATAATCAGCAATCTGATTACTTTTTTTTAAAAACGCAGTGCTGAGAAATAATCTGCTACAGTAATCATTTAGTGTAACAGTCCTGTTTGCTGCAGGGTCTGGAATGTAAATCATGGCTGCCTGTCAGTTATACAGTTGTGAGCCTGTAGAAAATTGACATTAAAAGAACATTAGGGGTTCTGGCTTAAACCTGCAAAAGCAAGGAAAACAGACCAAATCCGTGCTGATACGCTGACCTTCATTGCATAAGTTCAGGGTGGAATCCTATCCCGGATTTTCTTTCTTAACCCACAGTTGTCTGGCTCTTTTGAATTTATTTGGACCCTAGTGTCTGCATTCATAGGCTTCCCTATTATAAGCACAAACAAATAAAACTACCCACCAATTTAATATGTATTTTTAAAAAAGCCCTCTATGTATTTTGTTGTAAAAATAACTGATTCACATGGCTGCTGACTGTTGTGCATTTGGAGGGCTATAGCCACCGGCACAGAACTGAATGCGGATGGTCTTAACTCAGCCCACACTCAAGCAGCACTTCTAACCTGTGTTGTGTCTCAAAGGGTATTTTCAGACATTACGAGATCAGTCAACCACGGTCAATTCCTGGTCGTGGCTGTGATTCCGGAATGTCTGTTGGGGGGGACGGATGTTTTCCCCCCCCAGATGTTACCAGGTGTGGAATTAAATTCACCACGCAAGCGGCCGAAGTGGCGGGGCCAGAGGTCGTCGCGTGTTGAATGCAATTCCACGCCGGGGTGAACCCCGGCGTCACGTCTGGTCGGGCGCCACGGCCCGGGATCACCTGCGGGATCCCAGGCTGTGGTGAATCCAGCCCGATGCGGCGGCCTCATTGGCCCCACCGCCCGCCCGTCTCCCCAGAGGGCGGGCGGTGGGGCGTGTGGAGGGGGCGGGGCCATGCAGCCGCATGCTGCACCGTGCGGCCCTGCCCCCTCCCAGATTCCCCACTGGGATCCCCCCCGGCACGTCTGATACGGCGTGACGGGGTCATCCCGGCGGGGAATGGATAGGGTGTTTTCGGTACAGGGCCAACGGGCCCCGTAACGTCTGAAAACACCCAAAGAGGTGCAGCACAAAACCGTGGACCAGAAGAAAAGGATGCTATGGTTGCTTTAAATGGGCTGCCTCATTCTGAGCCACTTTGACAGAGGGTGAGGGCCCCTAAAAGACTGCCTAGGCTACTGCTGCCTCTCCTCCACTATCTACTTGATCACAGAACTGGAAAGTTGGAAGGAACCTTAAGGGTCATCTATTCGAACCCCCTTCCTGAAGGCAGGATGCCCTATACTTAAAGCATTCCTGATGAATGCCTGTCCAGTCTCTTCTTGGAAACCTCCACAGAAGGAGATTCCACAGCCTCCTTAGGTAGTTTATTCCATTGTTGGGAAATTTCCCCTACTACTTAATCTAAATAACAGCCGAATCCATGTAGGACTCTGTGCTGTGGACTTGTTCTGTTCCTAAACCCAGTCCTCTGGCAGGACTTGGGATAGGAGGAACCCAGTAGGCCTCGGCAGCATACAGACGCCATCTTTCCTTTACTGAGGTCGGTGAGAGTTAGCAACTAGTCTAGGAAGTGTGTGGTTGCTGTGTTGGTCCCAAATGTAAGAGATTGAGACGATTAGACTGTCCACTTGGTTTCTTTTCTCTGTGTCCTTGTCCTAAAAGGGGAACCTGTACAACACTTTGAAAAGTCAGGCCTGGGAACTAGAATGTGTAACTCTTATTGGATGCCGAAACCAATGGGTTAAATATAGATTAGGGCATCAATAGCCACTATACTAAGGCCCCTTTTACACAGACTAACACCGATAAAATGGGTGTTACATTTTATTATACATGGTACAGGACAACACTGTAGCCCTGCAACATGGGCCCTTTTCACACGAGATGCCTCCACCCCGTTTTGCTGGATAGAGATGGGTGGAGACGTCTGTATAAAACACCACTTACGGTGGGTGTAGGTGGGTGCATGCTCCCACGCGACACCCATCTCCACCCACCACCCACCCATGGAGCAACAGACTCCACTGCCGATTCCTCCGTGGGTGGGTGGTGGGTGGAGATGGGTGTTGTGCGGGAGCATGCGCGCACCTACACCCACCGCAAGTGGTGTTTACACAGACACCTCCACCCAGCGAAACTGGGTGGAGGCATCTCGTGTGAAAAGGGCCCATGTTGCAGGGCTGCAGTGTTGCCCTGTACCATGTATAATAAAATGTAACACCCATTTGATCAGTGTTCGAGTGTCTGTGCAAAAAGGGCCTTAGTCAGCTTGTCCTTCTCACCTACCTGCTGCATTATCTATATTGATTTTAAATGTTTTGAGATGAGAAGTCTCTCTCAACCCTTTAAATTATTAAAATTGGTAGTTCTGACTTTTTACATGCCTTAGGAAGGGTCATTTGTGGCCTGAAAGCTTGCATTCTAGCTACAATCATCCATGCCTTTGTAACCTTGCGGCTAGACTACTGCAATGCACTCTATGTGGGGCTGCCCTTGATTGCCTTCTGATGGGGATGGGTCACTGGGAGTACATTACACCTGTGCTTCAGAGTCTGCTCGAGCTTCCAGTAGCTTCCAGGGTGCTGGTTTTGACTTATAAAGCCCTAAACCATGCTCACACACGAAGGACCTCCTTGTCTCCTATGTTTCATTGCAATTATTATGGTCACTGGTCAGCCAGGAGTGACCTCTTGCCAGTGGCGGCCCTCGCCTAAGGGCACCTGGGGCAGTGCCCTGCTGCCCCCGCTCTCCCCCATCCCCCCCGGTGCCACTGACACAGAGCGCTCACTGACTGAGCGCTCTGTCTCTGTGGGTGGCTGAAATTCACATTGGAGCGCCACGCTGCTCTGACTGCTGCAGCTTGGCTTGCAGTTAGAGCAGCGCGGCGCGCCAATGTCAATTTCAGCCACCCGGCAGAGACAGAGCGCTCAGTCAGTGAGTGCTCTGTCTGGAGTCCCAGAAGGGACAAACTTGGACTGAACACGTGCCGGGCGGCTGAGCGTTCAGTCCAAGCACGCTGCTGGGAAATGAAATTTCCCATGAGCGGCAATGGGGACCTGGGATGGAAGGGGGGGG